>JAQHUG010000154.1:3248598-3472191 GCA_028555095.1 Dicrostonyx torquatus | reverse complement strand
ACAAATAACCCCTGCTTCCCTGCACTCACTCCCCGATCCCCAGAGCCTTAGCCCTGGAGCCTGCTGCTTTGTGAGGTCCTAGGACCCCGCAGCTGGAAGGGTTCTAACTTGTTCTTATACCTTAAATTAGTTCATATGTTTTGGTTTGGTTTGGTTTTTTTCGAAACAGGGTTTCTCTGTATAGTTTTGGTGCCTATCCTGGAACTAGCTCTTGTAGACCAGACTGGCCTCCACCCGGCCAGTTCATATGTTTTAATCTATGTTCTTTTATGTGACTTGATTTCCTTTATTCTGTAACACGCATACATTTTGCTCTCCATCCTCTGGCATCTCCTCACGACTCCACCCTCCTTCTTCCCAGTGTCTGCTTGTGCCTGGAAATCCTGCCTAGCTATTGGTCCGTTCCGCTTTTTCTTAAACCAATCAGAATGGCTCTACTTTACAGTATACCAAAAGATTATTCCACAACAGGCCATGGCTGTAGAAGCTTCTCGAGACCTGGTATGCTAGCTACACAGGTAGACTTAACAGAGAGTCCCCTTAGGCCATCGTGTTAGTTCTTCGTTTTCCTAAGTATGAAATACTAGCAATATGCGAACTATCACAAGGCAGGCAACAGAAGAGGGAGGCATGGCTTGCAGCACTGGCTGCTTAAAGGACAAAAGCAAGAAGGTGAGCTCTGACAATACCAGGCACTCTTATGTCTTATCTTCTTTGACCTTCTCAACACTCCGTGGGGTGTATCTCACTGGCACTTCTACACAGAAGGACCTGCAGATAAGAGAGAATAACTCTAGAGAATTCTAGAGATGCTGAAGCCTGTTCCTATCAATCAGGGATCAACAACTACAGCCTACGGGTTAAACTCAGCCTTCATGCTGCTCCTTAAGTAAACTTTTATGGGAGCTGAGCCACACCGGCTCTTGTTTAGGAACGTGACTGATACCGCACTTCAAAAGCCTGAGTGATGGCACTGAAGACCCTGTGGTCTGCACAGCCAAAAACATTCTCTACACCTTTGCAGAAAGGGTTTGTTGCCTTCTTGTGTTCCTGGTGTGATTTCCTGTTCTTACGGCGGCTGGCTCTGTTTATGTATGTGTTTTGTTTTAATTTGGTGTTGAGGTTAGTTAGCTGTCTCTTGAAAGCAGCCATAAGAAGCTGCTATTGTGTCTGTGACTCACTAGTGAGGGTGAAAGGATTTATGTTCAAAAGGCGGGGAGCGGGAGGACACCACCTCACAGCTATGTGTTCATTAAGATCCATGGACGTACACTAGGAAGACAGCCCAGCCTAGTCAGTAACACACTGAGCCTGCAAGCACCAGAGCCCAAGTTCAGTCCCCAGATTTTAAAATGCTGGACATGTTTATAACCCCAGAGCTGGAGAAACAGAGGCAGGTGGTACCCTGGGGCTGGCTGGCCAGACAGCTTAGCCTGTGTAGCATGTCCCAGGCCAGTGAGAGACTCTGTCTCAAAACGAACAAAGTAAACAGACAGATAGATAGTGGAACAGAACCAGAGAAATAGCATCAAGGTTATCCACTGACGGTCACATACACAGGTATACACATACAAGCACACACACACACATACACATACATACACACGTCATTGGACATTGTCCCGAAGCTTACCTGAAGTGCTGTGATTACCTGATTTAAGGACAACGTGTTCTCAGAGGAGTAAACTCCTTAGAGACTAGAGCACTGTTTGCTCTCCTGTCGTGAGCAACTGGAGCATGCTTGGAGTTTACGAGCTGATATAAGGAACCCATAAACAGTATTACAGCAATCACACGGGGGGGAGGGAGGATTCTAATTAAGCCAAAGGTGACAAGCTATGTCAGGTCTGAGGAACCAAATAACTTATGTCAGGCCTCAGGCTAGATGCAGAGGAGACAGCTTCTCAAATAACTGTCTGACAGCTCTTTCCTCAACTTATCAGGCTCCTCAATGGACAGATCTGGAAAAGCCAGATATCGCTAGCATCACATTTATACATTCAAATCTGTAAACACGTACTTATTGGAAATTCAAGCACTAACATTTTTGAACAATAGTTCTAAGTGACACATTTTAAAGTAAGTAGGGAGGAGGGGCTTCAGTGCAGTCTGCCTGCTTCAGTGTGCCACTTGGTCTTCTGTTTCCCTTTGTTGCAGGATACCTGAAGCTGACCCAGACGCCTGAGGAGGAATGCTAGGGAGCTTTTGCTTTCTAAGTAAGGTTGCTGTCAGTTTCACCATCTCTACCCTTAGCCATCAAGTTCAGTCATGCAGATGGTGGGCAAGCAATAAATATTTATTGGATGGATGGACTGAAAAATGACTGTGATGTGATATAGTTAGCCTTTCACTTATTCCTGAATGATATAGTCTGAATTCAATAAGCCTCATACTCGCTCGCCATGTGTCTGGCACCAGCTGGGCCCTGGCACACGGTCTAAATAAGATCCATCTTTTGAGACTTACAGCCTAGTAGGAAACGTAGACGTGCCAGCGGCCTGCCTAGGTCTAACTGAGCAAGTACGATCATCTGCTTGTTTTTACAATCTTTAGAACAAGATAGCAGCAGAAGGGAAGGGAAGGGCTGGGGAGATGGCTTAATGGGTGAAAAAGTCGTTGCTGTGCAAGTCTGAAGACCTGAGTTCAAATCTCCCAGAATGCTGTAAAAGCTGGACGGATAGAAGAGGTGTCTGTGTTCCTATGGGGAGGTGGGAGGTCAAGACAGGTGACGTTCCTGTGCCAGCTAGCCTGGTGATCTACGAGAGAGATAGAGAGAGAGAGAGAGAGAGAGAGAGAGAGAGAGAGAGAGAGAGAGAGAGAAGAAAGAGAAATGTGGATGGAAAGACATCCCAAATGAGAAAAGAGGCAAGTCAAAGGGGCAGAGATGCATGCATTTTAATCAGATCAAAAAAATAATAATTCTGCTTGAAAATGGAAAGAATGCCTTTTTATATAGCACACTCTTCCAGATTGTTCTCATACATTATCTTTATTTAATCTCCCTAACAACCATTTGAAGCATAATTAGTGTTTTCATTTTATAAGTAAGACTGAAACACAAGTCATTAATGAAGAAAGATGTGTTTTAGGGAAAATCCACCATTGCTATAGCCAAAGACAATTAGACACTTTTACTACAAGGAGACAAGCGATCTCCTACAAAGCCAGTGGGCTTTGAACATCTTCTTCTATCTTGGAGGGAAATTCCTTAAAACAGATAATGTAGGATGGTGAAGCTACAGGATGTTCTTACTGGGGTAGAACATTCCACAATGCAGTGTTAAGATCAGGAAGTAGACAATTCAAAGGTTTCAGAAAGGCCCTGAAGCTGACCAGTTTATTAGATCCTTCCTTTTCCATGAATATATAGAGGTAGTAAAGACTGCTGAGAGAGAGAACTCTCAGACCAACCGAGCTACCTAGAATAGGCAGAGACTACCCTAACCGCCTAGGATTAAGTAGAGACCAACTGAACTGCCTGGAAGAGGCTCAGACCACCTTGGCCACCCAGGGAAGGACACTTGCCAACCTGTTAAGATGCCTGCAGATTGTGCAGCTTGCTCCAGGTTTCTAGCTTTTGTGAGCTGTCACCCATCTTGTGGTGGGCTTTGGTTTTGAAGCTGTCTTTTAGTTATTTCTATTCCTGGAAGTAACCCTTCATTCATATTCCTTTAAGTAATCCTTCATCCATATTCCTATCCCCAATAAAACTTACCGGTTTACCAAAGTCAGCCTTGGTAATCTGTGGGAGCACTCCTGCTGCGAGCACCTCGTCCTAATCCATCTTTGTTAGCAGATACCTTTTGATTCCTGTTGTTGCCCTATGTGAATCTTGTCTGAGAATTTCCCAAGGATACAAAGCCTATACAAAACTTGATGGGGGAGGGAAACCTGGAAGACTGACTGTGGTACCGACCTTTAACGAGAATTTGTACTTGGCATTGTCCCTTGGGAAGCTTAGTCAACTGGCTGAAGTGTAAATATGAAGAGCAACTAAAATGCCCTGGGTGAAGGGAAAGTGGTCCAGTCCTTAGAGGCTAGACTCCCCTGCAGCGGCGAAAGGCTAAATTCGTTCTCATGGTGTCTCTGAGTCTTCTTTCCATGGACCCGCATGAGGCCAATATCCATGCTGCAGCAGTCGTCCTTACATAGATTTGTCATCCGTTCCATCGCTGGGGTCAGTTTGTTCCTGTTGCCCCAGGAATAGTGTAGCACCACGGTTTTACACGCTGTTTTAAAATCCCTCCTATTTGTCACCTTGTTATAGACTAGTGTAGCAGATTTGGGCACTGATAAACCCTGCCTATAAAGAACCAGATGGCAAAACATTTTTACTTTGCGAACTACATAGTCTTGTTCCAACGACTTGACCCTGACATTGCAGTCCAGAAGCAACCATTGGCAACAGTTAAATAGTCATATTAATAGAACTATGTTCTAATGAACCTTTGTTTGCAAAAAATCGATAATAACCTAGAGCCAACCCCAAAGGTGGATTTTACATTCCCTGTTATAGAGTAGCTATAAAGGGTGTGAGTCTCCTGCTTTGGGTATCTGCTGCTGCCTACCACGCCACTCCAAAGGAAGTGCCTTGGAACTATTTTCTTTTCTCCTATGATTTGGCACATGAATTAGGTGTAACAGCTGATTCGCTGTTCCATGTGCGATTGCTGCATCTGCAGGCATTTGGGTATCAGTGGGGCTTGGGTGTTCAGGGTGGCTTGCTCACCTGTCCAGTCCCTTGGCGAGATTGACTGGGAGACTCCAACAGCTGCGTTCCAGCTGTTAGGCCTCTCCTTTTAGCCTGCCCTTCTACAGCCAAGGACCAGACCTGCCATTGCTACAATATTCTGTAACAAAGCACTTCATCCTGATACAACAGCTGTGGTCCATGCTACCCAGGCCTCAGGCTGGCCTGTGTCAGAATTCTGACGTTCCTAAATAACTGTGTGAAGTGAAATTATATTTTCACATTCAAACTGGAAAATGATTTTTTTATGCTATACAGCAACAGCCAAATGCCCTGTACAAGGGGCTGGAGAGACAGCTCAGTGTTTGATAGCACTGGTTGCTCTTGCAAAGGACCCAAGTTCAGTCCCAAGTACCATATAGGGTTCACAATTTTATGTAACTCCAGTTCCAGGGAAACTGATACCATCCTCTGACATAGGATGGGCAAGGGGACATATATTGTTTCCATACATCTATGCAGGCAAGACACTTATACACAAACAATAAATATGAAAAACATACTCACCCAATTCTAAAGGCTCCTCAGCCCCCCAACAATGATGCTCCAATCTGACCACATGTGAAATTGGTCAAATCAATTCAGTGCCAAAGGGAGGGAACACACATTTAGTTCTAATCCTGCCTGGTAGGAACTAAATATTTTAGGCACTCATTAAGTGAACCTCCTCTATTAAAAAAAAAAAGAAAGAAAAGAAAAGACATCTACACATCTCTGGCTCCACATGTCACAGGGAAAAAAGTAACACAGTCTGGATGGGGTGGCAAGGACACAAGGCATAGGCAGACGCAGGGAGCTCCCCATGCTCTGGCACAGCGTGGGACACAGTTCATTTCTCAGCAACACAGCAACTGCTCGAGAACATAGTACAGGCTGAACTCCTTGAACACTGTCATTATAGATTTTGCGGTGGACCCACTGCCCCTCGAAAGCCAAGGTAAAATACTGTTGATGCAGGATGCGCTCATCAAAAGTATGCACTTCTACCCTGGACTCCCGTCTGCTGCCATTGAACCAGCCACACTCAACCCCTCACTTGTCATGTGTGACCCTGTCCCAAAGTCACCAGGACTTTTCAGCCTCTCCTCGGGTTAGACCCTGAAGTCACATCACCCGCGCGCATTCGCCTCTCCACACCTCCTCCCTACTCTCCTAGTCTGCTCTCCCCCAAACCTCCTCATTCCGGCTTCTTCTAGTCCAAGATAGGAAGTTGCAAGGGGTCAATAAGAGAAACAAGGGGTTGTCTTAGAGCTGTCTTCCAGGTTCAGTCACACAAAGTGGTTGACCAGGAAGAAGGTCAAGTAATCATGCCATGTGAGCAAGTGCCTCTATTCTCGCTCTGAGGGAAATGAGGCTGCCCCATTCAATTCCATATGGTATGGAGGCCCGGAGGGGTGGTGCGTGGTAAACAGACCCTTCCATAGCCTAAACTTCTAATCCAGTGACCATGAACCTGCACTGTATCCTGTGCGTTGCATACTAGTCAAACCATAAATCTGAGCTGTCCACACCCCAGCATAGGTCACAGCAGACATCCTGGACCACATTCTCCCTAATCCCTTTCTAAGCTACCCTTTGTCTGGCCACCGACTCTTGATTCTATCTCCCATTTTTACCCCTGTGGGCTTGACAGATGGGTGCGTTGCTCTGGGCTCGCCAGGCACTAGTTGGATCTTGTCCCTCAGCTTTCTTATTTCTTACTTTCAGCGTTTAAGAGCCCCCTGAAACCGTCGCCAGCTTCAGTCACATCTACCAGAATATTTGAGATGGGATTGGCGAATCGGAGAGATTGGGCTGTCTCGCTCTGAGTAGGTGGCCCAGATCAGGCACTCCTGAGTGCTACAGACAGACCTTGACCTCATAAGCAGTCATCCCAGCAAGCAGAGACAACTGGCCCACAATGAGCTATTTCTGAACAAGTCTCCATAAAGTACTGACGAAAGGAGATACCCAGAGGAAGACTAGCCAGACTGAAATACTTAGGGAAACAAAGCATCTTTGAGAAATGAAATTAATTAACTGCTTCCAAAGGGGGCAGAAAGTAGGAGGCTGTGGTGGGGGCAGGGGGGTTTTCATATAAATTCCCGAAGAATGAGGGTCTTGAAAGCACACTGTGGGAATTTCAAGCTTGAAATTTGAAAAATGCTTTCCAAGATCGTGGCTTAGCAGTGTGGGCAAGGCACTCAAAATTGGGTTTGGGTTATGTGCAAAGGAAGGCTCTGACAGAGAAAAACAATAAATTAAATGCATAAATCGAGGGGGTTGGGGCTTTTTAAAAGTTACGGCACAATATTCTCCGAGGGTGATTTTAGACTAGACCTTGACAGGGTGAGACGGTGAATATAAAAGTGAGCTATTGTCAATCAGAAGGTACTTCTGTAGAAATAAGGTTCTCGGGAGGAACCAAAGGGAATTTCAAGGATCTAGTTTACATTCTCTGTGTCTTCGAGCCCCTTTCCTTGGGATCTAAGAAACCATAAGGATTTGAGGTCTTGAAATAGCTACATAAAATGCTGCCTCGTATGAGAGTCGCAGCTGCGGTGCCTCGGTCACGGACGGTCCAATTCTGTCTCCTGTACCAAATTCTTGGGCTCGCCAGCCCCCACCCCACCAATCCTCCCAAGGTTTGCCAGCTTTGGAGGGGACAATAGCTACACCTTGTCTGTCCATCACTCATCTCAGGAACAGAAAAGAATGGGGGTAGGTCACTGGGGAGAGGGGAGTCTGAGGATCAAGAAGCATCCACCCCAGGAAGGAAAAAAATATATATTTATAAGGTCACATGAGAGTGATCATCCAACCAGAAGGAACTTTTCTGTCAGACTCTGAGCTAAAAGAATATTCTCTTACAGCGAATAACTTGCCTTTATCAAGCCGATGTGAGAAGCTGTGTGCGTGCTTGTGTGTGTGTGTGTGTGTGTGTGCGTGCGTGCATGTGTGTGCATGTTTGTGTGTATGTGTGTGCATGTGTGTGTATGTGCGTGCATGTGTGTGCGTGCATGTGTGTGCGTGCATGTGTGTGCGTGTGTGTGTGTGTGTGCATGTGTGTGTGTGTGTGTGTGTGTGTGTGTGTGTGTGTGTGTGTGTGTGTGTGTGTGTGTGTGTGTGCATGTGTGTGTATGTGCGTGCATGTGTGTGCATGTGTGTATGTGTGTGCATGCATGTGTGTATGTGTGTGCATGTGTGTATGTGCGTGCATGTGTGTGCGTGCATGTGTATGTGTGTATGTGCGTGCATGCATGTGTGTATGTGTGTGCATATGTGTGTGTGTGTTCAACCTCAGTACCACCATTTTGATCCCGTAGGTAGTTCAGCTCCATTGCTTGACATCAAACAGCATTTTAATGCCACTGTAACTAGAAATTTAGCTGCTAGTACATCAGAATGACTTTTTTCCTTGGTGTGGTATGGCGTGTGTGTGTGTGGATACACACGCGTGTATATTTTCTCTATTACTTATTCTCCTTTCCCTTTTTTTCCTCCCCTCGTGTGTGATGTTTCTTTGTGCTTCCATTCCCCTTGCTCCTTGTGGGCCTCCCTCTGTGGAGTCTGGGCCTTCGTCTCTGAGGTCTTCCCCACACCTTTGGATCCAGGCTTGTGCATCTGTTCCTTTGCTTTTCTCTGCTTCTTTCTTCACTCTGACCATCCTGTCTGTCTCCCCCACGCCGCACACCCCCACCCCTTTCCCTTTTCTGAACTTCTCGTTCTCTGGACCTAATAAAAATGAAAATAATTTCATAAATAATGGGAAACAAATTAAAAGGATTTACTGTGCTCATCAGGATATTAATCAAGAATGTTAAATGAATTGTTGGGATTGTTTAAGAAATACATTTTCAAAAATAATAATATTGCTATGATTCCATTAATATTCTTATGTTGGCAATTTACTTAAAACAAATGGGCAAGATCAAAATATTCTACACTTTAAATCATAAGGTCATAAGCGCCTGCAGCCTGTGTGGCCCATTCCTGCAGCACTGAGACTATTGACTGGCTTCAGGCCTATGATAGGGTACTTCTTGAGTGACAACAGTCACTGAGGCAGACTCGGTCTCAGACGTCATCCCACCATGCTCCTGTTCAGTGGGCCTCAGGACACTACAAGCTCCAAAATGTCTCTACAAAATCTAGAACACCATATGCCCAGGCAGCACAGCAACCCAAGGCATGTCTGGGCTCTTCCCATCTTCCTTCTTAAAGCAAAAGGAAGCAGAAACAGAGACTTTGTCCCCTGGACGCCTGAATCTCAGCTTTTTGCAGAATACCCAGCACCACCCTTCGCTCTATTTATCCAGTTCCTTTCTCCCAGAACACAATAACTCTCCCTCCATGTACACACATACAATATCACACATATGTGAATTCATACACCTACATGTACCCATGCATACATGCATATATACAAATTCATTCATGAACATACACATGTGCTCATGCATGTATTCACATATATACATATCCATTCATACTTTTACACTTACATGCATGCATACATTCACATATATACTCATATATGCATGCATTGATATATATTTATTCATTTATGCACTAATGTATACAAACATACATTCATAAATATACACATATTCATACAAATACATACACACATTTATGCATACATGCATACAAATATGTTCAGGAAAGTACATATATTCATGCATGCATATACATGTACATACATTCATATAATACACATAAACATTCATGAACATGGACACTTTCATCCACACACTTATGCATAATACATACTTTCAAAGATATACACATTCATGCACACATGTATATTCATAAATATGTACATGCATTTATACATCCATTCATTCATGCACTCATGCATAAATACATGCATTCACAAATTCACACATGCATTCAAGGACATACATACATTTCTTTGTAGACACATGCACATATACCTGTATTTGTACACATACACACTCATACTCATTTGTACACTCATGCATGCACGTGTGCCTTCATACACACATACAGGTATCCATGAACATATACACACATGTATCCATACCTTACACACAGAGCTAGGTTTCTTCCTAGTTTTCTGTCCTTATGGTGACAATTGTTGATGCTTAGAAAAAGCTACTGTATCAAGGTCTGTGTCCCCCTAGCACACATGTGTGAAACCTACTCCTCATACAAAAGCAGTAACAAGTAGGGCCTATGGAGTGTGGTTAGGTCACTGGGGTCTTTACAGATGCCAGAGAACTCTCTTTGAGTGTCCAGGGACACCACGTATGAGAAGACTTTACCAGAAGCAAATCTGCCCACGTGATCATTCCTGCCTCAAGAACTGAGAACTAATCCCGCTGTTTACAAATTACCCACTCTATGTTGTCTCTAGTAACACAATGGACTAAGTAAAAAAGCTAACTATAGGCTGACTCCCTGCGGTTTGAAATACCTCCGCTCCGCTCTCACGCATCCTATGAAAGTACTGCTGCTGTCTCTGTGCTCCAGGCAAGGAAACTGAGGCACAGGGGTTGTGAGCAACCTGTCAAAATCCATGCAGCTAGCAAAGAGAAAAGCTGACCCCCAACTCCGAAGGGTGGGCATAAACCACCTCCCCACATCACCCACACCAGCTTGTCCGTGATTAGCAGGCACATGTGGTGAGTGCCACGTCCTCACTCTAGTGAGCGCTCACAGAACCCCAGCTAGAGCAGGCTTCTCTTAAGATCAAGCAGCTTCAGCGTGCTGAGGAGCAGAGAAGATCTGAGGTCATTTTGAAGGTGTGCCAGCTTCTTTAAGTACTTGAAGGCAAAAGGAATCGCGTTCCCCTTGACTTTTTATTTAGAGAATAATCAAGAAACTTTTCCTCCTTCTCTCTCACTGAATGCAATTTATCTTTATCAAACCAGAGAAGAATATAAGTCTGGCTAGAAGTTTCTTGCAAAGCCTGTCGAGATGAAAGGTGCCAAAATAGATACACAAAGCAGTCGCCTTTTATCTGTGGAGAGCTGGCTTCATTTGATCCTTTCATAGGACTGGAAAAATAAGACATTGTGTTTATGTGGTGCATACATCTGTCCGCATCGCCAAAATGGGGGGAGTGGGACCATCCTCCAGATACCTAGATCCTTCCCTGTTTGCATTCGGCTCTGTCCAGGTGTTTCATAATGGTGAAAAGCCTGCCTTTTAAACACCTGGAGTTTAGACCAAGTGGCCAATTTAGGCTCAAAGCGACTACATTTGTTATCTGTCTTAAACAGGAGCCCACCCCATCCTTTTTCCTCAGCTAAAGAAAGGGAACGCTGAAATTTTAGTACAGCAAGACAATTGATGGTACCTGGCTTTGTGTCAAGCAAAAAGCCAGCCTCCACATTGGAAAGTCCTGACCTTGAGAGGCTGGTTAAATGAATGCTGTGTGGGCTGCCGGCTGGAGAGCCAGCCAGGAAGTAGGTCAGCAAAGCTACAGGCTGGCTTCTGTCACTCCCGGTCTGAGCGTGCACCATTCAGAGTAGAGGAAAATGTTCTCAGAAGGGAGAAGAGACTGTGTGTGGGTCTGGACAGCATGTCATACTGACAAGCCCTCTCTTCACCAGATGAAATCATCCACGGAAGCTGTCCACAGGCAGGAGGCTGTTCTCCGCTCCTTTAATTGATTCAGGTCACCTTGTTTTTTTTAGGACTCTTAATTTTTTTTTTTTTTTGTGTGTGTGTGTGTGTGTGAGAGAGAGAGAGAGAGAGAGAGAGAGATACATATGTGCAAGTATGTGCCTGAAGAGGGTTTTGGATGCCCTGGAGCTAGCTAGAGTTGTGGGCAGGTGTGAGCTGTCCAGCGTGGGTTCTGGGAAAGGAACTCACGTTCTCTGAAAGAGCAGTAAGAACTCCACTGAACTCTCTCTCCAGCCCCTCAGGGGTTTTTAGTTTATTTGTTTGTTGTTGCTTTAAGCTTCAAGCAGAGAGATAGATGTCATTGTCTGCTTTCTCGCTGCTCCGTCACCTCTTCCAGGCTGTCCACCAGGTGGCTTAATGGCCCTGGTCTGAGTGATAGACAAAACAGTCTAAGGAGCATGTGTAGATTTCAGAGACTTCGGATAGGAGCGCAAACTCTCTCGGTGTTAGAAGCGCCGAGCTCAGGAACATCCATCTGCCCACTCATGTCACCAGCTCTAAGAGGAGGGTGTCACGGGCAGTCCAAGGGTAACACTTGTGGAGTTCCCAGGGCTTGCCTACTGTGTGCAATGGCTCCCTAAGCTGTGAACGGGGGCGGGGCGGGGGGGAATACGTGATATGTGCTTGCTCTGTGGTGTTCCGCTCCACTTTTAGCAAGGAGAAACTGATGAGGCATTTGAATGGGCATAATCCGAGGGTTTAACCACAACAAAGAAACATGCAAATAAACCCACTGACAAAGAAATCTCAACTCTGCAGCCAAAGCCCAGGGGAGGAAGGAAAGGTACCCTGCCCTGAGGCTGGCAACGGTGGGAGCTATTGTCACACCTAGGCCTGAAGGGACACTGGGACAAGTGTGAGTGCCTCCACAAGGGAATGACCTGTGGTACTAGCCCCACACGGATGAATCTACAGGAATGAATGCATTGAGTTCACCCTGCTTCCTCCCTCCACTTCTCCGTGTGCCCCATTAGCTAACAGAAGAGCAGAGAGCAAGGGGAGTCTTTCATATCTGCCCCATGGAGCACATCCATGGGCACCGAGGGATACAGAAGAGGGGAGGAGGGACACATGGAGCACCAGGAATGTGAGGAGGCAGTTGAGTGCTGAGCACAGAACCTAGAACACACTCCCAACTTATGTTAACAGTGCCACATGGTGGTCACTCATCACTGGTACTGCTGTAGCAAGCAGGCATCTTAGAGGGAACTGTGACAGAAAAGGATCCCTCAACCTCTGCAGGTGGACCTAGAATCTAGTCATCAGAGACCGGCCACCAACTCTAGAGCCTTGGGCAAAAGTTCCCTTGCCCCTCCCCTATTCTGGCTATTTATTTCCTGTTAAATTAGGGGATTGTGGGATGAGAAGAGTATAGGGTTTTTTGGTTGGTTTTTTTTTTTTCAGTTTAATGTGCCATGCTCTAAGGCTGATGGTCATTTCAATTGGTCCCAATTTTGTTGTGGTTTTCTTGATCCAAAGATGAACTGCTAGGTTTGGGCAGCATACCAGGGACGGCAGGTGCCTGATTCAGCCGCAGAGCCTTCCCAAGCCTGTTCCAGGAATTCTCCCAAGACTGACGTCACAGTGTCACACCTACTTTGATCTAGAAGGCAGCAAGGTCACAAAGTGGGAGTCAATGGCCTGAACTACTCCAGTGTTCTATCAGCCCTCTCCACTGGAGAGCTCACCCTCTCTTGACATCAGCTCAGCTTCAGAGAAGAAGTCATGCCCAAAGATGCTTTTAGGAATACTTTACATACGTACCCAGGAATACTTTACATACGTACCCAGGAATACTTTACATACGTACCCAGGAATGCTTTACATACGTACCCAGGNAATACTTTACATACGTACCCAGGAATGCTTTACATACGTACCCAGGAATACTTTACATACGTACCCAGGAATGCTTTACATACGTACCCAGGAATGGCTTACATACGTACCCAGGAATACTTTACATACGTACCCAGGAATGGCTTACATACGTACCCAGGAATGCTTTACATATGTACCCAACATAAAGAATAATTGGGTCGGGTGGCTCCCCGGCCTCTACAGAAGCAGAGGTCCCTCTGGGAAGGCCAAGAGCTCCAAAGAAGACCATGGAAGACCCTAGCACACGGCATCCCCCCGACATTTCTCCAGAAATGTTTAGTCCCTCTGCAGAGTCTCCCCTTCCCTCCTGTGGGCAGAATCAGTGGTCACTCCCTAACTAAGAGGCCTTGGAGACTATACAATAAGCATAGACCCTTCTTAGCACTGATAGGTGCTCAGCTAATTATAAGCCCTCTATGCCACTGTTTCCTTCCATCCCAGCAAAGCTTGGGAGT
The DNA here is from genome assembly GCA_028555095.1 of Dicrostonyx torquatus. NCBI lineage: Eukaryota > Metazoa > Chordata > Mammalia > Rodentia > Cricetidae > Dicrostonyx > Dicrostonyx torquatus. Next base: position 3,458,472 of record JAQHUG010000154.1, on the reverse strand, counting down.
CTCCATACTTGGTCTTCATACCAAGGTGAGCAACCCAGCCAGATCTGGAGCTTTGCCCACGATAACTGCTGCTCAGAGGATACCCGCAGAGTCCAGTAGATTTGGTTGTGTTGTCTTGATTTTTTTAATTATTATTTATATTAATGGCCACCATCCCCTTTCTTCTTAACAATGTCTGAAGCTGTCCCCGTTGACTTATACATTGTCTACCTTCTCCCCTAGAAGGCCACAACAGCTGCCCAAAATGAAGGGCTCACAGTACCTGTCATATTCACGGTTATGTCCCCAGTACCTGGCCCACTGTCTGACACTCAAAATGCACACGGTACACACCTGCCAAGAGAAACTCTGAATCTTCCACTTCTCGAGGTCATTTTTCCTAACTAGGTTTCAAGACACCCAAAGCTAAAAATAACCAAGGTTTGACTCAGCAACTGGCAAATGTCCAGGTTACTTTTAGCTTCAGAGGTTAAGGACGAAAAGTGGGCCAGATGAACGTGGAGCAAATGGCCTGACAGTGCATCCCTGTGCAGAGACTGTTAAGGGACCGTGTGCAACGATTATTGACAAATGGCTCCACTTACTTTCCCGGGAGTCCCAGCCTCAACAGCCAGCATTTCTGGAAGTCTATGATTCTCTCCTACAAGCCTGGGAGCTCTCGAGGAACAAGAACTGCACCTTACTCGTCTTTGTTCCTCCAGCAGTTAGAAGTGAGCCTGGGTCTTTAGTCAAGCCCTGAAAAACAATGGGGTAAATGTCATTGGCCAGCAACGCAGCCAGAGCAACTGAGTATGGGTGGAATCATAACATGTTAACGCAGAGAGATTCCCATAGCCGTCTGCTGTGGCTTTCATGTTTTCTGCCAAAGGTTCGTGAACTGAAAGCAGAACCTTCAAGAGGCAGAGCCTCGTGGGCGATGATTATGCCACTAGGGTACCACCCTTGGAATGGATTACCATCTCATCAGGTAAGTTAGGTCTAGCCTACCTGGATGAATTAAAGCAAAGTCAAGTTGTTACAAAGGCAGCGTCCTCAGTTACCCATTGTTTCTTCTCTCACGTGTCCCTTCTATATAAATCCACTTAGTCATCATATGATGACATACAACTGGGGGCTCACTCCAGCTGCCAGGACCGTGCTATTTGAACTGTCTGAACACCAGAATCATTAAATAAACCTCTATTTTTAAAGTACCCAGCCTTGGGTATCTTGTAGCGACACACAAGATACTATGTTAGCCATTATCTGTGTGTGACTGTTTAAATGTATGCCAAAATTAACTGCAATTAAATAAAATTAAAATCATATTCTGCAGCCGTGCTAGACACTTTTCTGGCACTCATGGCTACCCTATTTCAAGTCACTGATACAGTGGCTTCTTGGACTTTGGGTTAAGGTCATCTGTGTCACGTAGCCTTACCTCCTCCTGATGCTGAAGTTTCTGCGGAAAGTTCTAGAATCTGATTATTAGGGGCCAACTACCAACACTGGGACATTAAACGACTGCATGGGATTCTAGGGGAGTGAGGTAAAATATCATTGACTGGTGAGTCCTCCAGACGACCTTAAGAAGGATTTCATCTTCTACAGAAAGAAATGGGACTCAGGGAGACAAAATAACCTCCCCCAAGCGACCCACTATGAAAGAAGCAGAGTCTCCTAGTTACTGCTTAGTATGTTTTAATCATAAACTTCACTCAAAACCTGAGAGCGCCTCATATCCAAGAGAGCAGAGCATCCTCTTCTTTCAAGTCAGTGTGGTTCAGAGAGCTGGTAAGCAATCCTAGATGCATTTAGAGAATAAATGTAAAACCCATCAAGCAGAAGATGGGAAAGCCTAGCTTCCCACAGAAAGTTGGAGGCCAAGAGATCTGAAGCATGCCCAAATGTGGGTTGCCTTTTTTTTCTTTTTTTTTTTAAGCTTTTCAAAATTGTTTTCGTTTCGATGTTGGAGGTTAATACCCAAGATGGACACTCTTTTTGAAGAGTCCCTTTTGATTTTAATTTCTTAAAGTCCTCATTTGAACTCCCTTTTTGTTTATATTATACCCATCCACAATTTTCCTTTCTTTCCAGGTAACTTGATCCCAGAAAATGTGCAGAATCCATTCGTGCCCACTGCTTTTAATTAAACATCGACTCATTCTTTCAACTGGGTCTTTGAGGATTTCTGCGTTGTCTTCTCTAGATGCATTTGTCTTTTCCTGAAATTACATCAAATCAAGTTCTCAAAAATGCATTACTTAATCTTTAAATAGCTTGGAATGAATTTTGGCAGCATCTCAAGAAACACTATAAAAGGGAAGAAGCAAGCTCTACCCATTTCCCTCCCAAGTAGAAGCCAGGCAGTGCGGTGTGTTGGGGTCTGCACACACAGCAATCTCACAGCATCAGACTGAACCCTGAGAGTCCCAGCATCCTCAGATTCCAGTTAGAAGTCTGCATGTATCGTCGCAGAATACTACATTAATACTGTGACTTTAACCAAAGCAACACTGTGAGAAGAGCTGTCAGGGAACTGGCGGCTGCCGCGAACCCCTGCAGTAGAAGCATTTGCCACTAAGCAGTCACCCTGGTGCATGAGGGGTCAACAGCAGACCTGAGTGCGGGTGGGCAGACCTGCATGGAAGGTCCTCCAACTCCCAGACAGACGGGGGAGGCTGCGGATATCTTTGGAATCTGCAGAGGAGACCCCTCTGAGGGGCAAATGGGGAGGGAGGTCGTTTAGGAAAATTCCAGTGATGTGTATGACTTCTTTCTGGTATGTCTCCCAGGGTTTCTGAAGATTTCATTACCCTTATAAGCGAAAGTCTTCAGATGACTGCAAGAAGGTGTTTATTGAAACCTATAGCTCTCCATGCCTCAGCAGGCTTTGATTTAAAACATTCAGAACGCATCCAACAGTCTCTTCTTCCCCGAAGACAGGGGCTTTAATGTTTTAAAAAGTCAGAAAAAAGCAGCCAGTTCCCTCCTCTTAAGGAAAAATTTTGCAAACAAAAAAAAAAAAAAAAAAAAAAAAAACGAAGGTATTGATGTTAGACTATGGTAATAACTTTTAAATTTTAAGTCCTGTTCTTTGTTCCTAATGAACAAAAAACATGAGTTCCATAACCCGGAGCCATAAGAGCATGTGACTCCCAAGTAAGGGCCAGCATTGTAACCCAGGTCTACGGCTTTCTGACTGCCAATGAGGAAACTGAGGTCCAGGGAGGCTAAAGAATTTTAACAGGCAGCGGGTGGCTAAACCTGTGTCCAGACTCCACAACTCTCTGAACAAAAGAAGAAGAAGAAATCATTCTATCACTACGAGTACAGGGAGGAGAGTTTGGAGGCGGGACATGAACACAGCTGCTTGCGTTCCACGCCTCAGCTGTGGGTGTGTACGACTGGTGTCACCCCACCCAGCTAGAAAAGCAAAGTGAATTAGCACATTGGTGCACGTGTCCCTTGTGTCCCTTGACCAATGAGATGCAAAGATTCTGGAACCACACAGTGTTTGTAACCCAGTGCGCCTTGCAGGAGCCTCAGGGGCCCAGTATCTCTCAGTTACCTGTATAACAGGGGCATCTTTCCATTCCTTACGGAGGTGTGTCCGACTGGCACAGACCATGAGGAGCTCAAGGAGCTCCCAGAAGGATTAAGGACCACTGTGCTGCCAGCACCTTGCTTGCCTTTGTCTTTGGAATTACTGTGAATCGGGGAGTGTACTCATGGTTCATTTTCCATAGGTTCCAGTTTTAGCGTACCTTTGCTTTCCATTGCCCACACCCGAGGCTCCTCTTTTCAAGACTCCTGGGAGCTGCTGGGGCACTTCATATACACACAGACCATCAGGAGGGCCTGGGGTCACCACCTCTCTCTGAGACTTTGGTGTTTCAAAGTCTGTGTCTCTGTCTCTCTGTCTCTGTCTCCCCCCCTCTCTCCCTCTCCGTCTCTGCCTCTCTTTCTCTGTCTCTCTCTCCATCTATCTATCATGTCTATTATCTATCTATCTATTTGTCTGTCTCTATCTTCTTATGTTGCCCACCCTTTTGTGTGTTCCTACAGTCTGAGTAATATCACCCACAGGGTTCTTTTGCCTGAGATTTTATACTCAGCTCACTCTGGCCCTTTCCTTACTCAAGAGTGATCCTCCTTTGGCTTCTAGGGAACCTGGTCTAGGACTCTGTCTCCCTCATGCCCTTTGCAACTGGTGTACAATAAGCCTACAGTCACGCTTTGGGAAGAGGTCCTGCCCTAGCTAGACTTCAGAGGACAGAGAAGGGTAGGGAGACAGTTTAGTCAGTAAAGCATTTACTGTGCAAGCAAGCAGGCTTGAGTTCAGATTCTCTGTACTTGCATAAAAAAAACATGCACGGTGGTGACTAGCCTAGCGCTGGGGAAGCAGGAGCAGGAGGATCACTGGGGATTTGAGGCCAGTCAGCCCCATCGAACTAGTGAATTCTAGGATTCAGTGACAGAGCCCGTCGCAAAAATAAAATTGGAGAACAGTTGAGGTAGAGCCCCAATGTCAGGGTGTGACATTCATTTAATGAATATACCTACACATATACAAACGTGTGTATGAAGGCTTAAAAGAGCTGCAGGGTTTTGCAGCTAAAGCTGAGTCAGGAAGCCTCTCTTAAATGAGAGCGCTTGCCTCTAGCAAGCAGAGCAAACCAAGAAATTGCTGCTACCAAGAAGCCATGCGTAATGCTGTTATTTTGTTCTAGAATTACTTCCCAAGCTGTCTCAGGCTTTATGTGGATGCAGTTGTCCACACGTTGGTGCCATTCTGTATCATGAGGGCCTGCTTGATGGGGTTTCTGTCCTGCCCAGTTCCCACAGCCGGCAAGACCCAAAGAAAATCACACAGAGGTCTCCATAAGTTATAAACTGATTGGCCCATTAGCTCAGGCTTCTTACTAGCTCTTATAACTTATATTAACCCATTATTCTTATCTATGTTAACTACATGGCTCAGTACCCTTTTTAGCAGGGCAGGTCACATCCTGCTTCTTCAGTGTCTGCACAGGACTGTGGAAAGAGCTTCCTTCTTACCAGAACACTCCTGTTTTCATTGCCCTGCCTCTACTTCCAGTCTGGTTGTCCTGCCCATACTTCCTGCCTGGCTACTGGGCAATCAGCATTTATTTAAAGCATAATTGACAGAATACAGAATTGTCCCACACCATGTGTACACATGACAAAGAGGTGGGAGGGAACAGGGCAGCTCTTCTGCTGGCTTAATTGCATATTTTGTGCCCATGCATTAACTTGAAGTACTTCCTCATTTCCTCTTATTCGAAGGGTGCTATAATTGATGATTAATGTCTACCATAGAATATAAAAGGCCCAGGGGAGGAAAGGAAGCCTGCTTGGGGTTTTACCACCCCTAGTCAAAAGGAGAGGATGCAAGAAGTTCTGTTTAGGTCCTCTCCATGCAACACTCAGCTTCCAAGAATCCTCCAGTATTCGCCTAAAGAAGTCCAGATAGTTCTATGCAGTCCAGTGAGATTCCCTAGGACTATCCAATCCATGACAGTGAGTTCAACAATGGGGAGAGCTTCCTCTCCAGGTGTCTGTCCCAGGGCTACTGCCCCAGGAAACTTATCGAGGGGACAGCAAAGACCTCCGTACCATCTTCTCACGAGCTGTTGCCCGTGGACCCAACTCTGTCAGCCTCAGCTGAGTGTGAAGTTAGGCACACCTGAAGGCAGGAATATTTTATTCAAATCACAGAGGCAGATGACAGGATTGGGGCATGTTGGAACAGTAAGCTGACAGGCACTTAGGAGAGCTGGTGTCTGGATACTGAACAACAGAGTCCATACACCAAGTGGTGTTAGGACTTTGGGAACAAGGGACAAGTCCTGGAAGTCAGAGGTAGTAGGACAGTACCAGAAGGATCCCGCAGACTTCCTCACCCAAGTCCCTCTTGTTCAATTTTATGCAAGCCTGACAGATACACTGTAAAGTGTCCAGACTTCAGGAGACTAGATGCACTGTTACATATTGATAGGGCATTCCTGACTCCCCAGCACAGGCCAAGCATGACCCTTCCTGGCCCATTCTCCTCCCTAGGAGTAAGCAGGGTCTGACTCCTCTCCCTACAGGCTAGCTTGTCTGTTCCTGCTCTTCACACACATAGAATACTACAGTACGGACTCTCTTCTGTCTGCTTTCTGTTGACACACGTTGAATCTGTGCGTTTATCTATGTTGTTCAATATGTACTACATTCTTTCTCTTTCGCTGTCATGGACTATTTCCACTGCAAGAACACATCCAACTTTTACACACATTTTGATAATTTGTTTATTCACTTGGATAGTTTTCAATATTTTGCTATTCTGAATCAATATTCTAGGACATGTATCTAGTGAGTGCTAGGGAAGTGCACTCACTCCCCTTGGAGAAAGACATCAGAGTATAACATCTTGAACACAGAGTATAACATCTTGTGCCTAACTTGAACATTTAGAGGACAATGCATTTACCTCTAAATATTCCTTGTACAGTGATCCTCTATAGTGACCATACCAATCTACACTCCTACCTACATATGAGAAGTGCATTTGACCCACATTCTTGTCAATTCTTAGCAAGATCAGTCTTTTATCATTTTAACCAACCTCCTAGAACGTGAGTGGTAATGTCTCATTATGGGTTTGATTCGCATTTCTCACCTAGGACTGCTCCGCTTCTAGTATTGATGGAGGAATCCAACAGGCACACAGAGCCACTGCAATCCCCTGGCACTTGGAAATAGGGTCAGCCTTGTAGACAAACAATAGATTAGAACTGTAATGAGCAGACTCTTACCGTGGAATCCTAGCCGAAATTGCAGACCTGGGGCACTCCGGCACATCTCTGACCCTCTGAGGAGGGAATGGACTGGCAAAGACATGGACAGAGCTTATACTACGCAGATGTATGTAAATCGCATATAAAAGCCAGCAAGCAAAGGCTCAAGCCAGGAGGCTCTCCAGCTGCCATGTCTACCTGTCTCCACTCCAGAGAACGCTAGAACAGCCCAGAGCCAGCAGGCAGAGTTCAACAGCAGGGAGTTGTTTGCTCTTGCCTTAAGTCTGAGAACATCCCCAGGGTTCCATAAAATACAAAAGTCAAGCTTCCTTTGTTTGGTTCTTTTTTTAATTGATTATTCATTTGTGTTCCAATAAATGAGACTTCTTCTGGCTAGTGGCTATCTTAAGAACCAGACAGTAGGAAGTCGCTAACATCTATGGTACCTGCCACAGGAATAAGAAGGGCACCATGATGTCCTGAGAATGTGCCAGATAGAAGCTGGTGTATGAACCAGAATCCGCAGTCAGACAGAAAACTTAAAAACTCACCCATCTTAAGATTTGGGGCAAGTAACTTCTCTATGAACTGCCAGCCACCTGCATTAGGACCACCTTGAGGATGGTCTGTGTCGAGGTCCAGTTTTCCCAACCTATGACTCAAAGTGAGTTCCCTTCAACTTAGATTCCGTCTTAGTGCCTTGCTTTGATAAGAAGCAAAAGCATCCGCTCCCATGCAGGGCAATTAGACCTGGGCCAGTTCCTGCCATACGTCCAAGATGATAGAAAGCCCGACCCAGATTCTGCACTGGATAATTGAGCATTAAGACACAACAAGGGCTCCATTGCGGCATAATAATGCATGCCTGGCTGATTTATTAAGCATCTGACTTAGAAGCGCATTGTTCCGCAAGGCCCCGTAGCTTAGGCTGCGCTCCATGGAAAACACTTGCGGTGCGGCTGCTGTGGTGTTCAGATCCTGTTACATCCCATAACTTCCAACTTCCCAGTCCCTAAACTGCAGCCTTCAGCTCCCTTCTTGCCTTGTTCAGAAGCCTGGCTGCCTGGGTCCGGATCGCACCTCTTTGAAGAGCTGTGGCGCCCCCTGTTGGTTCTGCTTATTTTTTTTTTAATTTTTCTAACTGTAGCAAAGGTAGAGATTGAAAGCTTGCTGTAACTCAGACAGGCAGAAGGCAAATGTAGAAAGAAAGAAAGAAAGAAAGAAAGAAAGAAAGAAAGAAAGAAAAGAAGGAAGGAAGGAAGGAAGGAAGGAAGGAAAGAAAGAAAGAAAGAAAGAAAGAAAGAAAGAAAGAAAGAAAGAAAGAAAAAGAACAAACAAAAAAAAACCGAGGGGTGCCCACAACCTGTCCGCTTGCTCAGGCGAATTTCTAACCTAGAGCACTTATCTCGAGCTCCCATGTTTATGTTTGTTTAAGTTCTGCTCCTGTATAACGATAACAAAGCCTTTGTTTTGTTCTCTAGTGGAATTTCGGCTCCCTGCCTGGCATGAAGGAGGCACGTGGTAATATTTTCCCCGAAAGAATCATTATTCATGCACTGAGTGGTGATGTCAGGCCGTGGCAACAGTCTCAAAGCAGAAGAAAGCCATGTAAGGAGGACGGGGTGCCAAACGTAAATCTTGCTGTTTCAGATGGAGTGGTTAGGGAGGAAGGGCTCTTGGTAAGAAATTGCAAACAGAAAACAAAGCAAACAGAAAACAAACTCAGAGTCATAGGGGAGGAATGTTCTAGACTGATCACAGTCAGAGTCAAGGCCCAAGCAAAAGTTTGATGATTTTGCAGGAGCCCATGAGGCTGAAGCACAGGACAGGGGCAGAAGGCAAAAAGGTCTAGATCCAACCCCAGACCTCTCTCTCCCCCTCCCCCTCTTTTCTTCCTCACTATTGTGCCAAGACATAGCCATGCCAGTGCCTTTCCTTAACTCCCATGGCTTTTCTCAGGCTACCACAGATGTGTGCAGACATCACGCCCCGCAAAGCCCAAAAGAGCTGCTGTCCAGCCCCTGCCCTCCGTCATCAGTGGCCACTGTGAAGACTTTGGCTCTTCTCAGAACAATGAAAAGCCATCAGGGGCCATCGAGCAGAAGGTGACACAATCAGACTCACAATTTAGAAGGATGGGAATAGCTGCTGAGGGAAGGAAAAATTGTAGAGGTGATAGCAGAGAAATCAATTAGAAGTGAGAAATGAAGGTAGTTTGGGCTAGAAATTAATCGGATTAGAGGATCCATAAGCCCGGCAGTTCCTTTACCCTGTGGTCCACTGTGTTCCTTCTGCTTTTATGAATTCCAGACCAGAGCATCAGGGTTTATATGGGAGAGGTGAGAAGTCATCAGAAAAAAAACTACAGTTTTGTTTCGCTTGTGTCTTTTTTCTAAACAGGACAGGAAGTCATGGGTATGGTTCTAAATGTTGCCGAGAACAAACAGCCATTTCTAGTGAGCTCCTCTGGTCTACTCATTCTAGGCTTGGGCTAGGGTCAAGACAGAACATTGGTTTACACTCTGGTCCCTGGTGGCTTTCCTCACTGAAGCAGAGAGACATTCAAAGGGCTTGAGGGCGGGGCAGTTAGCTTTAGGTCTGAGGGGGCTGAGTGCAGATCAAGAGGGCCCCGATAGAATTTGGAGCAATAATTGTGAACCATTCAAGAGGAAGCTAAGGACTAGGGGGAAAGGTGGTAGCAATGGGAAATGCCCAAGAGAGAGCTTAAGGGTCACACACTGTTACCCCAGCACAGTAATCAACAAGTCTCAGGTGGAGTCTCACTTCCCATCATTCCCTGGTATGCCTACACACAGAGGTTGCCCTGCAGATGATATATGGTTTTTCTGTCACCTCTGTTCTCAATTTTTGGTTTGGGTTTTGGTTTTTTGTTGTTATTGTTTGTTTGGTTTGGTTTTTTATTTTATTTGGTTTTGGTTTGGGGGGGTTGTTTGTTTGTTGTTGTTGTTTTTTGAGACAGGGTTTCTTCTGTGTACCTCTGGCTGTCCTGGAACTCACTCTGTAGATCAGGCTGGTCTCAAACTCAGTGATCCTCCTGCTTCTGCCTCTCAAGTGCTGGGATTAAAGATATGCACCACTTGGCTGTCTTTTTGTTTTTTTCAACCGGCTTTCTACTACAAATAGCTTTTGAGAATGACACCATGAGATTAGGGGGAGGTCCCAGAAGGAAATGGAACACAAGAGAAACTCAGGATTCTGACAGCCTCAGGCTTGAGCATCCTAACTGTAACTGATTGGCTGTGTGACCTGGGGAAAGTTACTGCTCTTCTCCGTGCCTCCACTGAGACCTGATAAATGGAGAAAATGAAAAGATGGAGCAGTTGTGAGAATGAGAGATGATGGCTCGTTTACCAGTAGTTTGTGGTAACAAGACAGGACCACGTGAAGGAAGAGTGGGCTCTGTTGATGGACTGAGCAACTGATAAACAGCCTTTGCCAGTGTCACAGGTGCCCATCCAGATGAAGAAAGCTCTATAAAGAGACACAGAGGAAGGAGATTGCATCTGGCTTAAGGAAAACACAAGACAACAAATAACACAGAAGCAATGTGGCTCCCCAACTCCAGCCCTCAACACCAACCCCTTGACCTTTTCTGCTCCAAATGGACCTGAAATAACCATCACATTTTCTGAGGTCACCCATGCTCCCTCCTTCTGGGACATGCCTCAGGCACACTACAGCACATGTTTTAATGGAGCACAAGATGGAAGCCCCATAAACATCTGCTTGTTAAATATATAAATGAAGAGATGGGTGGGTGGATAGATGGACTGGATACTTAGGTGGATGGATGGATGGGTGGGTGAGCGGGCATATAAATGGATAGATGGGTGGGTAGGTGAATATATAGATTGGATTGGATACATAAATGGATGGATGGGTGGATAGATGAATGGATGGATGGGTGGATACATGTTACATGGATGGACATATGATAGATGGATGAATGGATATATAAAAGATTAGATTGGGTTGGATTGAATTGGATACATTGATACATTGATGGATGAATAGATGGGTGGATGGATGGATGGTTGATGAATTGGTAGATAAATGGGAAGATGGATTGGAGCACATCTGTACTGGTTACATAGATAGATGTATGGGTAAATGGATGGGTGGGTGGATGGATGAACACTAAGTTTTGGATACTCATAGTTGACCTTCTACAAACATCAATTCATAGCTTTGCCAAGAAAATAACACTGTAGCATCAACTATCTAGACTAGAAAATCATGCTGGGATCAACCTAATCTATCCACTTCTCTATCAAAAAGTCGTGGTAATGGATTCTGAGTTTATATCTCAAGATATTCTCAGGCTCAAATAGGAATGGGGATGAACATGTCTTGACTGTAATGGCTATATAAAAGCAACTTGGCATTTAGAGGATCCCATGGGCCCATTTGAGATCAAAGAGGCGACCAGTACACACTGAGGTCAAGAAGATGGAACATGGATTCTCCATATTACAAAGCCTTAAGCAGCACACAGCCTACTCCAATGTGTTCGTCTCCAGAGAACTGCATCTTTGAGCTGGGGATAAGAATGTTGAAGAATTTACACCTGTCAGAATGGCTAAGATGTGGAGGATGTGGAGTAAGGTGAACGCTCCTCCACTGCTGGTGGGAGTGCAAAGTTGTACAGTCACTTTGGAAATTAGTATGGCAGTTTCTCAGAAAACTGGGAATAGGTCTACCTCAGGACCTAGGTATACCACCCGAGGCATATCCCCAAATGATGCTCCATCATACCAGAAGGACACTTGATCAATTATTTCATACCACCTTTATTTGTAGTAGCCAGAAACTGAAAACTGCCTAGATGTCCCTCGACTAAAGAATGAATAAAAAAAATGGGGGTACATTTACACAATGGAGTATTACTAGCTGTTAAAAACAATGATGTCATGAAATATGCTGGCAAACGGATGGAACTAGAAAGATTATTGGAGTAAGGTAACCCAGACCCAGTACACAGTAGGTACTCACTTATAAGTAGATATTAGCCCCAGACAGGACCAAAGCCAACCTCGGGGGAAGTCCAGAGCCCCTGTAAGAGGACACCCTCCACTCCCTGAACACTGCCCACTCAAGTTCTAGAGTGCTGCCCTCTGGGAACAGCATGGCTACTAGCCTCTTGAATTCCCAGCAGCTGTCAATTACCCACAGGAGGCTTGCACAAGACTGGGCCCATTTCTACCCCATTGCAGAGCAAGGACTCACAAGGTCCATACAAATCCTTCAGGATTTATAGATAGTTACCAGGAACTAGAGAAAAGTAGTTCGTGAGTCCCCCATGCTCCTTCCCAATGGCAAAAAGTCAGTTAAAGGTTGCTGAGACATCTTCCTCAGTGGTGTGGTCACTCATAGTTGACCGTGTTCCTGGAAGTAACCCTTATTAAACTCATTTGGTCTGTCATAGGTGTCCTCTTGCTGTGGGAGAATGGTCTGAACCCTGTCACTTGTATTTTAAATAAATGCTGATTGGTCAGTAGCCAGGCAGGAAGTATAGGCAGGGAGACCAGGTAGGAAGTAGAGGTGGGGCAATGAGAATTCTGGGAAGGGGGAAGTTTCAGTCTGCAGGAAGCCAGACACAGAGCAAGCAAGATGTGACTGCCTCGCTGAAAAATGTACCAAACCATGTGGCTAACACAGACAAGAATTATGGGCTAATGTAAGTTATAAGAGTCAATAAGAAGCCTGAGATACTAGGCCAATCATTTTATAATTAATGTAGACCTCTGTGTATTTCTTTGGGACTAAACGGATGTGGGACCTGGTGGGACAGAAACCTCTGTTAACACTATCTCTGACGGTTGTTCATTTGTTCTTCTACCTGGGAAGTTCACACAACAGGGGTTTAGAGAGAGGACAGTTCCCCCCCCAAAAAAGTCCCAAAGTAATCAGAGTTCTCCACCACACAGGAATCTATGACATTCACAAATACTAAAACCCGCAGGTCCCAGCCTAATCACTTAACGAACCCCTGTGCACACCCATCCTTTAGACTGTGGCAGCAAATGACTACCTAAGCGTCTGGAATAAACTTTAGAGAGCATGTGGACAAAACAGATGAGCCAGGTCAGCTATGTTCCTGGTTTTCATATGTAGGTCCTTAGTCAGGATAACATGTACAAAAGTAACATTCTGTTGATCCCCAAAACTTCATACTTCCCAATTCCCTTAGAGATACGTATTTTTCCCCAAAGACCACTAAGATATCCTTGTCTGCGTTAGAGTTTCCTTTTCCTTTCAAACAGTGGGAAATTAGTAAGGGAAGGACGGAGAAGTTGCTCATTAAAAGCACTGCCCATCCCACCCTCACATCAAATCCACATAACTGCTAGATCCAGAGTGGGGAAGCTTTGCTGGTTTATGAACGAAGCTGACACATAATCGCTCTTCAAGAGTGAGGAGGCATAATGGGAGGATCACCGTGATCAGGGCTTGTCTAGAAGCGTGTTCTAAAAGGTGCAACGTGTTAAAAACAGCATAACAAGTCCTTTAAAGCCTGGTGATGAACTTCATTAAGAGAGGCAGATTAAAGTGAGAGAGGCTGTCATGACAGGATGACTGGAACCCAGAAGTTAGCCACGGGAAATCACCTAAAAGAAAGGATCTGGTTTTTATAAGTTTGGGGGGGCCTGGGAAGAAGTTTTATACCACACGATTGGTCTGGGGTAGCCTAGGTGATAAAGGGGCATAAAGGAGCGAGGTACCAGGCAAAAACCACAACAAAAGCCTGTAAAACCCAAACACAGTGGGACTATTTTAACTCCCTGTCACACAGAGGGGACATGATCTGTTTTCTTCAGGCAGTGAGTCCTGGCCTCTTAAACCGATCCAGAATAGCCACAAAACTCTGTCAGAAGGTGAGAATACAAGAAACGGATGACGTGTATGCCGTGTGTGAGCCCTGCCCAGCCCCACCTCTGGTGTGTAGTCCTTCCAACTCCACATATCATGAAATCTATGGCACACCAGACTCTTGAGACCCCCAAGGTGGCAGTGGAGTTCAACCTAATGTAGCAGAAATCTTAAGAATGTGTTGTGGCTAGAATGGGCATTGTGTTTCTTCATGGAGGAAGTCTGAGATAAAGGAAGGAAGGCTGGTGATAGAAAGGTTCCCGGTGTTGGACAGCTAGCCACATCAGCGCAAGGTCTCTACAATCCTCTTAGCTGTCACTTCAAGTCACCTGATGATTGTCCCTGCCCCAGACATCTCATAGACACTCTGGGATAAAGAAGAAATGGAGTCAGGAAGAGGGGAGAAACATGCCTATATTAAAAAGAAACAATGCTCCCAGCCAACTTCTAAGTACACGCCACAAACCATAACTAGGTCACATGACGACCTGGCTGCAAAGAAGCTGGGAAGTGCAGCTTAACAGATGAGCACGTAGGTGACCACTAACAGATTAGCACTTGAGGCAGATGTGGTGAGAGGTTCTCTAGAGGCAGCTGGGAGTCACGTGCCAAGGCAGCAACATCAGGGCTGGCCTTAGACCAGAATGGCGGATGATTTGACTCGCCTCATGGCCTCCTTTAGCTGACACATTTTCCCACTTTCTCAGCAAGAGGCACAGATGGACAGAACGCAGTGAATGTGAAGTCTTCTATTCGTGCATCGACTCTGTGGCTGGTTCCAAGCTCAGAAGGAGCAGAGGCCTTAAAATTTTCTTTTGAGACAACAGACCTTGATTTTTACAGTAAATTAGCTTTCATGTTCCATATAGGCCACTGATAGAATTAAGCACCCCAGAGCAACTCATACAGAGGTGTAAGGAAATAACCCCAGCATCTGTCAGGAAAGGGCATCAGAAAACCCGGGGTCCCCAGTGCAGCGGCGTGTCTCTGGATTATCTAGAGAAGGCTCTCAGAAGCTAAGCAAATTGCCTGGTACAGCTTCTCTAAATGCCCATTAACACTTGACGCTGAGGATAAAGACCTCAGCAAGCAAATGACTGTAAATGGATTGTGAGTAAGGCAACCAAGGGAAGAGGAGGCTGAATCGCTGAAGCAGAAGGTGGTAATTCACTGAGCTCAATGTCGGTTCCTGCAGAGGAGGAGGAGGGACGGCCAGCATTCCGATCACCACACAACTGGGGGTCCGGCTGGGGGGAGGGTGGGCAGTGCCACCTCTGGGTATGTCTGTTCCCACTCCGAGAAACAATTCCGCTAGGACGCGAGGACGAAACGCATGGGCGGCAAATTCTTTTGGTGGGTGTTAACTCCTGCACAAAGACTGAATTTGTACATTTTTTATGAACCCTGGAAGAGATCCTGCCTGCAAGACTCACTCTCCTACACAAGACTGAGTGGCCCGGAGGGAATGTGTGGCGAGATCACTTCCTTTGCTGATGGAGAGAAACCCCAGACCCGCAGGCACTTCAATCACGCTCTGGTGGGGGGGAGGGGGCGGGAAGGGAGGGGGAAGCATGCTGACACTAGGGACCGGCATGCAGACGCTTTCTATCTGGTAACTTATTTCCGGGGGAGAAATGGGATTGGTTTTTGCCTTTGACTCCCCAGCTCCCCCGTCTTATCTATCAGTTTCTGCTAGTTTCCCACTATAGCTGTAGAAAGGCATTGACTGGTCTTTTAAAACAACCCACAGGATTCCAAAGGTTAAAGTTCACAGACAAGGCAGAGTCAGGTTCTTTTTGGAAGGCTCTAAGAAAAAATGCTTTCTTGCTCCTTCCTGGTCTCTGGTCATTGCCAGCAGATGCTACCATCCCCTGTGTGGCATCAGGAACAATGCTAACTCCTGCCTTCATCTCCAGGTACCCTCCTGCCCTACCCTGTATGTGTTGCTATGTCCGAATCTCTCTCCCAATGAAGACACACTGGATTTAGGCTTACCATAATCCAGCTTGCTCATCCTAACATGATGGCGTCTACGAGGATCCTGCTTGGCTTATCCTAACATGATGGCGTCTACGAGGATCCTGCTTGGCTCATCCTAACATGATGGCGTCTACGAGGATCCTGTTTCCAGCAGGGTCACATTTTCAGGTACAGACAGGAAAGGCTTTGGCATATCTTTGGAGTACAGGGCACAACTCAGCCCACAACACAAGATAATCCAAAATGATTTAAGTAATATTTTTCAACTCTGTGGGCTAACCTGATTTCTGCTGCCTTCACGAGAGGATAAAGATAACATAAGCTGACATAATAACTCCCTAACACCCTCCTCATCGCTTTAATGTGATTAAACACGCCAATCCTGAAGGCGGCGAAGTGTTCGGGAAATAAACTCTGGTTACACACAAAGGGCCTGCGGTCTAGGATAAGCTTTGTCATGAGCTACGTGTGAAATCGGAGTAATATCACGTCACCTCTCAGAGCCTTCAGGTGTGAAAGCCAAAAAAGCAGAGCTAGGAGTGGGTCAGTCAGTGTTTCCTGGAGTGTGAGATACGGGTCACTGGTGAGGTGGCTGGACCCAACACTTTCAGAGAAGACACTGGACTAAGGCTCTGATGAGCCACATGGCACAAATCTGAATTTAAGGTAAAGGTGTGTGTGTGTGTGTGTGTGTGTGTGTGTGTGTGTGTGTGTGCATGCACACACGCATGTCAGTATGCAAGCATATGGTGGTCAGAGGACAACTTTGGGTGTTGTCCCTAAGGTGTCATCTACATTTTTGAGACAGGGTCTCTCACTGGCTTAGAACTCTCCCAACTTGGCTAGGGCCAGCAAGTGCCAGACACTCACCTGTCTCCACCTCCCCAGCACTGGGAATTCTACCTGCACACTCCCACACCAAGCTTTTTGATATGGGTTCTGGGAATTCATTCATGCCCTGGTTTTTACACAGGGAAGCGCTTTCCCAATTGCGCTCTCTTTCCAGCCCATGTTTTGAGGCAGTCTTGACTTTCACTCAGTAACAAAGCACCATGAAAGACTTTCCTGGCACGATAATCACTTATGAGTTTTGTCCTGGCCATAGATTTACTTGTTCTGTTGACCTAAAGCATCTGATCTCAGCCAAGCTCACTGCCACAGCTAACTAGCTAACAGAGTGACCAGAGATGGTGGGTCACACGTCTAGGCATTGGTTGGCTGTTGGCTGTGGTAGAGTGCTTAGATCATGTGCCTACCAGCAACATCCAGAAGGCTTGCTTACACACTGTCCCAAGAAGCAAGAAAGGGAGGAGAGCCCCAGTGTGTAAGCACTTCACAAACAACCGCCAACGTTATGTTTCCCTTTGCCCATTCATTGGCCAGAGTGAGTCATGTGACCAAAACTACACTCAGTGTGGGGGTATACTGCCCAAAGACATAGATGCAAGCAGATATAGACAAACTCTTTGACAACAATCTACCACAGACATAGTTTGTCACTATTGTTTCCCAAGCCCTCCATAATCTCCTTCCATAGCAAGCTAAAGGTAGATTCCAGGTTCAGAGAATCACCGTCTAGTTAGAATTTAACAATATTTTATTTTCAGTATACTTATTTCATGACTGTCTTGCATTTTTATCAAGCACTATCCATTTCCAATAATACAAGATCTTCTTCTTAAATAAACTTGGGTTTGTTTTTTTTTTTAAGCAAATTGCTTTCAAGGAAATAAATAATACAGTTGATCAGGATAAGATCAAGGCTGGGAAACACTAGACCCAACAACATTTAAGGTAATCACAAAAGTGTAAATGGCCCGTGTTACCAAAACCGTGGCCGAGTCTTGAGGCAAACATGCCGCCGGTAGATGGTTCTATTGGTATCAAAGACAGTGGCTTTTCACATGTTGAAGCAGTGGCAGGTACCAACTGGTTGGGACCAATTCTAACCCGATTGTGGAGCTGGATGGAAGTACATACTTGTCCCAATCTAACAGGAACCATAACGATCATGGCATGCCATTAGGGTTCAGTCGTGAAGCGAAGTGGAATGAGGCAAACATGTTCACGAGACCATTCATGGTGATGCCAATACTCTGGAAAATCGTACTCTTAATCCCATGAGGTGGATTTCTGGAAGCTGGTTAGTCAATGACCTTTCATATTCATTTACAAACCACTTAAGAAAATCAATTTTGTTACTTTAAATATCTTGGGTATTTCTTTAGGGGTTTTGTGTTGTTGTTTGTTTTTTACTCTTTTGGCTTTTGGGGGGACCCTGCCACCCAGCTCCCAGATAAATCATACATAGGGGTTTATCCTTAGTTATGAATGCCTGGCCTTAGCTTGTTTCTAGCCAGGTTTTTTGTTTTAAGTAAAATTATCCCATCTACCTTTTGCCTCTGGGCTTTTTCCTTGTCTTACTTCTGTGTATCTTACTTTCAGTCTTACTCCATGACCAGTTGGGTGGCAGGATGGCTGGGTGGCTGGCCCCCGATATCCTCCTCTCATTGTTCTCTCTTGCTCCTCCTCTTCCTCGGTTTCCCTTCTATTTATCCTCTCTGCCTGCCAGTCCCACCTATCCTTGCTCCTGCTGCACTATCGGCCGGTCAGCTCTTTATTAGACCATCAGGTGTTTAGACAGGCAAAGAATCACAACTTCCCAGAGTTAAGCAAATGCAGCATAAACAAAAACAACACACCTTAAAATACTATTCCTCAATAGTTTTGCTTTGTTTGGGGGTGTTTGGGAGTTCTACTCTGTTTGATAATTTACTCTTGAACTAATCTAGCTTATGGTTTGGAAGATTTAAAAAAAAATGCACTGAGGGAATCTCAGATTTTGAGTCTACTTACTCCCAAGAAAGGAGGGAGTGGAAAACTCGATCCTCATGCCGGGATACTGACAATGAAGCAGAAATAACACCCAAGGTTCTTGTTTGAATGGAAACAATGCAATTGTATAATTTCTACACATTTGCATGGGAGGGGGGAACAACAGTCCACTGCCTTGTCAGATCAAATATACACTTTTTTTTCCGAGACAGGGTTTCTCTGTGTGGTCCTGGCTATCCTGGACCTGTCTTTGTACACCAGGCTGGTCTCAAACTCACAGAGATCCATCTGCCTCCCCAGTACTGGATTAAAGGTGTGTGCCACAGACACTTCTAAACAAATCTGCAGACACATCCTTGAGTGCATCTGCTTCACAGCGCGACCACGTTTGGCCAGTTCTTAGCTCTCCTAGTAGATGAGATTGTTCACTTAACAGATGAGGTAGTTGGGGGCAGAAAGATGGCTCAGCAGGGAAGGGCACCTGCTGCCAAGCCTGACAATCTCGGTTCAATTCCTAGAACCCAATAAGTAGAATTAGAGGAGGAAGTCCCGCCAGTTGTCCGCTGACTTTCATGCACACACGCAAATGGATTAACTAAAGGAAAGGAAAGGAATGTGATGAGATGTTTGACCCTAATTAGGGAGAACAGAAGCAGAACCTAGTCTAACTCTCAGAGCTCAGAGCTGTGTCACTCACATGGTTAGGGGGCATACACACAACACAAGAAAGTTGTCATTCAAGAATATATAACCTAGGTCTTGTGAGATGGCTCAGAGGTTAAGAGTACTGCCTGTTCTTTCAGAGGTCCTGAGTTCAATTCCCAGCAACCACACGGTGGCTTACAACCATCTGTGATAAGATCTGGTGCCCTCTTCTGGCCTGCAGGTATACATGCAGGCAGAACACTGTATACATAATCAATAAATTTTATTATAAATATATACATGTATATTTTATTATAAATATATACATATATATATAAACCTATATGCATCTAGTTCATGGCTCCTACATACAAGCTCACTCTTATCTATCACTTTTATCTTTATCTATAAACTCATCAGTTTCTTCCTTCCATGTATAACCAAGAGCTTCATTGAAAAGAACTGATGTCCTGTACAAGCTATTAGGTCTCCAACCTGGGACAAATGGCTGACTGAGGTGCCTATATAACATATCAACATGGACATGGCTGTCAGGTTCTCCCAGCATCCCTCAATCCCTATCTGTTAAAGGGTATGGCTGGCATACCCCTCCCCCTACCATAAATTTCTCTAGTCCAGGATCTGGGCTTCCCTTGCCCCAGTTCCTCTGACCCCTATTAACTCAGCCATCCTGAGTATACCAGTCTCTTGGTCAGTCTCTCAGCCCAGGCCACTCCATTTGGTCAGTAGCTTCTCTCTTGCTCTCCCAACCCCCTCTCTTCTCACACGGCCCAGCTCAGTCTGGTCATGTCCACTCTGGACTCTCCCAACATCCCTGCCTCCGACTATGCTCTCCCTTCTATCGACAATAAACCTTCTCCTCCACCACAAGCACTCATGTCCTTCCTTTTTTACGGCTTTTCTTCACTCCCACGTGACTTGCCATCTGCTCCTGCTTAGCTGCCTCAAGGGTGCTAGCAGCTGACTAGACGCCTGGGTCAGAGACAAAGAATTTCTTTGTTCATGGCACAGCGAGAAGTTTGTATACAGACTTGAGTTCCTCTGTCTTCAAGTCCCACAGGAGCGGAGCGGCAGTGCGGGCCCAGGTGAGGCTGTGCGCACAGTGGGTTTGCAGCATAGAATGAGGGACGGTCAAGATAAAGAACATGCTACGCTAAGGTAAGCAGCAGGCTATCCATTTAGTACCCCAGAAGGAGCAATCTCCATATCCCCCAAGGCTGCTCAGGAGAAACACCATCCTGGGAAATGATAAAAGAATGGCCTGCATTTTGCCCCCTTTAACAAACTTAGCAAGAATGGCCCAGATACTCAAGACCTAGAGCCTAATCCTTGACTGTTAAGCATACTGGCTATTGGTAGCCAGTGAGATCAGGCATGGGGCACAATGTGCCACCTACCTACCTTTCGGTAGCGTGCATCTTTTCTTACCTTTCGCTATACCTCTGCAAACCCACGGGTAAACGATCTTTGCTAGCCAAAATCATACCTTGGATTTCGGAGAAGTTCCTTTACGTGAACTCATTCCTATGAAAGGGCTCACCCGTGTGTCCACTTGAGATGCTATACCTTCTGTCTTTGCTCACAGCAATCCATACCCTCAGCAGGGCCACTCTGTCTAGAGGGAATGGCACATTAGAAAAATTCAGAACTTTCAACAGTAGCTGATTTGACCGCATCCTTAGAACCAATCCGTGCTTGAATGGCTCCCATCCCAACCTCAAAGCTACATCCGTTTTCTTCTTTAAAACTTTCCCAGAGCTGCCGTTCTATGCAGAACGTTCCCCGGTCAAGCCAGATAGTTCTGCTTTGCGGGGATGATATCATTTGTTGGAATGCAAAGCCAAAATATTGAAGCAATCTCTCTGCACATAATCCTCTAAAACCCCATCCACCTGGGCAGGAGGAGCATGGTGTAGTCAAAGACCCACCAGAATTTCCGTTCTCTTCCATACTCTTTCCTGCATACTCTTTGCAGACTGGGGCCCTCCCCCGAGGCTCTGTTGTTACCCTACTGATAAGAATTTGGAAATCCCATCAGTGTGACACAGAGCGATATGGCAGACGCACAGGGCTTTCTGGGATGAAAAATGTCTGCTTTTCCCTTTACTAGATTACTTTTCAGAAAGGTATGAGTCAGAGCCCGCAACAGTAAAGTCAGGTCAAAATGACATAAAATATAATTTCCCTGACATACCAGGAAAACAAAAACACTAATAAAAAGAAAAGGAACTTGCAGCCCCTGCCAGTGGTTCTTAATGGCTCTCAAGGAATCTGTAGAACAGAACTAACTAAGAACGTGGGAAATACAAAATAAATTTTGTGTGTGAAAAATAAGAATGCACTCTGCTCAGTATAACCCAATGCCAAGTTTTATATTGGGGTAATACTTTCTGACTTATAAAATACATTTCCGTGCATGCTTATATGAGGTGCTCACAACAAGCCTAGGAGGAACAGTAGGCAAGATATTTGCATCAAAAACAAATAGAAAAAAATTGATTTTCATTCGTAGTACAGAAACCAACCCTTTAAAGCTATCTATTCTTTTCCACAATTTGGTTCCATACTTGGGTACCAGATATTACCGCTACCTCCCACATCAGGAGATAAGACCGAAAGGATCTGCATATAGTCCTCTCTCTCCAGCAAGCACATGGGTAGCCTCTCAACTGGCTGACCCTCAAGGAGACACAAGGAGGAGCTGGAATTGTAGATTAGTGTCTTGCTTGCAGAACTCAACAAACTGGTCAGCATGGTTAACTTGTGGCTAACTGCCTGGCCCAGCAGGGCCTCAGAACCCTATGGCTTTGATTTATGGTTTGGTCAGGCATGACTTCCCAAGAGCCTAATTTGTTGTTTTTTGTAACATTTTGATGCTCCATTCGCTTCTCATTTGACGGAAGCTATTTTCTCTCCACGTCTGCAGTTGTGATTTAGTCACTACAACACAAGTGCCTGAATTTGGTGTGGTACCTCTAGTCACTACACCCAGATTCATCCACTCTATCACCTTTCTCTGTCTCTCCTTGACCCTACTGCCTTGAGCTCAGAAACAAAACAAAAGGCATATTTTGATGGTATTGTGGTTATGTGTCATAAAACAAGTTAGAGCCACAAGAAAAAGCATGCAGATGCCATATATGACAACTGAGATTTGATTTGAAATAATCCAGGAGTAGGCTCAGTGATGGCAAATACATAAAGATGGAATGTGACTGGCTGTTTCTGGGTACAGCGTGCTGCTGCATGAGCCAGAGAAGCAGCCATAGACAGCACACACATGAATGCACATGGCAGGGTTCCAGCACAGCTCAATTCAGGGACACTCAGTTTTGAATTTCATGTGGTTATTGTGTGTCACAAAATATTCTTCTTCTCTTCACCCTTTGCAACCCTTCAAAAATAAAAAAAAAAACAACTGATCTTAGTTTCTGGGCTTTACAAAAGTAGGGGACAGTCTGAGTTAGATCCATGGGCCATAGTTTGTGGACTGGGCTGTCTAAAAAGTTGATCATATGCCCCACAGATCCTCACAAAGCCCCCGTCTCGTTTCCTGTAAGGATTTTCTGTTGCTTCTGTAAACAAATTGTCCCAAACTTAGCAGAGTAAGACAACATGAGTTTATTCTTTCATCGCTCTGGTGGTGAGAAGTCAAGTGTGAGTCTCGCGAGGCAAAATTGAAGTGTTAGCAGGTGAAAATCTGTGTGGTGGCCCCAGCAAAAGTCTGCGACTTTCTCCTCCCACCATCCAGAGACTGTTGTTATTTGCAGTCAGACCACCCCAATTTATACTTCCTTTATTGCATCTATTTCTCTGGCTTATCTTATAAAGACTCTGGTGATTACACCGGACCTGGTGGATAATCCAAAATAATCTCCCCATCTCAAAAAATCCACCACTTAATCCCATTAGCAAAACCCTTGTTGCCATGTAAAGTACTATATTCCCAGGCTCCTGAGAGCAGCATGGCTTGAACACCTGGCAAGGGGCTGGGAATTGGCCAACCACACTAACAGCTTCATAGCAAACAAAACAAGCTCCCTCCACTAGCCTAACCCGGATGCAGAGTGGAGTGGATTCTCCTCCATCTCCGTTGCCTCCCAGGAGAATCAACCACCCACCCCTGAAAATAAAAGCTGAGGTCAACATTTTCCCAATTTCACCTCTCTAGCTTCATCCTGTGAATCACAACCACTACATTAGACACATTTCCAGTAACTGATGCGAAAGGAAATTAGCTTAGAAAACCCTCTCATTACTGGCCCTGTTTTCTTCTGGGTTATTTTTAAAGTTACCCACGTTCTTCTCAAAGGCACACCAGAAATTTTCTTGTAGCTTCTTATCTATGCACAGCACAGACAATTGCATTATACCTAAGAGAATTAATGTGATTTAATTATGTCATATTTGGGGGTAGTTTAATATCAAACTTCTTTTGTATAAGAAATTATTTCTTGGTGAAGTTAAACTCAGTTATTATGCTCATTCTTTATTCATTAAACTCATTAAGATCAGCTGTAGTTGCTTATAAATAACTATATTATTGATTCAAAATATAGTAGATAAGTGAAGATATTCTAAGACTACAAAAATATAATGCTTCTTAGTGACTTTCTCAGGAATTCCTATGCTGGAAATATATGCATAGCATGTTTTGCAACAATATATAGACACCATTTGAAAGTTCCCTTGCAAAGTTCTCTTGCAAAAAGAAGATGCACAGTTAATTAATTACTATTGTTCTCAAAATCCAGGGACATTGTGTCTGGTTGTATGGTTTATTCACCACCCCCTCAAAGAAGTAGGAGGCTGAGTTCTGCTCGAAAGCCTTGTACCCTAGCACATCAGAGGGTTAGCAAAAGAAAGATTTATTTTTCTCTATTTGAGCAATTCTTACATGTATACTATGTGTTTTGATCAAGTTCACCCATAATCCCCTCCCCACAGCTCCTCCCAGAACTCCCCCATCACCTCTCCCTCCCAGCTTCTTGAGCTCTTTATCTTTTTTAACCACTGCGTCCAGTTGGTACTGCCAGTGTGTGCATGGCTGTAGTGCCACCCACTGGAGCAAGGGCAACCAATCTGGGACTGTGAGTTTAAAGAACGCCGATCCTCCATCCCCCAGCAGCTATAAACTACCAATAGCTTCTCAGCTAGGTGTGGGGTTTTGTGGGCCCCCTCCCCAACCCATGATGATATTTTGACTGGCTGGATCTTACAGAGATTTTGTGCATGCAACCACAGCGCTATGCGTTCGTGTATGCAATGGGCCTCTCATGTCTGAGAAACATCATTTCAGGGAGTTTTTCCTTATTCACATTAAGACAAGATCTTCCCATAAGCCCTTGCAGTCCCTGCATCGAGGGGATGTCCATCTGCTTTACAAAGGCACCTCGGGGACTATTAGAGGGTGTAGCTGAAATCTGCTGGGGCTAGAAGCAAGAACCAAGAAGTTACAGCAAGGACAGAAGGGACAGCTGATGTCAGTTGAGGTGTGAGCAAAATAATAGAAGGCTGTCAGCAGGGAGAGGTGACAACCAAGCAAGTCAGCATTTACTGGCACTTAAGGTCTTCACAGATTTGCTAGGTCAAGGTAATTCATCCCACTCCTGAATGAGGTTGCTGAGAGGTTAAGAAACTTACCTAGAGTCACCCGAGGGAGTTCAGATCTAGGTCTATCTGTCTGCAGCATTCTCTACTGCCCACAAATGTATACAGCCTCTCTCACCCCGGCCATGTGGGTGGTGTCTCTATTCATCTGTTATTCTGCTTGTAACAAAATGCCTAACAGTGGGTAACTTATAAGAAACAGAAATCTGTTCTCATGGTTCTGGGGAGTTCCAGATTTGAGTGGCTGGGGAGGGCCTGGCCTTCACTTCCAAGATAGGGTTGAATTGCCATGTCTTCCAAAGGAGAGAAATCTGGGTCTTCATGTGGAGGAAGAATGGATGGAGAAAAGTGCCTAAACAAGTTCCTTCCAGTCCTTTCCCAGGGTACTAATCCATTGTCAGAGCTGAGCCTTCATGACTTAACCACTCCCTCAAAAACCCCATCTCTTAATGGCAAGACAATAGGGACTACTCTTCCATACATGAATTTGAGAAGACACATCCGGACCCTAGGGTGGCTTTAGAGTTACTTCAATTGTTTCCTATTATTGTCTCCTGAGCATGAAAGAGGAGCACACTTTTCCTTGTGGTTAGCAGATATATGTGATATGCTGTGGTCCTTGAAATATAAGAAGAGACACACACACCACATCTCATTTGGAACCCGTAAAAGTCTGCACATGGTTTTCCCTCTCTCCCCCATCACAGTGATCAGAGATCAGGTGATTGGTGGCTTTCTCAGCCTGCATCACTGAGGAAGGACAATGTGGAACAGAGTGAACTAATGAATTTGCAGCTCAAGTGAAAAAATAACCTGCCTTATTTAAGCCACTAATATTTGGGCTTGCTTGTTACTGCAGCACACCCTATTCCATCCTAGCCCATATGGTTCTGAGAACCTTTTCTTTTATTTCTACGAGTTGATAAATTGTCTCACTTAGTAGATCACACGAATTCTTCCCTATTTTCCTCAAATCTTGCCCGTCTCTAATAGACCAGCTTATACCACTCCTGCCAAACGATCTTGAGCATTTCCATCTGTATTAGTCCTTACTCTTTTACGATTGGAAACATACATACCATCAACATCATTTCAGTTCGAATGCTGCGATCTGTATGCAATGTGCTACTTTTACTTATTTTTCAAGAATGTCTCTTAACTGTTGAATTAAATGGTTAGTCTGTTGTGGGCAGAGGTCCTATTCTGTATTTCTGTCACCTCCAAAAGAGCAGACAGGATTTGGCAAGAAGATGTAGGGACCCAAAAATGCAAGATACAAAACTGACCCAAAAGAAGAGGGAAGACAGAATACAAGGGTGAGCAGAACACCTTGACAGCTTTAAACAGTGGAGGAAGGAAAGAGTTAAACTTCAGTAGACAATATCCCGAGACAGCTCCCAGGGTTGGAGGCTATATCTCTCATTAATATAAAAGAGTTAATTATATATCTTAGAGATTCTATTCATGCCAAATCTTCTTTTAGGGTTAAGTCATGCATGATCCATCTCTATTCAGGCATCATCCCTGACAGTGTCTTGTTCTGTAGGGCTGTCTGTGAGCCTATCCTGTAGACCCGCAGGGGCTTCAGCAGGTTGTGCACATCCAGGAACATTTTGCTGAGAAGATGACCTACACAGCAAAAGACTTTATATAACCAAAGGCAGGGTATAAATATTTTATAGCATAGAGTCCATGAAAACACATCTTCCTTTCCATAATGTGCAATCTCAGGACATATCACTGGGGAACAAGACTTGCCTGAAAGATTCAACAGTTCCCATTTGCTATTGCTCATTAGAGTACCCTAGAGAATAGCACAGCAACTCCAGACCTCTGCAGCCTGTGGGCTCGTTAGCATGGACTGACCACACAAAAGCAACCTTTCCCACCTCCCAAAAAAGCCGCCTTGTGCAAAACACATTAATGAAGAGTCAGACAACATGAGCCAAAGGGAGCCTGTGAGACACCCTTCTCCTACACATGAGGAAGCGTGGCTCCTGGAGACAATATGAAGGCCCCCAAACAGCACAGTGAGCTGGAGCTGGACTCACAGTCTTTCCCTGTTACTGCTATAACCACACAGTAAAGACTCTTGGGTAAACAGGAGGCATGAGCTCACACAATAGTCAGCCTTTCACTCCCAGTTCAGGAATAGAGGCTCATGTCACCATCAGGCTGGGATATTTCTCTGCATGAATATCTGTTAATAATGACAAATTTCTACTTGATGTGTTTTCTTTCAGATTTTAAAAAAGTGTGTGTGTGTGTGTGTGTGTGTGTGTGTGTGTGTGTGTAAGGAGCGTGCACAAGAGTGGAGGTCAGAAACAGACGTTAGATAGGAACCAAACATTGATCCTCTGCAAGAGTGGTGTCCACTCTTAACTGCTGAGCCACCTCTCCAGTTCCAGGAATGTTATCATTAAAGCCAAGCCTCACCAGAACCTCTGGCTTGCCTTGATACCTCCTGCCATTAATGACTCCATGAGCATCTCCCACTTGGTGTTGTGTGATGCTAACTCCAGGCTCAACAGAAACTCCATGTCTTCATACAGCTTTTCCCTTTGTTTAAAATTGGTTCTACCCACCCAGATCTCCTGAGTCAGTATGTCCCTATCCTGCATAATTAAATCCTAAAATAAAACAGCAAAACTTCCACACAAAACTGACTTTCCAATTTAAAGAGTTCTTCAAAACCTCACTATGACCAGCAGAAAACTCTTCATCAGAGTCGCCGGTAGTGCTGACGACAGCTTGGTTTTTCCTTTGCCGAACAAGCGCTGGCTTTCTTTGCCAAACCAGCGCTCACAACGAAAGGGCTGGCTTTCTTGTTCCCTATCTGAGGCTTCTTTTTTGCTTCTTCCCCAAGAATGGTAGGTTTAAGGAAGTGATATAATCCTGTTTTTTAAATGGCCCTTTAAAATGTGATTTGAATCATTCGGGGTTGGGTGGGGGAGGTTGGGGGACATTTCTTCAGATAGAGGCTAGGTAGAAACAGGCCTACAGCTCCAACAGCAAGATCTTGGATCACTTTAACAAATACTGATGGCTTCAGGAAGTAAAGGAAGTCAAGGAGAAATGGAAACACCCCTGAGCTCCGAATCTCTCTGCTGAGAAATCTCTCTGCCATGGTTTAAATGTGGCTTGTTCCCCCAAAGCCTCAGGAGCTCAAAGCCTGCCTCCCAGGGTGGTATTGAGGTGGTCAGACCTTTTGCATGATGGAGCTGCATCTCCGAGAGTAATTCTGATGCCTGGGAGTGAGCAGGCCTGGAGGAGGTAGATCAGTGCCCTGTCGTGTGATGTTTTACTATTTTGTCTTTTGGGGGACTCGCCACCCAGATCCCACACAAATCACACACGGAGGTTTATTCTTGGTTATGAATACCCGGCCTTAGCTTTGTTGTTCTTTTGTCATGGGTTCCAGGCAGCTTGCTGCAGGTCCCCACGTGGGCAGGTCCCCAATGGTCCCTAGCCATGTGGCGATGGTGGGCGGTGGCGGGCAGGAGAGAGACGGATGCACCATGTAAAGTTGAACATTTATTAGGATTATGGGGGAGGGGAAAGGAGAAGGGGAGAAGGGGGGGGCAGAAAGAGAGAAAGAGGGTGGTAAAGAGAAGAGAGAGCAGCTGCCTCTCCGAGAGGGGAACAGAAAGAGAAGGCTAGTGTCTGCAGCTGCAGGCAGGAAAGGAGTGGGCATGGCTTGTCTCTTAAAGACACAGAAATTATTACAAGCTTGGCTTGTTTCTTGCCAGCTTTTCTTAACTTATCCCATCTATCTTTTGCCTCTTAAGCTTTTTCCTTTTCTTCTGTGTATCTTACCTTCAGTCTTGCTCTGTGGCTGACCAGGTGGCTGGGTGGCTGACCCCTGCTGTCCTCCTCTCCTTGTTGTCTTGTTGCTCTGCCTCCTTTGTTTCTCCTTCTACTTATCCTCTCTGCCTGCCAGTCCTGCCTATCCTTGCTCCTGCCTCGCTATCGGCCGTTCAACACTTTATTAGACCATCAGGTGTTTTAGACAGGCAAAGAATCACAGCTTCACAGAGTTAAACAAATGCAGCATCAACAAAAGCAGCACATCATTACATCATTAAACAAATGTTCCACAGCATAAACAAAAATAACAACTTAAAATAACATTCTCCAACAATGCCCCTGAGAGCAGACTGTGCTAAGAGGAAGCCCCTCCCAGTCTGGTCTCCTACTTCCTTTCCCTTGCATAGGCTCCTTCAGCACTGGCCAGTTCCCATTCTACTTCTTTATCACCTTGTGACAGAGCCAGAGTGGCACTTTTTGGACCCTCCAAGCCACCAGAATTGTGAGCCCCCCAAAAGCCCACATTTACACTGTATTACCCAGCCTTCATTATCATAGCAATGCAAACACTTATATACTCTCTTAATGCCCAGCTAAAAAAAAAAAAAATAAACGAGGAAAAGCCCACACAATTGAACGTGGCAATCCGTTGATTCTAGGATCTATCCTTTATGCATTAAACTAAGATGGTCC
Organism: Dicrostonyx torquatus; assembly: GCA_028555095.1. Taxonomy (NCBI): domain Eukaryota; kingdom Metazoa; phylum Chordata; class Mammalia; order Rodentia; family Cricetidae; genus Dicrostonyx; species Dicrostonyx torquatus. The sequence continues at coordinate 3,429,205 of JAQHUG010000154.1, read as the reverse complement.
CCAAATATCACTTTGTACTACAAGTAGGATTCCACTCTAAGAAACAAATGATGTCAGAGAGTGGAAGGGTGGGTGCTGGAACAGTGCTTCCTCTCTTAGCCCACTGAACTCAAGGCAGTGTGTAGCCCGGAAGTCTGTGCAGGTGCAGATCCTCTGAAGTCTGGCCATCTTGCCATTTTCTGTATTCCCTTCACAGTGGCTTTGCATGACCCCTCCAGAAACAAGACTTTGTGTATCCTTTACAAACAAACAAACAAACATAAGAATTGCCCATGTCACATGGAAAATCTAATCTCTGAAGTAATGTAGTGCTCTGGAGGCAGAGAGAGCAGAGAGAGCCAAGAGGAACCTGGAACATTCTAGAGATGGTGGTCCTTTGCACAGGCATAGTTTAAAGGTAGCAGTAGCTTAGCTTAGGTGGTGAACTCATTACACCTGAGACTGAGATCCCAGCTAGATTTGGGGATCTCCACTCACACAGTCATGTGTTTTAGCAATATTTCAGAGAAATGAGAACATTTAGTTTCAGTCAGACAGAGAAAGGGTTCATGGGCAGACCAACTAAGGACGGGAATACTGTTGTAATTACAGAGATCTTGCCTCATGCAGAGAGACAAAAAAACTATTCCAGTGTTGATGGAAAAATACAACCAGACCAAAGAGAGAAAGAAGAGCAAGAAACAGATGCACTTTTGAAATTATCTTATCAGGAATATAGAAGAAAGCAGAGCTGAATAAAAAAGGATATTAAGACAATGTTTTTATTAAAAAGACAAGGTACACAGAAGACACCTGCATAATGGAAAGAAAAACAGACAGGTAGGTAGAGGAAAACAGCTGAGAACTAAACACATGTCCATGGTGACAAGGACAGAGAGAATGAGATTAAAGAAAGAAAATAAGTCACCTCCAGGAGCCACAGATTAACATCTCAATGCCTTCTCTATTTGCACTGGGCAGAGATGAAGACAATACAGGTAACTGGAGGGAAAACACAGAATAGGTAGTAAACACGAATAAAGAATGTTTCTAAATAAAATACTGGAATTAAAATACACACACACAACCAAAGAGAAAGCATCCCAGGCAGAAGATACACTGTTTTCTGTTTGGAAGGATGTACTTCCAAACCAGAAGGGGAAAAAAAAATCAATGAAAAGCAGCATTTCACCTAGATTAAATTTTGTAATTTTTGAAAATCACATGAATAAAGAAGACGGCCTTCAAATTTTCAAAAGGAAACAATAGGTTATTGATGAAGGGAAGGGAACCGGGTCAGCCCAGGCTTGTCTTCTGCAGCACTAATTGCCAGAACCTAACTAAGAGGAAGCTACGGTTTCCAAACGCAAAAGCCCATTTGTCTTCTCCAAGCAAATACAACATGAAGCGCTACTCAGACATGTTACTGACCTGTCTTCCCTCCCCACCGAAAAGCTGTGCAATGAGATGCAATTGGTCAAGAGAGTAAACAAAACTAAGGGGTTTGTTTTTATAACTTTCTCATTATTTATTTGGCGGTTAGGGAGTTCCATGGTACACACACGGAGGCCAGAGGACAACCTGCAGAATCATCTCTCCCTCCACCATGTGGGTCCCAGGGGTTGAATTCAAATTGTCAAGCTTGGTGGCAAACACCTTGACCCACCAAGTCATCTCAATAGCCCTAAAACAAGGTTTTTAAGAATTGGGGGTTTTGTGGTTGTTGTATTTAAAGTAGCGACTAGGGAGATGGCTCAGTGGGTAAGGGTCTGGCTTTGCAAACATAAGGACTTGAGCTCAAATCCACTATACCTACTCAAAGTGGCCATAGCTGTCTATGTCTGTAACTCCCGGGAAAAAGGGGAGCTCCCCTTTCATTGAGAGTTCCTCTCTGAAAGCAGGAAAGCAGGGAACAGTTCTCTGGGCCCTCCATTCACACATGGTCATATGCATGTACTGACCGCGTATGTATACACACCAACACACACACTCCCTCTGTCTCTCTCACTCACACATATACTGCAAACACTCTCACATACTCACACACACACACACACACACACACTTGCACATACATTCACACACATATACAGGCACATACTCTCACTTGCACACATTCATATACACACATACATATACATGTAATAGTTCCGCAGCAGAAGGTAATTTAGTGGGTTGCAGCTGTAGTAATGAGGGGGAGCAGGCTGGCACATCCTGACACCCAGCTCCCAGTGCCTGACTAGCTTAGCCCCCAAAATAATTACACAGAAATTGTATTCATCACAATACTGCCTGGCCCATTAGCTCTAGCCTCTTATTGACTAACTCTCACATCTTGATTAGCCCGTTTCTATTAATCTGTGTTCACCACGAGGATGTGGCTTACCGGCATGAATCTAACCAGCGTCCATCTTGGGCAGGAGAAGCATGGCGTCTGCCACATTGCCTTCTTCCCAGCATTCCTGTCTACTCCACCCACCTAAGGGCTGTCCTATCAAAAGGTCAAAGCAGTCTCTTTATTCAACCAATGAAAGCAACAGAAATACAGAAGGAACTCCTACACCATGCAGCCAAGGGACACAACAAAGTCACACCTGATATGGGAGTGTTCTCCTGCATTTTGTATTACTCTTATTGGTTGAATAAAGAGCTGCCTGGCTTATAAGATGGGTCAGCCCTTAGGTGGGTGGAGTAGACAGAACGGAAGTTCTGGGAGGAGAAGAAAGGAAGTGAGCCAGACGCCATGAGGCTCCCGTGGGAGATGGAGGTACCATAGAACCGTCTGGTAAGTCACCCACCTCGTGGTGACATACAGACTTTTATAATGGGTTAGTTTATGAGGTGAGGGCTAGCCGGGAAAAGGCTAGTGATAATAAGCCAGGCAGAGTTTAAATGAATACCGTCCTCACGTGGTTATTTCAAGTGCAGGCAACCAGTGGCTGAGCGGGCCAGCAGCTGGGGGCTTGGGAGCCAGGCGGCTGGGGGAACACAACACGCACCTCTCCTCTCCTCTAATGTACAACATACACCATGCAACAGAGCTCACATGGGAGGATTATTGGGAGGAGGTGCAGAGGCAACCTCTGAGCAAGAGCAGAAGGAAAGAGAGGAGGAGCAAGAAAGGTTTGCCTTTTATAAGAGGATGTAGCGCATGCACACAGGGAAAGTTCTCTACTTGGTGGCTGGAGTAGCTACAATGTCACATCTTAGCTGCTACTGGTGAAGCGTCCTGCTATGTCCCTGAGAGCAAGTCGGTGTAAATGCCTGAATGCTAAAATTTCTTCCTTTTGTTTATTATAAAAGACGAGACGAGAGAAAATAGGAAGGGGGATGGTGAGGCTGGGTTATGGGGGTGGTCTTTCAGACTGCTTCCTGTTGTCTAGGGACATAGATATATCTGGGGTACTATTGCTTCTTACCATCTGGGCATATTTGGTAGCCATGCTCCCGTAGCTCTGTGACCAACGGTTGATAGTCCTGTAACAACAGTTGATTAATTGTTTGCTTGAAGATTTTTGGATATGTCATTGGAGAAAGAGAAGAAACTGATAGAGCAGGGTGTGGTTAGTAAAGACAGGAGAACGAGGAGAGGGGATGGGAAGGAAAGCATCCTCTTCCATATGGGATTCTCAATCCAGTAGAGTTGAGCATGGCTGCCGGGGTGAAGCCTCATTCTTCTGGATTTGGGGACAAGGCAGTTGATCTCAGTGTCCAGGAGCTAGGAAAGTACAGGCCTAGTTGAAGCAGCCTGTGAGGTTGGACCACTTAGGGCAGCTACTTTGAAGCTGTCCTTGATGCAGATTTTTGAGGGGACACCTGGACCTGGCAGGCTGCTGGCAGAGCAGAAGATAAAGTTAAGAAGTTTAGGGGGAGATTTTTTTTCTTAGGTCCTGGTAATTGAGGGAGGGGAGTCCCAATACCAGGGAAAGGCAGTCAGGAACAGGCAGTAGGCAGGGGAAAGTAGACTGCATTTATCTGGAGTCCATTAGACCTGTTCAAGGTGGATCCAAATCAACTCCCTGGAACTTACAAGATCTTTTTAAGTTTACAAAAAGAGATAAATTTTAGACACATTAGCATTCCCACTATTTATAATCTGTACTGAAATCCACACTGAAGAAAAGGCACTATACTTACGCCTTTGAGTCATAGGGGACCCAAAAAGTATTTTGGTTAAAAGCATTGACACTCTTTCCTCTATCCAGAAGACTGGGTGTACATAGATTAGACAGATATTTTTAGCACAATGAGAAGCACTTTTAAATCTATAGTTAGAATATAACCAAGGGGAATTTAAAATCTTGAGCTTGTGACTATGATAGTAGCAGTACTACTTTGGCAGTGCTAGATTAATAGCTTATCAGAATTCCATTGATTAATGTGAAGACTAGGAACTTTTGGAGGGAGGCTTAGTACAACAGAACAGCAAGAGAAAGAAATCTAAAACATGCTTCATTCTTTTATACACCTCAGATCATTTTCTTCTTCCACTTAAGCTTTTGTATCCTCGAACCTTTATAACTTGCATTTACACGCCACTGTGGAACAATCCTCTTGTATACTGTAGAGATTTGTCACTCAACTTGGTTTAATAAACACTGATTGGCCAGTAACTAGGCAGGAAGTATAGGTGGGGCAACCAAGCTAAAGACGATGGGAAGGAGAAGGACAGGGAAAGAAGTCGCCAGCAGATGTAGAGGACGCAGGAGATGAGTGTGCCATGCTAATAAAGGTACTGCCATGTGGCAGAGTATAAATAAGGAATAAAGGTTCATTTAAATGTAAGAGCTAGCTAGTATTAAGACTGACCTATCAGCCAAGAATTTATAATTTGTATTCAATCTCTGAGTCAGTTATTTGGGACTGAACAGTCAGGTCAGGAAACGTCTGATTACATATGGCGCTCAATGTGGGGCACCAGATGAAATGTAAATCTAATTAATCTTATCAATGAAAACAAGGAGTAACCTATGGGGTAAAAACTGAAAACTCAGGGAAGTAGGAAGCAGTCACCAATGACTTCCTACCTCTACAGTTCATCTGACCAAAAAGACCTAGATCCTCTCTCTGCCCCTCCCTTATCACTTCCTGTCTCCCCTCTGTACAGACCTCCAGTCCTCTATGGCTAACTAATGGCTAGCTCTACCCTCTGGCTCCAAGTAAGCTTTATTTGTGAGAACACACACACAAAAATCACACAACAACGCACCTTAATCACTTGCATTTATACACCTTAAGTCACTTTCTTAGACATTAAAATATTCTTAGATCCTCACATCTTAAATTTTCATATCCCCATATTAACTTTACACCTTCTCTCTATCTAATTCACCAGGAGTCACAAGTAATTGGTTACTGAGGGCAGTCATTGTAGAATGAGTTCCTTTCAATTAAGGACTAGTTAAAAGTTACAATGAAATCTGTTCTGTGAGTTTATCTCTTTTCTGAGTGTGGGAACAAGGTAAATTGTGTCTAGACCAAGTAGAGTGAGTTCTGTGGCCTGAATTTTACACAAAACCAAGAAGGCAACCGAAGTCTTGGTTGCTACCATTAAACTTACAAAACTGGCATTAGCCTAGTGGTACAACAGCTTCAGAGTTCGGAGAAGGAAAAATTTCACCCGAGTAAGTAGGAGCACAGACAAAGCAGCTTCAGAATCTATTAAAAATGACAAAGACTTACTGGTTGCCTAGATGGCTACTTCAGAGTCTTCCATGGTGGTTGGGGGAAGAGGACTCAGAACAGTATCTGTCTTCTGTTGCCAGGCCCAGAAGATCTGACAGGCTTTTCTGTACAGTAGGAGCTTGTGTCAAGACCAGCCTACATTTGTAATTGGAGGTTTCTTTCTCACCCACCAGTTCCTGAGGCTTAATATTAATTACAAATGGTTTGGCTGATGGCTCAGGCATCTTACTGATTAGCGCCACATATTTAAATTAACCCATTTCTAATAATCTGCATATCACCACATGGCCTGTGGTTTACCGGTAATGCTCTGGTATTACACTCCTCCAGCAGCTGTGGGTGTCTCTTGGACTCTGTCTTCTTTCTCTTTCTCTTTGCTTGGATTTCCTGCCTGGCTCTATTTTGCCTGGGTATTGGCCAAATCAGCTTCTTTATTAACCAATGGTAATAAAACATATTCACAACATACAGAAGGGCATCCCACATCATCTTTTATAACTAGAGGTTTCTCTCCCACCTGCCAGTTCCCAAATAAGCACTCAGAGGCTTAAATCAATTACACACTCTTTGGCCTATTAGTTCAAGCTTATTATTAACTAGCTCTTATGAATTAAATTAACCCATTTCTATTACTCTATATTTTACCACAAGGCTCATGATCTTGCTTTCCCAGTGGCTGCTGACATCTTCCTTGACTCTGACTTCTTTCTCCCTGTATTCAGTTTGGCTTTCCCCCTAGCTATGTTCTGCCTTGCCTTAGGCCAAAGCAGCTTTATCCATCAATCAACAAAAGCAGCACATATCTGTATCATACAGAAGGGCACCCCACATTATACCTTGTGAGGGCAAATCAGGGCAATTGATTCCCTAGCATATGTTTGTCCACAGTCTGGACAGGGTCCTGGCAGCAGTTGAAGTGAAAGGCAGTTTTTGGTTTCTTTGTTTTGTTTTATTTTGTTTTTTTCCCCCAGTGGCTGGCATTGTCGCATTTAAAGCAAGTTCCTGGTGAAGGTTCTTCTGTGCTCATCCATCCTCTTTGGAGGAGATAGGGGTGCCGCCAGGAGCTGGCATGTCTCTTTATCATGTAAAGCTTTTTTATTAAACATTTAAATGCCATATTCTGCAGCTCTCTGAAGCATTTGAGGACTATCTATTAGGTAAGTGTGAATAGACAAACTTTGATATTTTTTTCTAGTTACTTACTTTAGCTTAACTTTGAAAACATATACAGGGAGATAAGTAAGGCCTATCCTTTTAATTAATATATTGATACTTGGCATGACTATAATTAAAGAATCTGATCATTTATAAGATGACTGACTATTAAGTTGTGTTCCTTAACAGTATACAACACATTAGCAGTTTTCATAGGACTAAGACTTTACATTCCATCCTTATTTAAAGTGACTGACAGTTAACTTGAATTTCTATCATCATACAAGAGTCCACACCAATCCAAAATATTTGAGACTTCTTGCTTCCTCTAAAAGGAGATACAATGAACAAAGAGCTCATTAGGACTAAGAAGTGTCGCATGATGTATATACTCTTTAACCTTAGTAAAAATGGTTGCCAGCCACGTGGCTGCCTACATCATGATGAGGTCACCAGCCAAGATGGTGGAAAGTCAGGTGGTTGCTGTTTAAAACTTGTTTTCCTAAACAATAGTTATGTGTACATATACTCAGAGTTGAATCCAAGTTACATACACATACATGCAGAGTTAAATCCAGCTTACATTCACATATATATATATATGTATAGAGAATTAAATCAAAGTCATATAAGTATGCACACACACACAAATTTTAAACAGGAGTTAAATAAATAAAAGAAAGACATCCTGGAGATCCAGGATGAGAAATGTGAGGTCCCTGACAGAATAGTGGAAAGGAGTGTGCAAGGGATAAGCACAAAGGGTAGATAAGGACCACTGCAGAACTGAGGAGCCTGAGGTCTTAAACCAGGCAGTAGGTCCCACTGGCTTTTTAACTGCAAGTATAGTGATGTTAAAGGGGGTCCGTGTAGGATGAAGTAGTTTTTTCTGAAGAAGGTCAGAGATAATAGGTTTAAGTCCCCGTAGGCTCTGGAGTGAGAATGGATACTGGGCTTGGGTGATGTACCAGGTAGGGTCCTGTAATTGGATGATGGTAGGGAAATGGTGTTTAGCAACAAAATGATTTTGGGTATCCCAGATTTGGGGGTTCACTTGGGAGGCTGGAAAAGGAGATAACATGTTGGAACCAGTAGGTTGGGTGGCTAGGAGGAAGAGGAGAGGGGCTGCTGGTGAGTTTGAGGTCTGGCAAATGAGGGGAGCAAAAGAAATAGAGGTCCCCACTTTGGCTAGAAGATCTCTTCCAGGTAAGGGGATGGGGCAAGTTGGCACCACCAGGAAGGAATAAGAGAAAAATACTCTGAAAATGTAATTGAGTAGTGGGGTCTGGTGAGGTTGTTAAGGCTGTCCCCCTACCCTGACAACAGGGAAATGAGAAGAAGAAGTGGGTCCTCTAAAGTCCATCAGGACTGAGCAAGTGGCCCCAGTGTCCAAGAGAAAGGAGATCGACCGCCCTGATACTATAATGGCTACCCAGGCTCCCTGTGGGAGATGACTGTGGTCAGGCCAAGGGAGCCCAGGCCCCTTCAGTCATCCATGGCCAGGCCTAATAGATTGTCTGTAGGGTCACCTGGGTCTGATGTGCCCATACTACAAGGGGTAAGAAGACAGTCAACAGTATAATGTCCCTTTTGATAGCACTTTGAAAATGGCCTGGGTGGCCCACAAGGATTAGGGCAGGCCTGGGTCCAGTGACCCTCCTGACCACATTTGAGGCAGGGACCTAGTGGTCCTCGAGCCTTAGGAGGCAAGGAAGCCCTGACAGCCACTGAAGCTGGTTGAATGGTCATGATGAACATTTGGTGTTTTTGTTTATGGACTTTTTCATCTCTCCCTTGGTACACCTTAAAGGCCACACTAAGACTTCTGCCTGTAGGGTTAGGGGTCCTCCCTCCAGATACTTAAGCTTGGTCCTAATATCAGGGAAACTTTGGGGAAAGAAATAGGTCATAAGAAGTTGTTTGCCCTCTGGGTTTTGGGGGGTCTAGATTGGTATACCCTAAGAGGGCCTTTGTGAGCGTTTCCTGATTGTCCTGGATGACCTCTTGGAGTTTCTCACAGTTTTCTGGTTTAAGGGCAGACTTGGAGAGATCATCCAGGAGTCAAACAGATTGTAAACAGATCTTTAGCTAGAATGGCCACCTGGGGTATCCTAGTCCCATTGAGGATCCTGGTCAGGGACCACCTCAGCCCTGACTGAGTGTGCTGTGCTAGTTTGGTGAATATTGTCTGCATGTGCTTTGGCCTGCTGCCAAACTTGCCTGCCTTCCTCAGGAAATAGGCTGTTAGATAAAATCATATATATATATATATATATATATATATATATATATACACACACACACACACACACACACACACACACACACACACACTCTAAGAGTAGTAGAGGGTTCCTTTGGTTCAAGCTTCACCACTAGCAGGAGCTGAGTTATTTGGGAGAAGAGGAAATAGGGTACCCCCTTCATTCTACCTGATCCTGTATAATTTGGGATCTAGGGTGCCAGTAGGTGGCCATTTGGATCAATAATATTGATTATCTAAGGGGTACTGGGGCTAGAATTGACTGCAAAGACAGATAAGTTTAGAAGACCTTGAGTCAGGTGAGAGTTATAGAGTGCTGAGGTTTTCTCAAAATCCCAGGGGAGATCTTGGAAGTATGGTGGAAGATACAGTTCCCATGAGTGAGGTAGAGGAAGAAGATCCAAAGCCTGAATGTCCTGGTGTCCCAGGGATATATATTTCTGCTCTTGTTTAAGGTATTGTGTTTGTGCAACTCATATAAAAATGCAATGCATAATTTAAAATTACAGAGCAATAGATAGTCATTTATAATAGTCAAACTTATGGTCATGTTAGTTAGGTTTTTTTAGATATACAGAGATATATTTCAGTTAGATAATCATTAACTCTTCAAAGACCTACAGAAGATGGCATTTAAAATGTTTTAGGAACTTAGACTTTTCTCAACAGTGAGACATGTCTGCTCCTGGCAGCACCAATTACTTCAAGAGGAAAATGGGCACCAAAGAATCTCCTTATGGGATCTGTGAGATTTGGGGAAGGAACTGCTCTTGCCTGGACTGCTGGTATGCTGTATAAACTGGACATGCAGGGTCCCCAGAAAAGTGACTGCTGAACTTTCCAAAAGATGGGATGGTCTTTCAGGGTTCCTGCTTCACAGAAGAAACTGTCAGACATTCTGCAGGACTCAGGAGAAAGCAACTGATGAGTTCTGCCATTACAAGGCAGAACAGATCTTTAAATTTCCTGCTTCATGAAAAAGTCTGCTAAATACTATGGAACTATAGGCTGAAGAGGGATTCCCCAACATTACAGAAGAACTATAGCCTTAAAGACCGTGGCTGGGAGTTCCTCCATCCCTCAGAGGGGTGACAGATGCTCAACAGTAACAGTCACCCCCACAGAACCAGGGAGCATTTACTGGGAGAAAGGGGATTTGCCAATCCTCGCTGGTGTTGGGTGAAGTGCCCAGCGATCGATTAGCTGGAAAAATGAGCCTCTTGTAGGTAGACTGGGTATAGGGTAACGATGTGTCTCAGACTGCCAGTGGGCAGGAGGAGCCACCGGGAAGGCCTGCCAGAGTCTTGGTACCAATATAATAGTTTAGTGGTAGAAGGCGATCTTGGAGGATTGGAGCCAAGGGGTACCACAAAGTCATACCATGCAGCACAGCTCACGTGGGAGGCTTATAGGGGAAGTGCAGGGGTGGCTTCTGAGCAAGAGCAGAAGGAAGGAGGTGGAGGGAGGTGAGAAGGGCTTGCCTTTTATAAGGGGAGACATATATATATATATATATATATATATATATATATATATATATATATATATATATAGAGCATGTGCATAAGGAGAGCTCTCTACGTGGTGGCTACAGTACCACATCTTGGCTGCTGCTAATGAAGTACTCTGCCAGGTCCCTGAGAGCAAGTCAATCAGTGTAAATGCCTGAATCGAACCATACACACATAGAATTAAATGATCAAGTTATACATGAAGCTAATCAGAGAGATAAATTTGAATCATTGCAATAGTATCAATGTAATATCAAAATTCATCTTGAATGTAAAATCATACAATGTTAAAATGTTTCATATTATACTTGATTTGATCAAGATATAAAAAATATGGGGGGAGAGAATGAGATAAACGTCAATTTTCAAATCTGATTTAGAAGAGATTCAAAGGACAGATAATCATGAACAGTAGACCTTTTCCTCACTACCATAGGACACTGGGGCCTTTTTTAAAAATAGGGTCTCTCTATTCTATGCAACACTAGCTTTTCTAGAACTTGTACTATAGACCAGGCTGGCCTCAAACTCACAGAGGTCTGCCTGCCTCTGCCTCCTGAATGTGGGTTTGAAGGTGTGAGCTGCCACCACCTATGAACACAGGATTTTTAACTAACCATATTTGTGTCCTCATTAAACACAATTCTACTGAGGTTTTTTGTTTTGTTTTGTTTTTTGTTTTTTTTAATGTATGAGTGGTTTGCCTACATATATGGTAGGACACCACGGGTGTGTGCAGATCCCTTGGAACTGGAGTTTTAGCTAGTTTGTGAGACACAAGGTGAGTGCTGGGAACCAAATGCGATCCTCTGTAGGAGCAACAACGGCTTGTAACTGCTGAGCCATCTTTCTGTTCCTCTTGCTAGTCAACATTTAATTGACTTTTTTTAAGTATCTGCATCTTAGAATAGTATTTGTCTTTCTATGCCTGACTTATTTCAGCCACGTGATAGAATGTACAAGAGAATATGTACTTGAGAAAGCAAAAACAATGAAAGCATAATTCATTACACAGCAATGATAAATAATCCAAGTATGGGTCACAAGATGAAATACATTATATAGAATCACTTAAAGATGTAAACTAAATCTGTTAAAATATCACATCGAAAATATTTTTAAAGTATTAACAGAATATTAAGAAATGAAAATTCCTAACAGTTTGAGCACTTTGATCCCAATTTTGTTTTTGTGTGTTTGGTTGGTTGGTTTTTTGAGACAGGATTTCTCTGTGTAGTCCTTACTGTACTGGAATTCATTTTGTAGACTAGGCTGGCCTCAAACTCAGAGATTCTCCTGCCTCTGCCTCCTGAGTTCTGGGATTAAAGGCATGCACCACCACCGCCCAGCTCAATCCTAATTTTTTAAAATCATTTTTTATACATCATGTATTTTAGGGTACCAAAAGGTACACAGATGGAGTGGAGAAACCCAAAAGACTTTCTCCAGCAGGTTCACAGAAATGAACGCTGGCTTGAAAATGAAGATTTATATTTTCTTCCATTTGCTTTTTAGTATACAAGTAGTTTGTGCCAAACGGTGCTTAAATATAAACACCAGAAATATAAAACAGCCTTGTAATATACGGCAGGAGCTAGCAAGCTTCTTTTCGCCACAGAAAACCAAACACGGTAATAAATATTGCAGACTTTGGAGTCATATAACATTTGTTTAACCACTCATCTTTGCCACCGTACTGCAAATGCAGCCAGACAATGTGTAGCCAAATGAGTGTGACTGTATCCCAGTGAAGCTTTATCGATGCGACTTAGGATATAATTCAGTTCACCATACACAAAGTCTTGGGTTTGATCTCCACCCCTCTGATCCCAGAACAAGAGAGGTAGGGCGAGAATATCCGAAATTAAGGTCATCCTCAGCGACATAGCAAGTCCAAGACCAGCCTGGACTACATGAGACCCTAAACTTCAAAATCAAGTATTATTTCCTTGGAGACCATGACTAGATAATCCTTATTATACATCAATGGCTCTAAAGATTTAGTGTCGTTATTATTAGTAATTATTTAAATGTATAATATTCCTGTTTTCTGCAATTAGTCTGAACAAAAGGCATGCATCTAGATCCTCGCTGTCTTGTGGAATTTTCTGTCATGAAGAAAACTGTTTCTGTACTACCTTGCACGATAGCCACTAGCCACATGTGATTCTGAGCCATTTAGTGAAGCTAGCGCAACTCAGGAATTTGGTGTTAATTTAATTAATATAGATTTAAATAACTACATGTGAATCACTTTGTAGCCAAATGGCCCACCACTGAGCTACAGCTCCAACAATGTGGGCCGTTTTGATCACAGGTCTAGATCGCAGGCTTTCTCTATATGTTCCACATGCCACATCCCAGAGACAACTGCTTATCACTTCCCTTCAGGCTCATGGCTTCTCAATTCTTATCAACTAAGAAGGAACATCCTGGGGTCCGGAGAGATGGCTTAGTCAATTTAGTGATTACTGTACAAGCAAGAAGACGTGAGTTCAGATCCCGGGCACCCATGTAAAAGCCAAATGAGATGGTACTGCAGCTCCAATCCCAGGACTAGGAGGCAGAGGCAGATAGATCTCTGCAGCTTGCCAGCCAGTCAGTCAAACCAACTCCTGAGAGAGCCATAGAGGAAGACATCCAATGCTGACCTCCAACTTCCACAAACAGACTGGCTGGGTACACATGCATACACCAAACACACACACACACACAAGCATGCACATGCGTGCACAAGAACATCATGAGGATTCTCTGAAGGACATTTATTTATCCACATATGTTCACTCAGCTCCTACCACATGAAGGGCTCTCTGCCAAGCTCTGGGGACAGTACTGAATGGATTCCCTAAGTCCCTACTCTAACATTTTGTTCTACAAAAAAGTTAAGTATGATTTTTTTTTATCTTTTGCTACAACAACACACATGACACCAGGTAATTTATAAAGAATAAGTTCAAAAGCATGCTGGAGGTTTTGTTGCATTGTAATTTCCTGGACTCTATTACATGGCAAGACAGAGCAAGCACGCTGGCCCTGGTCACTCTTCCTCTTCTTTCAAAATTCTTAGTGCCATCCTAGGGGCTCCATTCTCTACCACCTCATCAAATTAAAGAAGCCCCACCACAAAACACTATTAATATGTGAACTGGGGGACTGTTTCCAATACCTGAATTTGGGGAGACACATTCAATCACAGCAATTACTTAAAATTAATTACCAGTAAAAATTGATAAAATGAGTAAGAAGTCCAAATATTTACTGCTCATAGGAAGAACAGATGTATCATCTGTGAGAGAGCACCATCAAAGGATAAAAGAATGCTATAGAAGGATGGGGTTAATCAGTCAGGGCAGATCACATGTAGATGTATGTTTATACCACTTTGGAGGCCAACTAAACCTCTCTGTAGCCAGGAGCCATCCCAGCCAGCCATCAGCCACGTGCTAAGCAGCCACCTAACTCTCGCCTTATTTAAACCCAGAGATAGCATTTCTATCCTCAAAAGCTGGGTCTCAAATGATTGACAGATACATATTCTTATCTTATGGAAACTGTGAATCTTTCCTTAAATATCATTTACATTATACTTTAAATTAAGTATAAAATAAACACAAAGATTTAGAGTTTCATCAGACATGTTTCGCAGATTGGACATACCCAGGTAACTGCCACTCCAGCTGAGATTTAGGACCCGAGTTGGCAAACGATAGTCGGCCCTGTGTCTGTTTCTATATGACCAGCAAGCAAAGAATGGCTTTCACATTTTTATATGGCTGGAAAAAATGTAAATAGCATTTCAATGCATGTGAACTACATGTAAAATTCAAATTTCAATGTCCATGAATAAAATGTTGTTGGGTTGCAGCCACGCTCCTCCATTTGCATATTGTCTGTGGTTGCTTTTGAGCAGTGACGGATGGCAGGGTCCACAAGTGCCGCCTAGTTCTTCTGATGGGTAAGCCCAAAAGCTTTACTATCTAGCCCTGAATCCGTTACTTTCCTGTTGCCAGGATAAAACACCTGACCGAAGGCAACTTAAGGAAGAGAGGGGTTTATCTTGGCTTTCAGTCCAGAGGGATGAGTGAAATGGGGACAGGGTAGAGGCATGGTGACAAGTGGCAGGCCCGGTGGTGAAGCTAACTTACATCATCAACAGCAATCAGGAAGCAGAGCAAACGGGAAGTGAGGTGTGATGACTAACCTTGGGGGTCAACTTGACTGCGCTAGAATCAGCTAACATCCAAGCAGCTGGGAAAGCCCAGAAGGGTGTGCTAGGTACTTTTATGCCAACTTGACACAAGCTAGAGTCATTTGAGGAGAAGAAATTTCAACTGAGAAAATACCCACACCTGGTGGGCATGACTGTGGTACAAATCACTTCATTGATGATTGATATGAGATGGCCCAGCCCTTTGTAGGTGCTGCTGCTCCCAGGCAGGTGGCCATGAGTGATATAAGAAAGCAGACTAAGCTAGCCAGTAAGCGCCATTCCTCCATAGCCTCTGCTCCAGTTCCTGACTCTAGTTTCCTGCCTTGCGTTCCTGCCCTGAATTCCTTTGATGATGAACTATGACATGGAACTATAAGCTGAAATAAACCCTTTCCTTTCCATGTTGCTTTTGATCACGGTATTTTAATCACAGAAACAGAAACCCTACTTGAAACAGAAGGATTTTCTTGACTGGATCATTTGAGGTGGAAAGACACACTTTATAACCTGGCCCATACCTTCTGGTGTCAGCCCACACAGAAAGACATGGAAGAAGGAAGCTTTTTACCTGCTTGCCCTCATTCTCATTGGCAAACCCGTCTACCCTGTTACTGAGGCACTCCTTCCTTGGCATTCGGACCCATTTGTTCAGGATTCCAAGATAAAGCAGGGAGCAGCAGCTCTCTAGGAATCCTCCAGAACTCTGGACTGTTCAGACATCCTGTCTTGTAGCCTGAACAACTTGCAGATCCGACCTTTCATCGGGAGACAGAAAACACTCACTGACCTCTTCCTTAAGAGCACGGCTATTGGGTTAGAAAATTCACTCCAGACCTTTTTAATGAGTTTTCCGTGCCCTGTATCTGGTAATGACTGATCCATTCTCTGTTGCTAGAGAAATTTGCCTGATACAGGATTTAACATAAATGAGTTGTGTATACCCTCCTTGTCTACCTTCTCTCTCTCGAATGTCTGTGAAGGAGACCCAGGTCACTGCAAGCATCCGCAGCCGCTTGCCGTTGTTGTTAAATGGTGTTCTGTTATTTAAATAAAGCAAGGTTGTTTCTCAGTCCAATGTTGGCACCTAAGTAATTTCTTCGCTATTATAAACAAAGGTACTGCTTCTGTTCATGTCCAACCCATGAAGAAGCCTCCATACTAGAAAGTGAGAGGCAATATTGCGTCATACGTATGTATGTATATTTAATCTCACAGGAAAAGCTTCCAAACCAGTTAATACAGAGATCCACAGCCAGCCCGAATGCAGAAGACAAGTTAACTGTGGAGCGCTCAGACTTACATGAGACCTACACGCGACCTACATCGCACCTCCTTCCCATATGCGGCAGGGCACATTGTGGAAGCAGGCATATAGAAAGAGTGTGAGAGCCAGGTTTCCAGGGCAGGTGTGAAATTGTGTCTTCTGGGTACACTGAGATCATTGCAATCATGAACTTACAGCGGCTGCAGCTGCTTGCACGAAACCTACACAAGACCAAGCCGGTAAAACGTCCCATAAAGAAAACTGATGGAACAAAAGGAGGATAGGAAGCTCCTGTGCAGGCTCGCAGTCTGTTCTCTCAGCTTCCTGCCTGCCGGCAGCGTCCATCACCATGTGCTCCTGCCACCAAGATGCCGTCTGATCATCTCAGGCCCAAAGCAATCATACAAACAACCGTGGACTGAATCCTCTGAAGCCAGGAGCCAAGACAAACCTCCTCGGGGATTGTCGCGGGGGCATTCTGTAATTCTGTTCAGGAATACACCAGGTGACAACAGAAAAAGGGGAATGAAGTGGTTGGCTTGACTCATACATGACAGAGCATTGAGAATCCAAAGACTATGTCCCCGTCCTTAAGGTACTCGCAGGAAAGGAAGGCAGCCACAAGACAAGGCCACATGTACTGCACAGCTTAGGGCTGCCTGAAGAACAGTGAGGTGTCGGGGGTGGGAGAGGGCTCTGGGCACGGAGCTTCTTACTGAGTGTTGACCAGAGAATGAATCACTTTTTCCTAGAAAACGGTGAAGCCCTGAGGGCTCTGGAAGTGGGTGTCTAAATGAATCTTGCAGAGTCAGGGAATGTCTGGCAAAAAGCATGTGAGGGCTGCCAGGAGCATGAAGAATCTAGTCCAACTTCAGCACAAAATGTGGGCTACCAGAGAAAGGAGGGGCGGGTTGTGTATCTCGGTCAGCCTTCTACTGTTGTAATAAAACAGCACAACAAAAGGCTGCCTGGGGAGGGAGGGGCTTATTTCATTCATACATCCACATCACAGTCCATAATTAAAGGATGTCAGGACAGGAACTCAAGGCAGGAGCTGAAGAGGAAGCCATGGAGTAATGATGGCTACTGGCTTGCTCCACCTTGCCTTCTTATACATCCCAGGACCACCTGCCAGAAGTGGCACAACCCGTAATAGGCTGGGCCCTCACACACAGTTACTAATAAAAAATATAACAGAGGCTTGCTCCTAGGCCAACCCTATGGCATCATTTTCTCAATTGAAATTTCCCCTTCCCAAATGGTTCTAGCTTGGGTCAAGCTAAATAAAACTAGCCAGCGCATCGTGTGAGCTCCAGCACCCCAGTGAAGTCACACAGCCGAAGCCAAGTCAAGGGACAGGCAGAAACTGCTCCTCTGTTATGATGGGAACTGCAAAATCACATTGTAAAGAATGTGGCCATGGGGAGGGTGAAGAATTGAGGCCGTGCATGCAATCTACCACCGCGGCTTCTACCAGGGGAAGGTACAGGCAGAAAAAAACAAACAAACAAATAGAAACAAAACCACATAAACAGTAGAGGTTTGAACTGGATTTCTGAGCAAGATGTGGGTATAAACATTGTCTAGGGTGTGATTTCATGCCACCAGGACATGGCAGGGGAGAGCAGGAAGCCCTGACTTTTACAGCCGTCCTCCACGCCCGTGAGCAACAGGACAGGTATTGCCAAAGGCGGAGGACGGTGAAGTGAACCAAAACCACATCTGACAAACTGAAACCCACCTAACGATGGTGTGGTTACTGCACTGTTTTTCATACAGGGTTTTATATATATATATATATATATATTTAGAAATTCGGCCTGAAAATCCCATGTCAGTAGTCATTCCACCAGCCAGTTATTCCACCAGCCAGTCATTCCACCAGCCAGTTATCATGAAGCATGTGATTACAGTCATCGGATAATTAAACCGGAATTGGGATCCAGTGTGCAATCGTTGTGCGTTGGTAAAATATTCCTGAGCAGGGAGCTCAACCCAGAACTAGTTAACTGCTATGCTAATGTCTTGGCACATGTGACTAATAACGGGATGAGTTATAACTGTGTTTGGATCACATTACATTGCTTCAAGTGTATCATAATATTTTATAGCTTAATGGAGAATCTGGCTTATAGCAATACAGGAAAAATAAATCCCAGCCAATCGTCATCTGGTTTTTTTATATAAAGAGAATCTACATTTAGCAACTGACAAGGCTTTTGCCATCAATAACAATTACTCTGAAACCTTTCTGACACAATAGGTAGATATTTAACATCAATAACATAAGACACGCCCTCACTAATGGAGATATATTAAGATATTGATTAGTTATGCAAGAAAGTTTATGCTTATTCCATTCCCACTGGTAATTATGAGCATGCGATTGACTACTCCTTGAACTCCATCTTTTAGTCCATTTACCGTTTTCTACCCCGGAGTACACTTGGCTGGCAGATAATCAGAGCAAACAGGCATTCCTAGAAAATGTGAACCACATGTGCGAGCGGGGCTGCCAGCACTTACTGAATGCCTACTAGGTGCACATCTAGGGTTCTGACGGAAGCGGGGTGCCCGACAAAAAGACCCTGTGCTCAAGCTGGGGTCTAGTTGGGAGGACTACCAAACACAACGCGGGGCAAACGGGGTGGGAGATGCTTTGAGAAACAGTCAAGGCGCCTTGTGGGGAATTGGACAAGCCACTAATGATTGTACCAGAAGGCGTGGGAGGGAAGCAGCCGTGGGGCGGGGAGGAAGTAGTGGCGCTGGAGCACAAACAGCCTCCGAGCTTGGAACCCCTCAGCATTTGTCTTAGGTTAATAGGTGACTATGACAACCAGTCAGTCGCTAGGATTCTAAGGGGGCGGAGATGTTAAAGGAAGTCTCAGAGGTGTGAACAAAGACAGCGGGAGCCCTAAGGGATTCACCAACTTGATTTCAGCATCCAGCTCAGTCCAGGTTTTTACAGGGACCTAAAAACCCAATACCTCTCCTCCCAAAGTCAAGGTCAGCCTCTCAAAAAACAAACAAACAACTGCACAGGATTCTAGAGCTTAGAAGGGGAAAGTGCTTAAGACCAAGAGTAGAAAAGAAGGGACAGCAGAAATTCTGAAGAAACTCCATGGAAGCAACAAAATAACAGAAGTATCGTGTGTTTACAGAGGGAGCTAATTAGCAGAAGCACCACTGTCCTTGGTGTTTCTACCGCCGTGGACAAATTAAATCCCAATCTCTCCGTCTCTCTCCGTCTCTGTCTCCTTCCCTTCTTCCTCCCTCCCTCCTTCCTCCCTCCAGAGGAGATTCTGGTCTCCAGTCTCTTCCAGAATCCTCGCGTCTGCGCGGGAAGCAAGTTGGTCAGGATTCTCTAGGCAATTCAGGATTAGCCAGGGAGTCAGAATCACCACTTCTGATCCCCAGGCATCCTAGCTAGCAGTCACCCTGGACTAAGGAACTCACATAACTCTCTGTGCAGCAGGAAAACAAATGCTAAAGGTACCTCTGAGCTCCCTCAGGCCTTCCTGGGACGGAAGCTCATCTGCAATGCAAAGCAGCAAGGAGAGCATTCTCTAGGCACCGAAGATCTGTGCCAACTCCCCCAGACAATAGGGAACGGCAACTGGCTGGTTTTTGGTTCTTTTGTTTTTTAAGGAAGATTCCCAGTTTTGTTTTGGTTTGGTTTGGTTTGGTTTTGACACATCCCCATGAATGGTACAGAGTTAAAGAAGACACTTTTAAGAACATGATCTCCTTTCTTTTATGCAGGCTGCTGAGAATGCCCACACCCCCAGGCTACAGGAGAAACCATAAGAATTTCCTTTGCTCTAAATTAAAAGACAACGGAGCCGACACCTCAAAGCTATTTCTACCTTGGAAACTGTTCCTCAAACATGGTGTTTCACAGCTACAATGCTATTAACAAAGAATGATTTTCTCTGAGCCAGGTTTGAGCCAGGAGTTGAAAGGAAACCCGGAAGCCCTGCTGGTCAGTTGGGCAGCAAGGTTGCTGCAAAACAAATAACAAAACATCCGAAGCTGTCTTGGTTTTTCAACAGAGAATTTACATGTGGCGGTGATGTAAAACCTTATTTTCTGCCCCCAATGCTCAGGAGGAGTTCTCTACCACGTTCCAAGAGTCCCTAGAGACCTTCTGGCACAGACAGGGCTAAGAAAGAAGTGTCGCCCCCCCTCCCCGCCTCCGCCCCAACACACACACACCCCAGAGTTCATGGAAGCCCCCCAACTGCCTCTATTTCAAATTGTGTGAGTTAGGGCAGATGCTAATGTGCCTTTGGCACTGTGGGTCCCCCATGCTGTGCACTGAAGATTCAACAAGCCCTTTTAACTCCCATCTAAGGCAGTGGGACATTCGTCTTCTTCAGTTGGCTGATAAGCAGCCAGGAGCTGGGTGAGTCCCATTCAATTCTCAGCTGGTCCTGCCTACTAAGAGGCAATCAATACATGCTTATTAAATTAGTGATGCAGAGTGTGATACCCCATAAGCTGGTCACTCTCCCAAGACCACCTCTATAACAGAATCAACCTGTCTGCCTGCTCCCAGCTCCGTGTGTTCTTCTCAATGTCTGGAAATGTATAGAGATGTTCACAACTAGCTTCCATTTGTTGAATATTCATTTTGTGTCCTGTCGCTCCCCTAGCATTTATACTGTTCATTTATTCTTAGTTGTGTGCCCAGTTTCTAAACACTGAACCAAGTCTCCGTTGTCCAAAGTAAATGAACAAGCCAATGGAAGAGCTGGGACATGGATGTAGACCTACATCTTGCCCTCCACATCCCCAGTCCAGAATCACCTGCTCCTAAGCACCAGAAATTATACGTGTTTGTCACCATGAATCGTAAAAGCTTGGTATGATTAGAAAATGGCAGCTGTATTTTGTGTGTGTGTGTGTGATTGAAGATTTCCTTTTGAAAACAATTTTATTTAAAAAAAAAACAGAACCTAGTTAAAATTAGAAAAAGAAAGGAAAGCAGGCATTTAAAGAGGCTACATATTGATTTAAATAGTAATTAAATAGAAAAGTTCCAAATGAATTCCACTAGGTATAAAGATAATACAGAGACACGAACTTCTAGACAACTAGAAAGCTGCGAAATAGCAGGAGTAGCCAGTCTGCGTGTGCCTCGGTCCTATGGGCTTAGACATTTAAAGGGCTCCTAAGAACAAGCAAACAAAGTTTGAAAGGCTGGACCTGTGTCTCCCTTAAAAAGCCAACAACAGCAAGCTCCTGCTCGGAGACTGTCACAAACACGCGGAGAATCATGTTACACCACAGCAGCCTTTTACCTACAGTTCGGAAATGTGATCTGTTCTGTTCAAATGTGGTTGAAATTTGTTGGGACTGGAAAATAGATTATTCTTTCCTTAAAAAGGCATACCGACCGCTCTGTGGCTAGTGCAAACAGGTTTGATCTTGGCTGATTGAGACTCCACTGTGTCAGATTGGACCCAAACAATATGTCTAGTCTGATTCCTTTCCTGTATCTTATCTAGACAAGGGGGATCATGGAGGTTTCAGTGGTTTGAGTGCCAGAATGTCAAATACTAGTCTTATGGTTCAAGCTACACACACACACACACACACACACACACACACACACACACACACGTATACATATGCACATACACGCACATACACAAACACACATGAACATGCATACATGCACATACATGAACACATGCGCACAATACACGCACATCGACACATGCATGTTCAAGCACGTGCACACAAGAATACACACGTGCATACACATATGCACACATGAATATGCACGTACAGGAACACACACACACACAAAATAAGAACCACAGTGAGAATTAGACTTGTTAGGTGGTCTGTGTGGAACTCTAATTCAGGGAATCCGTCACCATTACACACACATATATATGCAGGCAAAACACCAAAAAATAAAAATAAATAAATCATTAAAAAATACAATAAAAGGAAGACACAAAGTTGGGTGGGTAGGGAAGGGGCAGTAGATATTGAAAGAGCTGGGGGAGAGATGAATTTGACCAAATACATTGTACAAAATTCTCAAAACCTGAAAAAAAATGTAAAGAACCACAATCATTGGAGTACAAATCAGAATCCCATGAACTGTTTGCAAGAACAGAATCAAGGATGGCTCGATCCAATCTCCTCAGGTTGCAGGCAGGAAACTTACGCATCAAGAAAAGTAATTCGGGTTTATGAATCATTCAACAAAAGGAATTTGCAGATACATTCAAAAACAAAATATGGTCTGTGGACACAGTGGACTACTACTCATCCTTTAAAAGGATGAGAATTCTCATGCTTTCCACAGCGTGGGTGAGCTTTAAAAGAGAGAGTGAATGAAGCCAGTGATAAGATGGAAATGTTGTGAAATTGCATGTCCATTAGATACGCCGAGGGTTCAAATGCACAGGCAGCAGACAGTGGAAGCTGTGAGTTAGAGGGGAGCAAGAATGGAAAAATTAATGTTTAATGAACGCAGAATTTCAGTTTAGGAAGGTGAAAAAGCTAGAGACAGATGGTAAAGACACAATAACCTTGACATACTTCGAAATGGTCAAAATGATGAATCCATGGTACATATGTTCTGTTAGGATGAAAATTTTAGAAGTTTCCACAAAAACACCCAAACTCCCTGTGTCATTGGAAAAACAGCAGAGTTTGTGGCACTGAGCTCGTGTTCCCACAGGCGTCTCCATGGTGCCTTCTCCCGTAAGCAGCTGCTCTCACGTTTTTCATGGCCGTCCTCTCACCCACTTCACCAGCTGGGTTCCGAAGGTCAACGCATTCCCAGACAACTGGACAGTATAAACAACAGGAGTACCACACTCAGGCTCCACCCCAGATAATCTCAGCAGAACTCCGAAGGGCAAGATGCAGACACTGAACTTCAAGAATGTCCCGTGTGACCTGGCACGTGTACAGAACTGAGGACCTCAGACTCAAGTGTCATTTCTCAGGGTTATCTGCAAGATGGCATCACTGAGGCTCCGGAAACCTCTGGTGCCTCCTCTACCGGTTCTAAAGTGACTGTCACGAGGTGTAACTGCAGATCAAAATTATCTAAAGTTCACTGGATACCTGAATAGACAACAAAGACTGGGGACCAGGGCCCACTGTTGCCATTTATATATGTATACTCTGCTGCTATATCAGAAAACATGAGACTAGATAATTTATAAAGGAAAGAAGCTTGTTTGGCCTCACAGTTCTAGAGACTAGAAAATCCAAAGGTATGTCACTAATGATGGTATCGGCTATCGGCGCTGTGTGACTTCAATTCACAGAAGGCAGAAGGGCAAGCAGAACAAAGCAAAAGAGAAAGACCATGAAAGATGGCCTTGACTTTCTTACAGCAACCTGCCTTTGGGTACTTAATCTAACTCTGGGTAAACGAAGAACTCACTGGCGAGAGGCGGTGATGTTCAGTGGTTCTCAACCTTCCTAAAGCTGTGACCCTTTAACACAGCTCCTCATGTTGTGGTGACCCCCGACCATACAATTATTTCATTGCTACTTCATAATTACAGTTTTTCTACTGTTGTTAATTATAATGTAAACATCTGATATGCAGCCCCCAAAGGGGTCACAACCCACATGTTGAAATCACTGGTTTAAGATCATGTGATCCAAACAGCTAGCATTAAATCTCACCTTTCAACACTGTCAGCCCCATTGAGAGATTAAGAAGTAAGGCTCAACATGAATTTGGGTGTGGGCAAACTACAACATGTTCACTTTACACATGCACACGCACACTCAATACACACACACACACACACACACACACACACACAATCTTTCCTTCAGTCACTATTGTGCGCGGTTCAACATTTACCCCACAGACCAAAGATGAATCACTGAGACATGGAGATCAGGTGTCAGATGTTCTATGATTTGAACGACTCCAGCCTCCTTGGAATTGAAGACAAATGCTACTATTCTGTCAACATTCACCTCACCCATGCTCTCTTCTTACACATCTCGTCCAAGCGTCCAGCGACACGCTTGGGACAGACACACTGTCATCCTCACCTTGGGTGAGGTAAGTGTGAAGCCCCACGCACTCATTTTGTTAAAGGGAACATACCACCCCTTTGAATTTACAAGTTCTGGACTTTTTCTTCAAATCAGCCATAATCTTTTACAATCATACCTTGTATGTTTCCAAAGTGTCCTGTTAAATGGGATTTTTGTAATGTGATTCTCATTTTAAAGGCACCAGGGGAATTTGATGTTTTAGGGAGCACCGGAGAACCTTATATAAAACAAATTACATCTCAGTGCTAACCCTGAACTATTAATGTGGCTATTTTGTGAGGTAGGGGTTTGGCAGGAGTGACTTGCTCATCGGTTACCGAATCTCTTTCCATGGCATACCCACCCTGAAGTGGAGATGAGTGAAGAGAAGACGGGAGAAGCTGGAGCTTGAGAGACGGCTCAACAATCAAAAGCACTTGCTGCTCTTTCAGAGGACCCGGGTTCAGTTCCCAGCACCCACATGGAGGCTCACAACCATCTATTAACTCCAGTTTGAGGGGTTCTGAGATTCTCTTCTGGTCTCTGCAGGCTTGGGGCACACACGCTGTGCACAGATGTGTAGGCAGGCAAAGCTCCTGTAGTCATAAGATCACTGTTGCTTGCTTGATTGTTTAAAACTTCTAAATGAGAAGATTGAAGAAGTGTTCTGGAAGAAGTACTAAGCTGAGGAAGTCTACTTTCAGAAAAAATGAGATGGTGATGGGGTGGGTGATGTGGATGGTGTTTAGATGAGGGTGATGGTGGTGGCTGTGATGAAGATGATGATGATGATAAAAATGCTTATTTTTCTTTCTCCAAGTTTTCAATTGCCAAATTTATAAACACTTCTTACTAGAAGAATATCTGAACTTAATAATCTCTCAACTCTCCACCCTACATAAAAGGCCCAGCTATGACAAATTTTCTGTCCTTATGACAGATACATCGTCTCCCTGCTGGAGTAATTTATTAACTAAAAAATCATCATGGACTATCCCAAACTCAACCAATTGCTCATAGGCCATGCTTAGTGACACAAGAAAAGACTGACTGAGCAGAAAGCTGTCCTACTGACTGTGTCACAGACAGAGAAAGAGAGGCCTAGACCTTTAGGATGGAATGTCCCTTTAAAAACAGACCTTAAAGAAGTAACCCATTCTTCTGGTTAACAGCCAGGATGTAATAGATTTCAGCCACACCCTCTCTGGAGCTACTGGGAGAAGAAAAGGACAGAACACAGAAAAAGTCTATTGGTTAGAAGTCAGGAAGGTTCCATGCTACCATCCAGGCAATTTTCATGCAGGTGGCAGCTTCTAAATGGTAGACCAATGGTTCCTTGCCTGAGGTTCCTTCCGTTGGCAGCCCCAAATGTTAGTTTAATCCTTAACATCTTCGGATAGAAACACAGGTGCAAACATTCCTAAGATCTGGGTCCCAGGACAATGCCTAAAATATAGTATGTGGTGCTAGGACCGAAGTGGAGAAGAAAGATGGGCAGGGCTAGAATCTAGAGGAGGTGTTCAAGCTACGTGCCATTGGGAAGGAGAGAGAAAACAAGGTGGAAAAGTATGTAGAGCTCTATTTTAAATGTTCCTAAGTTTGGATAAAGGCATTAACTTTGCACATTCAATTAATCCAAAACATAAATAGAAATACGTGAGTAGGCACATAATGATCAAACTGCTAAAACCAAAGATAAAGAATGTGACTACAGCCAGAGGAAAACAACAGAATACATACCAGGGGAGATAATCTGAGCAGCCACTGACATCTGACCAGAAAAATACGATGCTCAAAATAGTGATATAGCATATTTAAAGACACGGAAAGTAAATTCTGACTTACCACCATTTTAAAGACTTATATTTACTTTTAATTTTTAAGTATGTGTGTTTTGTTTTCATGTATGCAAGTGTATCATGTGTGTGCAGTATCCTAAAGAGGGGGTTGCATCAGATCCTCTGGAAATGGAGCTACAGAAAGCTGTGAGCCACCATATGGGTGCTGGGAACTAAACCCTAGTCCTCTGCAAAAACAGTAAGCACCTTAAATCACCAGGCCACCTCTCCAGAACCATCCCCAATTTTGTTTATTTGACTGTTTAGGACTCAGTATAGCAACAACCACAACAAACTCCTGTGAGAATGAAGAGAAAATAAACGCCTTCTTATACAGATGAGAACAGAGAGAATCTATTTAACTAGAAACATTAAAAAGAATTCCCTAGCACTGATAAACAAATAAATAAAATAATAAACAAATGAAAGGGGAGGAAATGTCAAAGGATGTGATTTAGACTGAAAAGAAATAACAATATATTGACACTTGAATCCACAGGAAGAAATCAAATCTAAACGGTGAATAACTGGGTGAAGAACATATTCTCTTCTTTATTTAAGATGTGTGACTCATGCAAAAATCACAGCATCTTATTCTGTGGCATTTCTAACACATAAGCTCAATGACCATGGCACTACAGTCAAAGGGGAGAGAGTAAGGGTGAAGCAAAGTCTTCAAGAACCTCACTTTTTCTAAATGGCACAGTTTTAACTACATAAATACACTGTGTAAAAGCTCAGCATTGTATAGTATAATCTCTATGCCTTTTTTGTTTGTTTGTTTTGGTTTTTCAAGATAGGGTTTCTCTGTAACTTTGGAGCCTGTCCTGGAACTAGCTCTTGTAGACCAGGCTGGCCTCTATCTCACAGAGATCTGCCTGCCTCTGCCTTCTAAATGCTGGGATTAAAGGTGCACGCTCGCTACCACTGCCGGGAAACAATCTCTATACTTTTAAAAACTGTATAAAGTGTTATCCATTCCTATTCAACAACAACAAAAATCCAAAAGCGCAAGACCACACAAAGAATTGAACAGAAATGTTGGCAACATATTTGCTCAAAAGAGTCAAACCTTGGAAATGGCCCAGACTGCACGGACAGTGACTAAGCAACTGAATTAAAACTGTATGCTGGAGACCTCCAATAGCACTCAATAGGGAAGGGAAGAGCTGCTCAAACACACTAAACTCATCAGGAAGGCTTTCGGAGAGATTAACACTAGTCAACAAAAATCTGACTTGGATTGGAGAGGGGAAGCATCAGACTTGTAGAGGAGTCAGGCATGTGTCTCCGAGTCTGTACTCCAGAGGGGTGTGTGTCTGTCGAAACACTGGATGACAGGGCATTTCACTCGATGCAAATTCATCTCAAGAAGCAAACTGATCTGAAGCAGAGACTGAGAGAGGATAATGCTAGGTGATGAGGGAGGATGGGGAATGGGCAAAAGGATACATGGAACGTGTGTCAGAGGAGGCTACAGTGGGGTGGGTGGGGGAACAAAGACAAGGGAGATTGAAGGAAAGAGAATCACAAAAACACACTCTATTCAAGTGTCGTATTTGTTTCTAGCACATTCCATGCTGATTTAAAGTGTATATAAATATGAAAATAAAAACAAATGGAACCCAAAATGTTAATTAGATATATGGGGACTATACTAATTTATACTATTGTGTTTGACTTATTTTGAAATGCACCTAAAAAGAGAGAGAAAGATGGATGGGTGGATATGGGCATGAATGGATATATAGATACATGATAAAGAAAAATGGAAAATTTAAAATACAGGTGGTAATTTGCCCTGAAAGATGTCACACAATTATCCCGAGACATAGTAAATGCATTACCTTGTATGATAAAAAATTGCAAATGTATATAAGAACCTTGAAATAGGACCATTATCCTGGAGATTATCAGGGTTTGTCCAATAAATCACAAGTCCTTAAAAACAGAATCAAGAAGGACAGAGGTAGAAGAGACAGCATAACCAATAAAGCAGAGAACACCCAGCATGGCTGGAAACTAAGTATGTGAATAACTCATAGATGTAGAAAAACTCAGCCATCGACCTCCCCAGGACTTCAGAAAACACAGCACGATCATAATTTCACCTTAGTCTGATTCAATGACTCATTTTGATCCGCAACCACAGTAACTATAATATAATATACTTGTACTCTTCTAATCCACCAAATTTGTGACAATTATAGCAATGACAGAAAAACTTATACCTAAATGCATAGCTCTCTAATATATAATTCTTTCAACTTTTCTGCACATTAATTTTTCAGTATAAAAACCTTGAAAGATATTTTTCAAAGTTCCTTGGTCAAATGTAGAATTTGGTAAAAAGTCAAGCTAGCTGACCTTGTCACACTGACAACTGTGCTGATATTTTGTTTGTGTGCTGCCTGGAGATCAGAGGGTGGAGCTAACCACTTGTCAAACACAGAGACCTAGGCAGTGGTGGCACACACCTTTGATCCCAGCACTTGGGTTCTCATGCCTTTGATCCCAGAACTTGGAAGGCACAGGCCTTTAATCATAGCACTAGGGAGGTGGATACAGGATCTCACCCATTCAGTCTTAGGATTCTTAGAGACAGGATCTTGCCCATTCAGTCTGAAGATTCGTTGAGACAGAAGCTCAGCCCTTTTCTATCTGAGGATTTTGTAAAGGTAAGAACTCTAGTGGCTGATTCTTTTACTGATCTTTCAGCATTTACCCCGATATCCGACTCCAGGTTTTTATTATTTAGACCAGTTAGTTCACACTACAGCCAACTTCATCTTTCAAAAGTTATTTTGAAATTTTAAGTATAATCCTTGTTAGGGAGTAGAACAAGTAATTGCCCTGATTGGTTAAATTATAACCAGTAGGAGGGAAAATGAAAGAAAACTTTCTTAAAGAATCCACTCCACAGAGATCCCAACCTGACCTAGCAGTTTTCTTGAATCATAGTTCCTAAAATGCTACAATTTTCCATTTCTTCCTCTACTTCTGAACCTGTGAGTACTTCAAAACATTCCAGATTTGTTATAATTATCCCATCTTTTCTTTAAAAGAATCCAGGACCAGAATGAAGAGTATAAAAGTCTGGGGTCAAGGGCTGGAGAGATGGCTCAGAGATTAAGAGCACTGGCTGCTCTTCCAGAGGTCCTGAGTTCAGTTCCCAGCAACCACATGGTGGCTCACAACCATCTGTAATGGGGTCTGGTGCCCTCTTCTGGCCTGCAGAGATACATGCAAGTGGAACACTGTATATGTAATAAATAAATGTTAAAAAAAAAAAAGACTGGGGCCAATGAGAAGGCCCAATGACCCAATAACACATACACAAAATGTTGACTGAATTTTATGTCCTGCCTGGTTCCCGCAATCGTTAAGTCCCAAAGAAATCACAGAGGTCCACATTAGTTATAAACTGATTGGCCCATTAGCTTAGGCTTCTTATTAACTCTTATAACTTATATTAGTTAATTATTCTTGTCTATGCTAGCCATGTGGCTCAGTACCTTATTCAGCAAAGCAGTCACATATTACTTCTTCTGTGGCTGAATCACAACTGCAGACTAGAACTTCCTTCTTCCCAGAATTCTCCTGTTTTCATTGACCTACTTCTACTTCCTGTCTGGTTGCCCTGCCTATACTTCCTGCATGGCTACTTGCCATTCAGTGTTTATTTAAAATATGATAGACAGAATACAGACCAATGTCTCACACCAACAAAATGTAATTTAAATTTTTCTTATTATCAATTGTGTGTATATATGCTTGTATATGCATACACACATCCCCAGGGTACACACGTGGAAGTCAAAGGTCAAGATTGTGGAGTTGTATTAAATTCAGGTCATTGGGCTTGGTAGCAAGTGCCTTTATCCACCACGCCATCTTACCAGTCCTTTAATAAAAACTGTCTATTCTGTATGTGGAGTAATTTATTTTACAAATTGAGAAAGCAGAAGAGAGATAAGGATAGGCAGCAAGTATATGATTGATTGGATCAGTACTAGGATAGATAGGCAGGCAGGCAGACAGGCAAGGAGAGAGGCAGGCAGGCAGGTAGGCAGACAGGTGGACAGATATACAGACAGACAGAGAGTCAGACAGATAAATGGAGCCTCTCTTTCCCCCAGACAATGACAGGTGTCTTTCCTCTTTGCCTTTTCTTTCCCTGATCATTCAGACTGACAAAGTAGCCCTCAATGCGTCATTCTCGAAGTGCACACTGTCTTGGAAAAGAACAGTAAAGCTTCACACTGAAGAGAAAGCAAACAAGCAGGCAAACTTTTAAGTTGGTTTTAAAATCAACGCTCCAAAATGGCAAACAACGCTCGAAAACTTTCAAGTTTCTAGCCCAAGCCACGGCTAAAAATAGGAACTGTAGTCATGCGGGGAGGAACTCACACGCACTCTCCACAGAGCTGTGCTCTCCGGAAAGGGGAGAGCTGATTTCTCAAAACCTGTTTCTCAAGCAGGATGAATAAAATATCTTAAATATTTTACTGCAAGTGCCAAACATGGCAGATGGCATTTGCATGTGGATTACATAACCATACTGAAAGCCAGCAATAAAGCTTGGAGATGATGCTCAAAATGAGAGTGTCTCCACCACGCCTCTCTGTAATAGGGGGCTCTGCTCTTCTCTCTGGAAGAACATGGCCTGATGGGCCAGATGGACACATCAGGGAAGCTCTGACTCAAACATGACACTGAAATTGTAGTCTAGTCACTTCGCTTGTGTCTATTTGTGGTCACAGACATCCGAAAGTCAACAGAGCAGATGAATTCTAGAAGGATCCCCTTTGGAACTCTTACATATTATTCCCATGAAGCATCCAGATTTCCAATCCAATTCAATTATTTAGAAAGCAAATTATATTTAGTGATCCTTTCAGTGGCTAAACCAAGGCTAGCGGTGTTGTTTCGAGAATCACGGCTAGGTGAAGTTCCAGTTTAGATGCAGTGTTGCTCTCTACTGGGACGTGAGAGAAAGTTGTTTTCCTTCTAGAAGGCCCTGTGTCTGCCAGTCTACCAGACACCAGCGAGTACAACCTATAATGAGGAAGGGCTTATTTGGGTTCATGGCTTTCGAGGCTCAAGTCCATAGCTTCTGGGGCAGGGAGGAGCCCTGAGCAAACTCCCTCCTCATAGCTGCACAGCAACAGAGTGGAAGAGAGAAGAGAGGTTCGGAGCCCCTCAAAGGGACACTTCACCCAATAACCTAGCTCCAATCCACTAGGCCTAGTCCATCCCTCACCCATAACCTAACTCCAATCCAGTAGGCCTAACCTCTTTCATTTATTTATTTTCATGGTTCTGGGAGTCAAGCCCAGGGCCTCTCGCATACTAGGCAATCACTCCATCACTGAGCTACATCCTTAGCCCCTCTTTTTGTGAGGCAAGGTCTCAGTATATAACACAGGCTGGCCTTCAGTTTTCTGTGTAGCTTGGGCAGATGTCAAACTGTAGATTCTCCTGCCTCTTCCTCTCAGGAGCTGGTGTTGCAGGTACGTACCGCTGCTCCTGACTAGGCCATACCTCTTAAGGATCCACCACCTGCCAGTAGTAACATTGCAGCAGGATACAAATCCTTAAACTTATTTAAAACATTATGACATGATGATGGATGTGTGTATCTGTTTTGTTTTGCTTTACAACTCTGTTGCATGATTCTTGCGTGTGAATGCAGTAAATGATGCTTTGCTAACATGTATGTGATGATACCATGATATACATAACGTGGTGTTAAACTATTAGACATACCTGATTTAACATACGGGACCCCGAGAACAGTTAAGGTTCAAGCCACAACAGATGACAGCTTCCTTCTTTCTGACAAATTATATCACATTCATCCCCCTAAGCCTAGCAAAGATGGCCCATGCACCCTCTCCACAAACACATGTTGAGTGGTTTCTCCATTATAAGACTATAGGCAATAAACTTGCATAAAGCAACACTTGCCATGTTGAAGACTACGATCACATCTTAACTCAAATTTTCTGAGTCCTGAGTCTGAAATGTATGGTGTCTTCAGCTGTAGGGACTTACCTCCAACCTTTGAGACACAACCAGGGGCAACAGCCATAACCTATATTGTTTTGGGTGTCACCTGGGTCACACTGACCAGCAACTCTAGAAATGATATGGAAGCTACGCTCATATTACCTCAACAATATAGCTACCTAAATAATGCCAATACCAATAGACATAACAATTTGGAAGAGGGAATCTCAGGGGATCCCACCCCTGGACAAAAGCTACTGGGGACAAACAATTGCTCAGAGAGGGAGAATTAGCCTATCCCAGGGATGAGCTCCCTGATGTAAATTGATTAGCCCTGAAACCACATACACACGAGCAACATTAAACAGACTCAGCAGAATTTATGTAATATATATAGTGTATATAAGTAACAATAATAATCAAAGGAAATGATGTTATCATTTGAGATGGAGGGGGTATGGAAGGGAACATGGGAGGGGTCGAAAAGGGAAAGGAAATGATGTAGCAACGTTGTAATTAAAGATTTCAAGTACTTTATAAAGAAAAGTATGATTAAATAATAATTTTTAAACAAATGTTTACAGTCACGGCCACTGTTGCTATAGCTGAGACAGAGAAAATGGTCACCACCCCAAAACAGGTGTCATATTTCTTTGCATTGAGCTCCCTGGCCCCAGGAATACCCTGCTGATTCTCCTTTTGTAGATTTTCACATATATTGAGTCGTAGAGTATGTAACTTTTGAGTCTTGCTGGTTTCATTAATATGCAACATTGTGAGATTTATTTACGCTGTCCCATGAGTCGACTGTACATTCATTTTCATTCATGAGTAACGCTGCTTCGTGTGGATACACTGTAGCTGGCGGGCATTGGTGGCTTTCGGTTTTGAGCTGTAGGAGTGAACTGCTCCTGACCATGCAAGCACAAGTCTGTGTAGGCAAAGGTTTTGTGTTTCCTTGGGCAGATTCTAGGAAACAAATTCTCAGGTCGTGTAGTATGTGTGTATTCGAAACTGTAATAAATTGCTAAGCTTTGTTCCCTGTTGGGCGTAATATTTTTGCATTCTCACCAGCAGAGGAGGATCCTGGGTGTTTCTCATGCTCATCAATATTTGGTACGGTCATTCTTTTTCATTTGAACTGCTCTGCTGATCATACAGTGGTATGTCATTGTACAGTTTTAATTTGTATTTCCCTAATGACTCATTCCATTGAGCATCACTCTGTGTGCTTAACATATTAATCCTGGTCATTGGGTTTTATATGGTATATAATTAAGCATCGGAAGGGTCAAGTATTTCCTCTATTAAACATGTACTTAAATCGAAAGCTGGGCATTGAAGGCTACAATGAAATAAGACTGCCCTACAGGAGACTCACATTTGAGACAAAGGCTTCAGAAAAGTTGAGTAGTTAAAAACCAGATTAATTATCTGTCTCCCTTATGGCAGAGAGCGGGAGGGGAGGAAAATAAAAGCTTTCTGCTCTCAAATAGAAGAAGCTAGGCTGAAATGGTAGTTTCTTCTCTAACAGTCTTAACAGACACCCCCACATAACATATCCCGAGCTATCTGATGGCCGTATGAGTTCTGAAGGCTTCAGCACACTAAATTTGACTCTCAGAAGAATCAAAGGCTAAGCTACGACACACATGTCGTTAGTCTCTTGCAGTATTCCATTTTCTCCTCCACTTAGAATTTTTAGGTGGGATTCAAAACACCCACCAGGGACTTTTTTCTTTTTTTAATGAGAAGGAATGCTTTTTGTTCTGGTAGAAAATGTGTTCGACTCCTAATCATTTGTTAAGGTCTGTTCATTTAAGATGGAGTTTTGTATCTCCGTAAGTATAATAAGCCGCTTGTGTTCACGACATCAAACCTGTCACCTCTCTGCTTAGGGAAAGAATAAAGCCAGTCCATACAGTTATCCTCTCCATCAGTAATGAGGCTGAAAGCCATCCTAGGGGACTCATCTCTATAACCCTTCCAAACCTACTACTGTGAACTGGCAGAGACCCTGAGAGCCTCTCTCTCCTCCCGGGTTCTGATCCACGCTCTGGGAACTGTATTTACAGATATCTGCTCTCCAGCATTTAAATTAGAGAACCGACCTCAATAAATAGAATATTTTTCAAAAGCAGAAAATTCTTCAGAAGCAACTTATATAACATTCTTTTTTTTTTCATCAGTAAGAAGAATAGAGAAGAGAAAAAAAAAAGATGAGGCAAAATCCAGTCTTGGTTAAGATCAGTTAGTTCAGACTGTCTTTTTCTAACCTTGACCTGTATGATGTCTGATGGGAATTGTAAATTTAGTTGGCCAGGGATATTTTGATCCTGCACGTGTGGATATAAGCCTATGATGAAATATGTGAGTCTTTCTAGGGCGCCGAATAGATTCTCATGTGTAAACTATGGGGTGATGGTAACTACATCTGTACCAAACCAAAGATTCTAATTTCAATCTCTGAGATGAGGGGAATATTCCATTTTCATGCTTGACATTTCTCTGACAAGCAGATTTTCCACTCTGAGACATGCCACTTCAAATCTAAACAGAAGTGCAAATGCCAGACCTTAGCTGAAGGCACAGAAGTTGGATATTACATGAGAACACGTGTTTTCTCACATGTTAATTACCCCAGCCAGGACTGAACTCCCAAAGACCTGTGGCTTAACATTCATCAGTCAATCCTTTCATAAAAATCTAAACTGCCTAATCAGTTGCAAACCTCAGAAAGATTGATCAGCGCAAGGATGGACTGCTCCTTTTACGTATTCTTTTGGGGGTCCTCTGTCACAATCCATCTCAGCATCAGCGTTCAAGCTCTTTAAAGTCCCGAGGGATTGCTTCTACAGCCAATTCCAATATGTCCCAAGACCCCAGCTTCTTCACTATTCATAATCCAACCCACAATCCCTTCATCTCTGCAGTCAGAGAGAGAAGAATAACACTCAAGCCCATGTTTGTAGGTGTGCCCTGTTATGAGAAAGTGCTGATCTGCTAAGGTCAGCTGCGGAAGGCAAGAAATAAGAGAGAGCTCTGAAAGTAGCATTCCCACAGCTCATGACGGCGTCTTAATAAGCAGAGCTACTGACTTTGCCTTTGCTAAGAATATCACCACACGCAAGTCATGCATTAGTAATGAAGCATGTGTGTGTGTGTGTGTGTGTGTGTGTGTGTGTGTGTGTGAGAGAGAGAGAGAGAGAGAGAGAGAGAGAGAGAGAGAGAGAGAGAGAGAGAGAGCATCCCATGGCTATTTGCCTTAACAGTAAGTTATCTGGGGTACAGGGTACCCCCTTTTACCTCCTCTCCACACACTGAGGCTCATGCCACCTTAAATAGCTGAAAATACCAACCTTAAAAACACAGTTCAGGTCACTAAGAGAGTGGGCAGGCAGGCTAGAATTCTCAAGTCCACACATACCAATGGGTGTCCCCCTCTACAAGCCTTTGTCCTCCACCAGTATAGAGCAGGGCTGTGACCACATGTGGGGCACAGCTCTCACATCAAGACCTTCATCAATATTCCTTCTTCATTTCTTGCTTCTAGAACACTTTTGTCCTGCTTCCCCTACAATCCTAGGCATCCAGCCCTTGTAATGCAACACTTACATCCAACTGATTAACAGCATGCCCGAGCCCAGGCACCTGCACTTGCAAACAACCCCCATGGTTGTAAGACCTTCCGTCAGCCAAGTCTGGTCTAGGATACACTTTGATGCCTGTAGTGTCAAAGTGGTGGCAGAGACACTTGAAGAACCTTTTTCAGACCAGTGATCATTCCCCAGTGAGAGCACAAAAGTGGTCAGACTCAAAGTTGTTCTAGAAGCAGCATTAGATGGTGGCTAGAGGGAATGGATGGACCTCAGTTTGAATTTCCCATCTTATACACCTTAGGTAAGTTTATGTGTGTGTGTGTCTGTGCCTGTGTGTGTCTGGGTGTTTGTCTATTTGTGTGTATGTGTATTTGTACATTTGTGTGTATATGTATCCGTGTGTATATCTGTGTGTGTGTAGATATATATGTATATGTGTGTGCATGTGTGCGCATGTGTGTGGAAGCCAGAGTCAATGATGGGTATTTTCCTCAATCTTAACAAATCCTTTACATCTCTGAGCCTATTTACCCATCTACCAAAAAAAAAAATAATAACAGCTGCCTCTTGAAATAAGAATAAGACTGAATGAGATAAAGTAAGTACATGGCTTGAAGGCCATGACAATGCCAGAAGTCTGGGCTGCCACCTGGAACCATGTAGGTGTCTGAGAGCCATGCTGCCTGAGGAGGGGAAGGGCAAGCCTACTGAATGGCCTGGGCTGCCACCTGGGGCCATGATTGTTGTATGAGGTTGCTGAGTCTGGCCACCCAGACTCCTGAAATAATCACACAGAATCTGTATTAATTAAATCACTGCTTAGCCTATTAGCTCTAGCTTCTGATGGGCTAGCTCTTACATTTTAATTTAACCCATTTCAATTATTTTATATTTTACCATGAGGTAAAAAACCTACTGGCAAGGTTCCAGCTGGCAACTCACATCTTTCCCCTCTGGCAGCTACATGGCATCTCACTGACTCTTTCTTCTTTCTCCCAACATTCAGTTTAGTTTTCCCTGCCTAGCTCTACTCTACCCTATCAGGCCAAGCCAGTTTCTTTATTAACCAATGGTATTCACAGCATACTGAGGGGAATCCTACATCATCTCCTCTTTTCTGTTTAAATAAAAAGGAAGGTTTTAACTTCAACATAGTAATTACATATAACAAAACAGTTATCAAGAATTA
Source organism: Dicrostonyx torquatus (assembly GCA_028555095.1). Classification (NCBI taxonomy): domain Eukaryota; kingdom Metazoa; phylum Chordata; class Mammalia; order Rodentia; family Cricetidae; genus Dicrostonyx; species Dicrostonyx torquatus. The sequence continues at coordinate 3,392,463 of JAQHUG010000154.1, read as the reverse complement.
TAGTTATAACATTTATATCTACTTTATCTTTCATCATAACTAAGAAAAACTATAATTATAACTATATATTCTTCAACTCCATCAAAGACTCCAGAGGATATAATATTACCTAAGTAAACAGGCAATGCTTTGTAAGCAACTTCCAAAACTCTAGAATTGACAGAGACATCCCTCTGCCTTGACAGTCACCCCAAGTTCTTCTGTATCATTGAAGCATCCCTCTTCAGCCTACAGGCCCAAGTATCCAGCAGACTTTTCCACGAAGCAGGAAATTTCAAAGACAGTTCTGCCTTTATTGGCAGTTTGTCAGTCACTTTCTTCTGTGTCCTGGCAGAATGTGTGGCAGATTCTTTCATGAAGCAGGAACCCCAAAGGATCGTCTCACCTTTAGGCAAGTTCAGCAGTCATTTCTCTGTGGGTCCTGCATGTCCAGTTCATACAGCATAACATCAAGCAATCCAAGCAAGAGCAGTTTCTTTCCCAAATGGCTAACCAACTCCATAATGAGCCTCTTCGATGCCCAACATCCTCTTGAAGTAGATTGGTGCTGCCAAGAACAGATGTGTCTCATGACATGAAAGTACTAAGTTCTTAAAACATTTTAAAAGCCATATTCTGAAGGTCTTTGAAAGACCATCTGAAATATACCTCTGTACATCTAGAAAACCTAACTATCATGATTACAAGCTTGACTATTAAGACCAGGAGTACAGAAACCTTTGTCAACAAATGGCACCAATGTGGACAACTGCATCTACATAAAACCTGAGAGAGTTTGGGAAATAAATCTAGACACAAAAGAACGAAGTTAAGCATGGCTTCTTGGTACCAGCATTCTCTCAGGTGGGCTCTGTTTGCTAGAGGCAAGAATATCTCATTTAAGAGAGGCTTCCTGACTCAGCTTTAGCTGCAAAAACCTTGCAGCTCTTTTAAGAGGATCTGCCAACAAACACTTAAATGATGTTTATGAATAGCCAACAGCATACTTCTTGGTGGTGGCATAGACCTTGAAATGCCATAGAGTTATGGCAATAAACATGGCTCAAGCCAGTATCTCTGCCATGAGACTAGACTCTCAGAAAGCTAAGAAATGGGGTGGATCCAGCCATCAAAGCCACGGCTTCAATCCTAGCCATGTCATTTAGCAAATTAAAGACTCATGTGATCAGAAAAAGAGAGATATACAGTAAAGATAGATTCAGATGAAGAAAGTCTCTAAATTGTTTACAGTGTGTTTAAAAATATATGTAGGCTTGGGAGAGAAAAGAAAAAGGATAAAGTTCTTAAAATAAAGAAAGAAAGAGAGCAGTTGGGTGTGGTGACACACACCTTTAATCCCAACACTTGGGAGGCAGAAGCAGGCAGATCTCTGTGAGTTCAAGGACAACCTGGTCTATAGAGTGAGTTCCAGGACAGCCAAAGATACACAGAGAAACCTAGTCTCAAGAAAAAATTAAAAAGAAAAAGAAAAAATAGAGTTTAAAATAAAGCCACATAAAGATGGAAATACACAGAGAGTCTGGACACTGTATGTATATGTGTTGTGTTTAAATGCTGAAGAAGAAGCAACAACTGATAAAAAACATTTGATTATAAATGCTTCTGGATCAATCCAAGATAGTTATTTTGAAAATGTCTTGACTTCAAAATTTAAGTCAAAAGATACGTTACTTTGGAGAAGAGGTTTTGCTTTTGTTTCCACAGGAAATGAGAGGCTGTGGATTCATTCTGAGTTAAGAAAAATCAGGTGAGCAAGGAAGACCCCCTAAGAAATCTTCAATAGGAGCGGATAGTCCAGATGTCTGAGTTCTACATCAGGAACAGTTTCAAGACTGCTGCCTGAGATGATCAAGTCTCACAGAATACTCCAGTCAGGACTTGACCATACTTCTAAAATTTTGCTTAGGTCCCCAATTATCAGCATCCCCAATCAGCAGGAAATAATACAGACAACTACACTCATATTCCAAAAAATGGATTATGGAGGTCTGTCTTTGTTTAGAGTGTTGGTTACAAGTTGTTATGGATAATGGTCACGAAAAAAGCTAAACAAAGGAGATTAGATTCAGAGTTCTTGTTTTTTGAAAAAAAAAAGAGGGGAAAGGAAGTGCTGTGGGACAATGGTCTTGTACCTTTTTTTGTTTATTGTATTGTTTTAATAAAATGCTGATTGGTCAGTTAGCCAGGCAGGAGGTAGAGGCAGAGTGACCAGGCAAGGAGTAGAGGTGGGGCGCTGAGAACAGGAGAATTCTATGAAGAGGAAAGAGTCACTCTGTAGTTGGCACAGAGGACGCCAGACACAGAGCAAACAGGATGAGAGCACCTCACTGATAAAAGGTACCAAACCACATGGTTAATATAGATAAGAATAATGGGCTAATTTAAGATGTAAGAATTAGTTAATAAGAAGCCTTAGCTATTAGGACAACCAGTTTATAATTAATGTAGACCTCTGTGTATTTCTTTGGGACTGAATGGATGAGGAATTGGGCAGGACAGAAACTACTGTCAACACATGATGACTTCCAGGCCTAGGTTACTACTGAGGACCATGTCTGAGTCCATGGTCCTACCATGTTGATGCCCGTGGTCCATGATGTTACCAAAGGCCACATAGATGCCCAGGGTCTAGGCCAGAGTCTGTGGCCATGCTAGTGTCTGAGGGCCATGCCACCACTAAGGTCATGCTGATCTGTGTGGCCTGTTCTGCCACATAGGCCCATAGTATCATCTGGGCCCGGGCTGCTGTCTAGGGCCATGTCTGAGTTTATGGCCCTGCAGCAACTAGGGTCTGAGCACATGTCCATGGCTCCTGTTCCTACCAAGGGCTATGCAGATGCCCGGGACTAGTCAGTCACCTGAGATTATGTTGGTGTCCAAGGACTGTGGGGCCATCAGGGCCATTCTGACCTGGGTGTCCTGTGCTGTCACTGGGGCCACGGTGACCTCTAGACCCAAGCTGCTGCCAAAGGTCATGTCTGGGTCTGTGGTCCCTCTGCAGCTGTGATCTAAGTTGATAGTCATGCCTGTATTACCACAGGGGGTCATAGGAACCATTGAAATCTGAGGGCCATGCTGAGCTGGCCTTGCCCTTCACTGACCCTGGGATTCACTACTCTGCCTTTTTCTGGATACTGTAGCAGGAGGGTTGGTCCCACCCCTCAAGGGAGAGCTGACCCCCACACTCAGGATAGATGGCCCCACCTCTCATCATGGGAACTGACCCAGATGGCATGGACTTAGGAGAATTGGTTCCACCCCACACTTGAAGGAATGGTCCACATGGCCCTGATAGACCAACTCAACTACCCACCCAGACCCACATCCTGGGCTTTTGGTTGGCCCACCCTGACACCTACCCTATCTATGACCTGCTGGAGTGTGTGAAGGGCCTGGTCCTTCAGAATAATAACTACAGGATCTTCATGACTTGGAGCAACAGCAGGGTATCCAAGAGGAGTTTTGGTGAGGGTCCAGTGACAATGGTGTGCCTTGAAGCAGACCAATGACTTATTGCAATGAACATTTTGCAAGTGGGGCTGAGTGGACAAATGCTCTAGTGAATGGCGCACTGCAGCTCCCAGTGCTACTGGGATGAATGGAGAAGGGTTGGAAAGGAGCAAAGTGGTTTGGTGTTTAGGTTGTGGTTTTATTATTTTGTTTTGAATTGATTTCGGGAGGTGGGGACACTGCAGGGGTCAAGGGCAGATATGGAGGGACTTGGAGATGAGAGAGATTTGGGTGCATGATATGAAATTTCCAAAGAATCAATAAAGAATTATATATATATTAAAGGTAGGTATGTGACACCATGCCTGTCACATAGAAACAAAAATTAATAGTCATTTCTTATGGAGGTTTTGTGTCTATGTATTGCTCAAGCTTGTGTATGTATGTGCATATACATATGGGTACATATGTGTGTGTATGTGTGTGTGTGTGCACTTATCAAAGTGTGCAGATGTGTGCACAATTTAAAGTGATGGGCCAGACTAAAACCTTAGGGGACATTCCTTAAGTGCTATTCACGTATTTCTCAGTATCTCTCATTGGCCTGGAACTTCCTAGCTAGACTGGCTTGACAGCAAGCTAGGAGTCCTCCTGTCCCTTCCTCCCTGGCTCTGGGATTGCAGACACACACCACCACAGTTGTTTGTTCATTTATAGCATTGCTGGGGCTTGAACTCAGGTCCTTCTGCTTGCATGCTAGCCTCTTTACCAACTGAGCTATTGCCCTAGCCTACATTTTAAAACAGTTTTCTTGTATTAATTCCACCTCTCTTCACTGGAAAGAGAATTTCTCCTCATTTTCATTCAATAAAGAAAGATGACCGGGACAGGGCAAACCCAGAAAATATTAATGCTGCTGTACCCCAGGGCTGGGAAAATCTAAGGAACGATTCTGATCTGGCCACGTGTGGAGGTGGAGCAATTCCACCTGCTTTCCAGCACTTCTTTAGTGTGTATTTATAGTCCATGTTTAGGTATTTGTGCTGTTTATATAATTAGCTGTTTTCTCCAGCATATCCAGTAATTATTTTATCAAATACACATCTGTTTTAATTAGGCATATACACACTTTACTATACTGTAAAATGTCAAACACACTGTAAAATAGCTCCCAGTCCATTAACACATTAAAAACAAAACTTCACTTGACATATCGCAAACAGCTGCAAGAGGCTCCTAGATCCACCCAGCTGCTGCTCACAAACAGGCTAGAGCAGCCCTGTCAGCCCTTCAAGAAACCTCCCAAGCTGGAGCCCCACTTTCTGTTTTCAGTTCTCACACCTGAACATACTATAAGGCATGTGGGAAACACGGATGACTTGGCTGGTACCATGCATGTCACTTCATCTTCTATTTACCAAGTTGGGGGCTCTCCGTGCAGATGCTAATACCCACTTCAAATCCAGAGTGGCTTCTGCTGTAGACTGCTACAACTCCCTATGGTACTGAGTTAGTGACTGAGCCAGGATCATGCCAGGTCACGTGATGCCCAGTTCTGCTCTGCTTCCACCAAGCTGGCCTCTACGCCAAACTGTTTATCAGATTCCTGAGAGGGGTGCATGTAAAAATGTTGATCCCTAGAGTCCAACCCAGGGGACCCGAGGAAAGGGCTGAGGGATGTGTATTTTAATAAAGGTTGCCAGCAGTCTTAGAATGGTCAGTCCAAGGACCTCTGCCAACGAAGCCAGGCCTACATCTCACCATCGTTCCCCGAAAGTCCTTTATATGTTGTCTCATTGCTGCATGTCTTCCCACATCTGACTGGCAGGTGCTGACAAGGCTTTACGGGTCTACTGTGTTCACCTGCTGGGGTATTGTTTCTGAACAGACTCATTCATGGCAGGTTGCCACCATTGCTCGCATTTGAAGGCTTTACACTGCTGTAGAGTGTGTTGCAAAAGTACATATTGCCTCCGCACTCCTATGAACTACTATCTCTCTGGAAAGTTTTGAGAGAGAGCTTGCTAAGTAGGCAAACTAATTTTATTATTCAAGAAAGGAACATTAATTACTCACCCCAGGAACCAAATTCTTGACAAGAAGCAGTTTATAGAAAGCAAGATCTATTTTACTCATGGTTTGAGGGGATACAGTCCAGTGTGGAAGGCATGGTGGTGGGCAGCTCCACTGTGGTGGGAACACACAGTGGTTCCCTCACGTTTCTATGGACCAGGAAGGGCCACATGCATGCTGACCTCTACATGCATGCTGTCCCCTGGCTTCCACATGCATGCTGTCCCCTGACTTCCACATGCATCCCGTCCCCTGACCTCTACATGCATGCTGTTCCCTGACTTCCACATGCATGCTGTCCTCTGACCTCCACATGCATGCTGTCCCCTGACCTCCACATGCATGCTGTCCCCTGACCTCCACATGCATACTGTCCCCTGACCTCCACATGCATCCTATATCCTGACCTCCACATGCATGCTGTCCCCTGACCTCCACATGCATCCTATCCCCTGACCTCCACATGCATGCTGTCCCCTGACCTCCACATGCATCCTATATCCTGACCTCCACATGCATCCTGTGCCCTGACCTCCACATGCATCTGTCCCCTGACCTCCACATAAGATACTGCTGAAAAGCAAAGGACCAAGAGAGTCTATCATGAGCAACTTTTGACCAATAAACTGGATAACCAAGAAGAAATACATTCCTAAAATGTCACCTATCAAGAGTGAACTATGAGGAAACAGAACGTCTGAAAAGGCCAAAATGAGTCAGGGAACTAAACCCATAGTCAGAAATTCCCAGCAAAGATGACTCCAGGTCCTGGTGCCAACTTTTACGGAAAAAAAATTAGATGAACACTTCCAAACTCAATTTCAAGGCCAGTATTACCTTGTGTCAAAGCCAGGGAAGGACACTATAAAAACAAAATTACAGGTCAATCTCTTTGAAGATGGGGGGAAATCCTAAAAACATATAAATAAACACTAGCAAACCAAATACATTGAAAAGCTCATACATGATGGTCAAGGGGAAATAAGCAACTGTTATATACCCTATTAACAGAATAAAGAATAATATTTATATGGTATCAATAAGCACAGAAAAATTAAAAATTAAAAATCCCCTTATAATAACTATTCACAAGCTAGGTATATAAAGAATATACCACAACATGAATGATAGAGGGCAGGAGGAGGGGGTGGGGCTAACATCATACTCAATGATGCAATGTTTCAAGTTGTTCCCCTAAGGTCAGAAACAAGGCACAAATCCACGAATTCCTTCTATTATAGCACTGAAATCCTAGCAAGGATAATCAGGCAAGAAAAAGAACAAAGTTTTCTGAAATGGCTATTCTTGGTTGTCAGCTTAACTGTCTCTGGAATTAACTCAAACCCACACAGTGGGACGATCTATCTTTAATCTGAGCTACACCTTTTACTAGTAGCCCTATATAAAGACATGGGTTAGGGAAACTTGCTGCTTTCTGCCTGCTTGCCCTCACTTGCACTAGCAACTCCAATTATAGCCTACTCTTGAGGAATTCTGGCATATTCTGAACACCAGCTGAGACATCCAGGCTGGTGGACCGAATAACTGCTGGATTCTTGGACCTTCCATTGGTAGGCAGCCATTGCTGGACAAGCTGAGCCATGGCCTGTAAGTCATTCTAATCAACTTGATAAATTCTGTTCCTCTAGACTGCAGAGTCTAGAGAACCCTAACTAATACAGTTAGCCACGTCAGAAAGGAGCATCTACAGGTTCTCTTTGTAGCTGGTATGATATAGAAAAGTCTGCAGGTGCCATCAAAACCTGATTAGAACTAATAACAGTTTCTGGAAAGCACCAATATAAACCTTACACAGAAAAAAATCACGTGTGTATCTATTCACTAACAACAAATAATCTGAACAAATAAGAAAGCAATCCCATTTGTTACTGCTTCAAAATTATAATCACATCCTTAGGAATGAGGCAAAATATCTGGAGTGATATTGGAAAAGGCTGAATTATATACAAGTAAATACAAAGGCCAAAATAATAGTGTTAAAATGAATTATAGATTCAATGCAATTTCTACCAAAGCTATCGTTTTTCTGTTTTTCACACAAAGAGGAAAGCAGTGTGAAACTATATAAAACCAGAAAGGACTGCAAGTAGGGCAAGACACATACCTGCAACCCCAGCATTCTGGAGGCTGAAGCAGGAAGACTGTTGGAAGTGAATCTGGGCTGCAAAGGTTGGAGACTAGCCTAGGCTACATAGTAAAACTATGTTTCAAAAACAAAAATACTATCTTTATTCATATTCTTCATGGTGTCGTAAAAATAAATCTGCTAACCTGGCCAGTTACCTGGATACCCTGCCCCTTTAAGAGACAAGCTCCACCCACTCCCAATCTCTCCCTGCCAAGGCAAGAGGATCTCCTGCCTCCACTTCTCCTCCTCCTCCTCCTTCTCTTCTTCTTCTTCTTCTTCTTCTTCTTATTATTATTATTATTATTATTATTATTATTATTATTATTATTCCTCTCTCTCTGTCTGTCTCTCCTTCTTCTGAAGAGGCAGCTTCTACCTCTTTTCCTTCTCCCTTTCCCCCCTTCTTCTCTTTCTCTTTCTTCCTCCTCCACCACTAAATATACTCTATACCCAAGCTCTCTCTGCATGGCATATCTGTTTGTCTCTCTTTCATCAGGGGACCTGCTGAGGTCACCTGCATCATGCATGATAACATTGGTGCATGACTCAGCCAGGATCTCTCCATCTTCCCCATAAGTGGGTGGGCTGAGGCATTTAGAGACCCTGGACTCAGACCACTTTCCACCTTCCTGTGTCCACTCTATTGCTGCACACAAGACCAACTAAATGGTAAGGTCACGTTCTCCAAGTCAGCTTTCGCTGACATTCATCTCTCTTAATCCCCCACAGCTGAGGACTGGGATCTCCTTTCTCCTGTCTCAAACTGTAGTCCCTTAGCCACTCGAAGTGGCCCTGGTCCCCACCTTCTGAGCTAACAAGCCTGAGAATGGCCTGACCTATCACTGTCCCAAAGATGTTTGCAGATAGCTAGCCTTTGGGTCTCGTCTCTCTTTTACATCCTCGGCCACAGAAAATAAACTTGCACTAACAAATGACCTATGTAACCCTTAAATAGCCACCTAAGCTGAGAGATTTCTCATTTCTATCAGCAAACAGGCAGATAGATTTAAAAAAAGTTTCTATCCAGTCATGCTAAGCTCTGTCCTGCCAGCGTCTCAGGCCCATCCACTTTTCCTTTTGCTGGGCAGTCCCCACCCCTACCTGCCTGCGAATGCTTCTTTTCTCGCTGCCACTGCTACCACTGGGATCCGCGAGCAGCTGTCCACGCTGTGCTGAGTAATTTTCCTGTCTACTTCATGTATGAAAAAAATGTATGAATGGTGTGATCACATGGATGTGATTCTGTTTTAAATGTCTAATGTTTAAATGACTCAATGTCTCTCTTGTTATTTGTATCTGTTTAAAACTCCTGCCATGGCTCTGAAAATGTGGTTTCTCCATGCAATACATGATAGCCACCATCTTGACTAAGGGCAAGGAGGGCAAGTCAGATGTCCTCACCACCATCTTGACTAAGGGCAGGTCAGGTAACCAAGTCCCACCATCTTTACTGAGGTACTGCTTGCCTGTCTTGCCATCTACTTATGTTTTTGTCACTAAATTCCTCTTACTGACTCTGTTACATGTGTGTTTTGTGCAGTGGCATGTTTTTGGCAGGGCCAACCAGGGTATCCACTTCATCCAACTCCTGTTTAATATATGTGTGTGTTATGCATGTGATTTTTGAGTTATATGTGAATATAAATTAGCTTTAGCTCTGAGTGTATATGTGCATGAAACTTAAATTCAACTGTGTATATTTATACATGTACTTACTGTTAAAAATTGTTTTACGTAGTCCCAGTCCTAATGAGCTCTGTTCACTCTATCTCATTCCAGACAAAGAAAGCAATGAGTCTCAAATATTTTAAGTTGACAATGTACTTTCAAATCTGTTACAACACACTGTATATGCAATCCAACTCTGCTTTAAAATGTATTAAGCTGTTCTCCACTATTGTCAGTTCTACCATTAAGCTTCTATTGAAACAGTTTTTTCTTCTTTGTCTTTCACAAGTATAAATCTCACCTGTTAAGTTAAAAACCAGTACAGTCAAGCTTGGACCCAGCTCTCCAGGCATATTCTATACTGTAAGCATAACTTATCTATGCCCTATAAACAGCCTCAAGTGCTCAGAGATCTGGGAATGTGGTATTTAAATGTTTAATTATTAAAAGACATTTCAGAACGAGACATATTGGCTTCTAGCAGAAGCACCCCATTTTCTCCAAGAAAGACAGAAGACAAATGGGCACACAATGGGCACAGAACAACATCCATCCGCGATTCGTTTCATCAAGTGAAAGCACTAACCACTTGGCAAATGCCTTTCATTTAAACTTCTGAAGTTCTCCAGACAGTGGACAGAATCACTGGGATCGACTGCCTGGTTGCTCAGGTCAAGGTGGGCTTGTCTTCCTACAGACAATCTTCTGAAGCCCTGTGCTAACAAAGGCAAATCCAGCCCTGAGAGTCCCTCCCCTCAATGACCATGGAGGACCCTGAGGAGTGGCTCTAGGTAGCCAATCGAGTAAGTTCTCTGTCATTTTTTTAAATCAATAACTCAAGTAAAATTTTATCCTTCTCAAAGATCTCTGATGCAGTTTGACAACTGAGAGATTTTGCCAGTTTAAAAAGAACAACCTCAAAAACAGAGCGGGGCGGGGAGAGAGAGAGAAAGTTGGAGTGGAGGTAGGAGATTTGCTTGTCTTTCTGTCTGTCCTTCTTCTTAAGAGGCAGCTTCTGCCTCTTTTCCTTCTCCCCTCCCTCCTTCTTTCTTTTCTTTCACTCTCTCTTTCTTCACCCCCCCATATAAACTAAATAAACTCTATACCCAAACTCTTTCTGCATGGTGCATCTGTCTATCTCTCACCCGCGTCAGGAATGCTCACACATGGCTATTCCAGAACCCAAAACAATGTATAACCACATATGAAGCATGTATTCACATAATGGAGTTTTGGTTAACAATAAAAAAGAATCAGTAATATATGCCATAATGGATTAATCTCATTGACATAACTGGCCAAAGTTGGACCCCAAAGTTTGCCCACTATAGGATGTCATTTCTAAAAAGTTACAGAATGGTTTAAAAAAAAATCTGTAAGTATAGAAGTCAGGATGATTGATTGCCTTGAGAGGATGGCCAGACCCACCAAGAACATCCCTATCACATAACAGAAATGCCTGTGCATTAGTGGAGTAGCACAGCTGTTTCCTCTGGATTGGACATGATGTAAGCAAAGCTGCTATGATGATACAGCAGAGACTCCCACAGGACCAGGCCTAGTAACATCCTCTTGTGTGGGGGATGCTCACAAGACACACAAGACTCGTGAGGCCCTCTCCCCAACAAGGTGATATAAAAGATAGCCAGTTGGCTAGGGTGTGGGTTTGTGGTGGTGTAGAGGCTTGGCTTGTCGGTCATTCTTGGGTAAGGAGCTCAGTGAACTCATTGGTTCACCAAGTGGGGCTTGGATGGAATCCTTCATTTTGGCCTGTCAGTGTCTAGTGTGCCTGGGGTAAAGAAGGGTTCTTTTATGCCTCACCAGAAAAAAGCCATGCAACAATAATGGTGTAAGTCCATAGGTGCTTACACTAATAAAGATTCATCAAGGAAGGCTGGGAGTGCTACCTCTTGCCTGTAAGTCCAACACTCATGAGGCAGAGGGAAGTAGGATTGTGTGTTCTAGACCAACCTGGGCTTCTTACCAACAAACCATCTCAGGAAGATAAAATCCAATAGAGACGAAGATGTTGGCCAATGGCAAATTACTTATCTAGTATACACAGGTCCACAGGTCATAGGTTCCTGCTTTAGACTCACCACTGCCCACTGATACACATATGAACTCACAAAAACTGTAGCAGCAAGCACATGGGTCCCAGTGCTGAGTTAGGGAAGTAGACTTCTAACCAAGAAGCTATCGGCAATTCGTACTTACTTGCATAGGAAAAATTCGTCTTCTCCAATGGAATCTCACTGGGTGTATTAATCACACTTAAGGATAGGCTCTACCCCTAGCAGTAGATGGCTAACACAGAACAAACTCTAGTGTTTTGTAGACTTCTTGTCTCATATAGTTTTGTTTGGACATGTTTTATATTATTAGTCTTTTGCTTGTGTGTTTTGGTTTTGTGTGTGTGTGTGTGTGTGTGTGTGTGTGTGTGTGAGAGAGAGAGAGAGAGAGAGAGAGAGAGAGAGAGAGAGAGAGAAGGGGGCATGAAGTTGGGTGAGTAGGGCTGTAGGGAAGATCTGGGGGAGCTGGGAGAGGGGAAATATGATCAGAATATATTTTATAATAACAATTTTTTCAATAAAAATAAATAAAACATCACTCATATAATGGGAATAAAATTTAAAATATAGCATCAGGTAAATTTGTGTATAAAAATGCATAATATAATAATGCACAAAAACATATACATGTATACATATGTATATATACACAGAGCATAGGTCTAAAGTTACATACACTTATACAGTGTGTACTCAAAAACATTTTACACTATTTCAAAAAGAACTAATACATAATAATGCTTTTCTACTCTAAAAACTAAGGGAAAATGACAAAACATAACTCAAGCATAAAAGATAATGAAACACAAAAATTAATTTAAAATACAAAGACAAAATTGACAAATGGTACCAAGGATTGGTTCTTTGAAAATTCAATAAAACAGACAAATATCTGGAAAAGCTAATCAATAAGTATAGAAAGAAAAATCATAAGTGAAGTCATTTAGGAATGAAAGATGACAGAGCAATGGGTCCCAGAGGTTTTTAATCATGAATTTTTAAAAATCTCCAGGTACACGGATGTACTAACAAATTTCAGTAGATAGGGAACCTTTGACAGGGTCAGGTTATGTGTGAGAAAAAATATCCTGAATCAGATATGAGCTTATTTTTAATTATTCCCAGTGAAAATTTTGGAGCCAGGGAACTTTATAGGCAAGTAAGTGTAAATTTTAATATGAATCTTCTTTTCTAAAATAGTCTCAAGTAGTCCAGGCTGGCCTTAAACTCACTATGTTGTTGAAGACAACCTTGAATTCTTGATACTCCAGCCTAGCCTGTGTGCTGGCATTACAGATGTGTTCTGGCATTACAGATGTGTTCCGCTATACCCAGTTTAACTCCACTGTGATTAGAAACCCTCAAAGAACAGACAATTCTCAATCAGTTCTATGAAAAAAAAAAAGAGGATTCAATTCCCTTTTTTAAGTTAGTGTAACTGTGATGCCATATACTGAAAAATGACACACATGCACAAGCGTGTATACACATAGACATGATAAAGGTGAACACAGCAGGTCACACTGCTAAACCTTGAAAGAACTGTTTACAAATCTGGCCCCTGGCAAGCATCTGAGATCTTGGCATTGGTGTACATTCCTCCCCTTCTGAGCGATGAACAGCTCACCGAGTCCAAACTGTTTGAGGAAACAGTATGTTTGATGCTAACAGCAGTTTTCCTTCCATCCGCCTGGGATTCTTTGATTATGCCAAGCAGAGACTTGTCATTGGATCAGCCTCCAATAAAACCTCTGGATGTTTAGTCAATGAGCCCTCCTGTGGGCATGACCTCTCCTGTGTCATCATATAAGTTGCTGGGAAATAAAGGGCATCCCCTATGACCTACTGAATGAGAACTCTCAGGAGTCTGTACCTCTGAGTCTTCTAGACTGTGTTGCATATACTGTCCTTCCGCTACGTTTGCTCTGTCTCCTGGCCAAACATCATAGCCTGAATTTGAATGCTGGGACATGTGACTTCCTCTCAGAAATGAACAAGCTGAAGACAGTCAACACAAGAGGCAAAGCTCTTACATGCAGATTCTGAAAGTCAATGGAAATCTGACATAAGTAGAGTTTGATGGCACATTCCTGTAACCCTAGCATCTGAGAGAGAGGAGGACTGTAAATTATAGAGCATCCTGGGCTATAGGGAGACACCGCGTTTCAAAATAAATGCACAATTTAACACAGAAAAAGAATATTCAGTAACAGAGTCCCATTGATCAGTGAAATTTATTTTAAAGCATAATTATCTTATCAAAGGAGTCTAAAAGGCATCCTGTAATATTTAATATTCCTACTAAGAGGGAGTTGAGGAGATAGCTTAGTGGGTTAAGTGCCTGCCATGGAAATATGAGGACCCGGAAGCTACATTCAGTCAGATGTGGCGATGCACATCTGTAAACCCAGAATGCCTTTGACAAGCTGGGAGGTGCAGTCAAGGGAACCCCCAGAATCTCACAGTTCAGCTGGATTGTCACATGCAGCCAGTCACAAACAGCAAGGAGACCACACCCGAAACTTGAGCAAAGAGGCTCAAGGTCAGAACAGAAGTCAAGGTTACCTTCTGACCTCCTCGTGTGCACCAGGGCACACATGTGCCCACACACATGCACAAATAACACACACATGCTTAAAACAATACCAAGGAGGTTTCAAACTGAAAAGAAAAGGATCTGCCATTTAGAGTACGCTGTTTCTTTGGTGTAATACAGAATGCGCTCAAACCTGTACCGTCTCACACTAAGTTACCTTCCCAGCGCCAGCCCCATCGAAGTTAAAACCAAAACTAGGAATTTCCACCATCAGCCACTACAAGTAACGTTGTTGAGAAATTCTTTTTTCTTTCTTATTTGTTTTTTAAGGACTCCATATATGAGTATTGTATTTACATCATCGAGTACTGTACTACATCATTCCTTCTGCTAGGAAATCCTTCGGGATACAATAAAATTGCATCAAAAAAAGGAGATAGTTATCTGTCTAAAAATTCAGGTGTTTGAGAAATTATCTGAATGTCAGGAAATGATATTGTTTAAAGTAATTTGCTTTCTCCCACATAGTAATAGTAAGAACTGAGGAATAACCTGGTCATGGTACTTTCTGTCTGTAACGCTACCATTTGGGAAGCTGAAGCAGGAGGATCACTGTGAGTTCAAGGGCAGTCTGGGATACCTAGTGAACTACAGGCCAGCCAAGGCAACAGAGTAAGACTCTGTCTTTAAAATGCAAAAAAAGAAAAAGAAAAATTTTACACACTGTCTAGAAATAGCCCTTTTAAGCCGCATAAATAATCCATAAAAATAAAGCTCAGAACTCTATAGACTATACAAATAAATCAAAAGTTATTTCATGGATGACAATGCTTAATAGTGTTAAGATGCTACCTCAAGATAGTTTATAGTTTTAATAAAGCAGGAAACTAAATATACAATGACAAGATGTTGTGTAAAAATAGAACTCTGGGGCTGGAAGGATGGCTCAGCTGTCAAGAGTGCTCGCTGCTCTTCCAGACAACTGGAGTTCAGTTCCCAGCACCCACAACAGGCGATTCACTGCTCCAGGGAGCCTGACACCACCGCCTTCTGGTCTTCACCAGCACCCATCCATACACGGATGTGTACATATCACGACACCTACAGTAATGCATGGATGCGTACATATCAGGACACCTACAGTAATGCATGGATGTGTACATATCATCACGACACCTACAATAATGCATGGATGCATACATATCATCAGGACACCTACAGTAATGCATGGATGTGTACATATCATCACGACACCTACAGTAATGCATGGATGTGTACATATCATCACGACACCTACAGTAATGCNTGGATGTGTACATATCATCACGACACCTACAGTAATGCATGGATGTGTACATATCATCACGACACCTACAGTAATGCATGGATGTGTACATATCAGGACACCTACAGTAATGCATAGATGCATACATATCACGACACCTACAGTAATGCATGGATGCGTACATATCACAACACCTACAATAATGCATGGATGCGCACATATCATCACGACACCTACAGTAATGCATGGATGCGTACATATCATCAGGACACCTACAGTAACGCAGGGATGCGTACATATATCATCACGACACCTACAGTAACGCAGGGATGCGTACATATCATCACAACACCTACAGTAATGCATGGATGTGTACATATCAGGACACCTACAGTAATGCATGGATGCGTACATATCAGGACACCTACAGTAATGCATGGATGCATACATATCAGGACACCTACAATAATGCATGGATGCGCACATATCATCACGACACCTACAGTAATGCATGGATGCCTACATATCAGGACACCTACAATAATGCATGGATGCGTACATATCAGGACACCTACAGTAATGCATGGATGCGTACATATCATCACGACACCTACAGTAATCCATGGATGCATACATATCAGGACACCTACAGTAATCCATGGATGCATACATATCAGGACATCTACAGTAATACATGGATGCGTACATATCACAACACTTACAGTAATGCATGGATGCGTACATATCATCAGGACACCTACAGTAATGCATGGATGCGTACATATCAGGACACCTACAGTAACGCACGGATGTGTACATATCACGACACCTACAGTAATGCATGGATGCATACATATCAGGACACCTACAGTAATGCATGGATGCATACATATCACGACACCTACAGTAATGACCCATTACACGTCAGACTTGCAGAGGTCAGGCTACTATGCCTAGAAACAATAGAGGACATTAAACCTAACTTCTCTAATGACCGATCCCAAATCAGCAAGACCTAGTTAGTAAGTGATAATTTCTTTCCTTTCCCTCCTGCTTCTTACTGAGGACTAACAGGGAAAGTCAAGTGCACACCCCCAACAGGTAAGTGAGAATCTGCTAGTAAGTCCGTGGCTTCCCTGGGATACGGCTGCCGACTTGACACATCCGAGCCCTTCATGTCTTCCACTGTGACACCCTCATCTCTTCTGCCTGCCTGGAAGTGCCTGTCACCAACACATGAGTGATAGAGTCAACTTCTCATCATGGAGAGCTCTGAGCTCTGAACAGCCTTGGCTTACTCACACAAGGTCAGTCTTCGTTTCCACAATAAGGCAGACAAAAATTTCACGGAGGCTTCTTTCCAACCCTGACGCAGTAACTTTAAAGTACAGCCTAAAGGGTAAGCATCTGAAAATAATCAAAACCACTAAAAAATAAAAGCAACGAGCATATACTAGCACCGTCGTGTTTTAAATCAAGGAGGACGATACTCAATCAGTCACGGGAATAGTAGTATAAGACACGACATGGCAACTCAATGAAGCACAGCTTCAGCCGGTAGCTGACAACAATATGTAAATGTTCGATATAGAGAAAGACAGTCAACAGAGGTAGGAAAAGATGAAACTCTGTCCTGTAAATAAAATCCTAACAATTTGGGGAGGGATTTTCATTGAAAACCTCATCTCAGAAGTCTTCCAACGTGAATTCGAGATAGGTTTTTAAAAAGTGAAATGGAAGAAATTTCAAGATTAAAACATAAAATCCCACCATCAGTCGAGGAGCTATCGGCATTTGATAGCTGCTGGGAGAAAGATCATCGGTTTTCTTTAGTGATGTCATATCCACCCCCAGTAAGTTGACCCTACTTCCAAGGCCAGTTAGGTAGTACAAATTGGGCTTTATTGGGGAAAAAATAAGAAGGAAACTTAAAGTTGGGAGGGTAGGGAGGACAAAGTAGAGAGGGTGGTAATAAGAGGAGTTGAAGGAAGTGGGGTGAAGACTTCAAATATATAGAATTATCAAATAATAAAAATTACCTTTTAGAAAAAGATGAAAACAAAATTATAAGAATGTATTTGAGTAGCATTTAATGTCTAAGTGGCCAAGCTGAATGAAAAGGATAAAATGAAATAATTCATAATTCATTCATTTGAATTGAACAAGACAAAAATATTTTTAACAGTGGCTGAAGATAATAGCTCAGCGGTTAAGAGAACTGGTTGCTCTTTCAGAGGTCCTGAGTTCAATTCCCAGCAACCACATGGTGGCTCACAACCATCTATAATAGACTCCGATGCTTTCTTCTGGCATGCAGGCATACAGGCAGAGCACTCATACATAAAATATATAAAAAATGTAACAAATACAAATTAAAAACTATGAATCTCTTATTTATAAAGAGCCTTAGTAAGTAGATGAACAGAGAAGTGACCAATGCACAAAAATGTCACAAGCGAAAATATTAATAGTGGGTAGTGGGGTTTAAAACATAGCTCAGCAGTTAAAAGCATTTGCTGCCCAGCCGAGTACCTGAGTTTCTTTCCCAACACCCATGGTGGAAGTTCACAACCAACTGTAACTCCAGCTCCAGGGGATCTGATATGAGCTTCTGGCCTCCCCAGGAGCCTGCACTCGTGTGTGTGTGTGTGTGTGTGTGTGTGTGTGTGTGTGTGTGTGTGTGCGTGTGTGTGTACATGCACACTTAAATAAAAATAAAATAAATCTTTTAAAATATATACAGGACTTGCAAGCAAATAAGGAAAAATAAAAAGTTCCAAGTGTAACTTTTTACCTCTAAAATGAGTCATTTACTTAACAATAAGATTACACAGGGCTGAAAAGTGTTTTGACAGCACATATGAAGAACTCAGGCTCCTGTCAGTCAAACCAGTCTGCCTAAAACCAGGGGAGAAAAAGAATCTCTCTCTCTCTCTCTCTCTCTCTCTCTCTCTCTCTCTCTCTCTCTCACACACACACACACACACACACACACACACACACACACACACCACTAGCTGCAGTGTTACTTACAATAATAACCTGGAAACGACTAAAGCTCCCCAGAATGGGAGATCAGATAAGCAAATGGCAGTGCCTTAGAAAGGAAACATTAGTTGCTCTCTTTAAATATTTATAAAATCCTTTTGGTGATATGGAGAAATGATCATGTTAAATATTGAGCTTGAAAAAAGCAAAAGACACACAAATATTCATTATTTAACACCATATGATCTCAATTTTTAAACAACTTAAATACATATGCATTTATGCGCCTATAAATATATTTTTATATATGCCAAAATGTATATATAAGCATGTATATAATATATATATAGTGTGTGTGTGTTTATGTGTGTGCATGTGCGTGTTTGTATGTGTGTGTATTTATGTGTGTGAGAGAAACTGTACCTGGAATGTTAGGATCATGCATACTTTTTGATTCTTTATACTTTTTTCACTTTCAATTTTCTATTATAAGCTGGAGAGAGAAAAACTTGTCTTTAAAAAACATGGTATTTCTAGGTTTCTTTTACCAGCAAGCCATTCGAAGAGATTTTCTTCAAAGAAAATGGGTTTTTCTTTGAGAGGGCACATGTATATTGGTGCCTGGGATAAAGGGGCAACCTGATTAGACACTGTCAAAGAGGAAGGGTTCAGTATGTAGCTATGCCCTGTGCTCAGGCCAAGGCCAAGGAGACATAATTATCTTGGAAGAGTCCCCAGAACCTTCCAGAAACTGCCTGTTCTTGCCCTGTGTTGGAAAGGGTGGACTTGAAATCCATAGCAGTGGGAAGCAATTTTTAAGTGCCATTTTCTTGCTGTCTCTTTGAAACCAGTTACATGGAGTCCCACTAATAATTGTGGGTACAAAGGCCTTTCAAGCCCCCGATGTCACCCATGTGTGCTGGAATCCAGCATGAAAAAAAGCAGTATTCTTTACTGTAGCTTCACCAGGGAGAAAACCCATGCAAGGTCACTATAGCAGAGTGATGGAGACTTGGAATCAAGAACGTTGACATCTTCCTAAGCCTCTTCATAATTGCTCTCACCTCGCCTTGGTTCACCCTCCTCAAGGAGGCATTAATCATACACAGCTGCTCAACACTGCTCCATGAATGTGAAGCACAAACTCTGTTGTCTTTTGTTTTTCCAATCAGTCAGTCAGATGTCCATACATCTTAGTAGCATGGAGTCTGGGCGCTCCATGGAGACTCCTCCAGACTCCTCCAGCCTCTGTTAATTCAAGCTAGCTAAGAAGGCTTCTCCAAGAAGGTAATTCCTGGACAGTGGTCACACTTCTCTCTAGAAATGCCATCCATTCTTTTGATCCTAAGCCCCTTTGATGAAGACCTTGTGTTGGACCCCAAGATCTAGTCTTCACTGCTTCCTTCACAGAGGGTGCCACATCTAGCTGTCATATGAGTCTAGCTAGAGATCTTCCTCAAGATGTATGAACAGAGACCTAGAAAGGTCCCAGGACCCTTTTCTTCCTCTTCCAATACATATCCAAAACTACTTTTTTTCCCCCATTTGATTTCTTCAATACAGAGTTTCTCAGTAGTTTTCAAGCCTGTCCTGGAACTCACTCTGTAGACCAGGCTGGTCTCACATTCATAGAGATCCACCCGCCTCTGCTTCCCATATCTACGACTTTAAAGCCCTAAAATACAAAGAGCCTGACCAGAGAACCCCTCAGGCAATGCCTACCTTTCATAAAGCAGGCTTTGGGAACTTCCATCTCACTCTCTGGAACTTCCCAATGATTCCAAGTAGCCATCCCCTACTCCTCTACAGGTCCCCTTCATGGGCTGGGAGCACAGGAAAGAGTGTAACATACATAACATACTGTGCTGTGCTCCAATACGAAGACTTCCATTTCCACAACAGGCACAGCTGCCATTGTGTCCCCAAAGGCTTGCCTGAAGTCAGCAGGAGAAGCTACCCTCCCTTTCACAGCTGCAAACGCTGGTCCTGCTCTTTCCCTCCATGTCTTCTTCCTCTTCTCCATCTTTATACTCATCAGCAATTTAATGGAGAACAAGTAGCTACCTACATCTGTACAAGGATGCAGATGTGAACGTGGTGAGTAATTATTCATTCTCTCAAGAAGATTGTAATCTACTCAAAGGAAGAAGGTCAGCACAAGACAGGGAGCAGTCTCAAGCAGATACTAATTTTATCTCTACTCCTCGTTTTGTCTTCACCCCAGCCCCTGCCATTTCCTTTCCCCTTCTGTCAGAAAACAAATGTTGTCTCTTTTTTTTTTTCTTTTAAACATTTCATTATTTAGACATATGTAGGCAACGCATACACATATCATTTGTAATGGCTGAAATTCATACTAAAGTATATAGAATAATGATAAAATCAATACCTGTGTATTTTCTGCTTCCCATGTCATGTAAACATTACCAGTCCATAGTTGCCTCTAAGTAAGTCAGATCATCTGTTTGCCTGAGTGTTATGAAATGGACAGTTGTTTTTTATTTGTTTGTTTGTTTGTTTTCTCAAGGCTGGGCTTCTTTTTCCAGGGAGAACACAAACCAAACAAAGCATGGTGCTGTCACACATCCATCTTCTGTGGGCGGCCCTTTGCTCAGAGACACGGTGATGACTAAGACATCCAGGCACTTGATTGTAGCAGCCTGCAGATGGTTAAGGGAGTCTTCGCGCTGGTCAAGAAGAAGCAACCCCCACTCTTTACTGGAAAACATAGATGGCTGAGTCCCTCACACCACAAACTGCCCACAGAAAGGTCCAGGAACTTCTAGGATAGCCTAGTACCTGAGAAGGGGCTTGTGTCTTGTCTAGGTGATGCCCTCAAACAGGAAGGTGGAGTGTCTCACACTCTGGAGGCCTCATCTTTCAGTGGTCGGAAGATGCTAGATAACGTCTCAAAAGCAATCTAAGGCAAGTAGGCCCATTTTAAATAGCTAAATATTTGATTGTTGTGAGTATTTTTAAACCACTGATTTATGAAATTTGCATTTGATACCAACAGCCTTTAGAACCAGTAGATCTTAGTCTGTAGTGAAGAAGCAATCAAGGTAGGGTCAAATGCACAGATGGTGATGCCATCAGCTCCTGGGAAGATATTCCTTCCTTTCACTTGCTCTTTGGGACTTGTCTCCTTTCTTTCACTTGTCTCCTTGCTCCCCTCTCCACAACTCCCAGCTCCCAGAGCTCAGCCTGACTGGCAGCCACTGGGTGATGCTGGAGAGAAATGGGAACTCTTAGTAGAGCAAACCTTTGTGTGAACCCCAGGCCTGAGAGTCGGCAACAGCAATAGACCTGCATGCCACCTCCATGGAATCACTATGTGACATTCTCCTTTCTGTGACCACAGGGTCCTGCTGTTGTGGTCACAGGTGAAGTGCCATCCTTTCATGTATCTCTCTAAGTAGGGAATGGATTTCTCCTCTTCTACTTATACACAAGCATATTATATATACACAACAAATACATAGCAAACACCACAATACACACACACACACACACACATGCAGTGGTGATTTAAATGAGATTGACCCATGCCCAGGCTCATATATTTGGGGTTAGAGTGGTGTAGGAGGGTTCTTCTGTATTTTGTGTTTCTTTCATTGGTTAATAAAGAAGCTGCCTTGGCCATTTGATAGGGCAGGACTTAGATAGGCTAAGAGAACAGGGTGCTGGGAAGAAGACTGAGTCAGGGAGAGAGCCCGCCATGAAGCCGCCAGGGTCAGACATGCTGACTCTTCCTGGTAAGCCCACTACCTCGTGGTGACTTACAGACTATTAAAATGGGTTGAAATAAGATGTGAGAATTAGCCAATGGAGGCTAGAACTAATGGCCAAGGCAGTGTGTTAAATGAATCCAGTTTGTGCGTGATTATTCCGGGTATAAACCAGGGCCAAAAGCAGGCCGTGCGGCTGTGCAACCAGGGAGCCAGGCGGGACAGAACAAAAGGGCCCGCATTCCTCTCAGGTGCTGAGAACACAGCTGCCCCTCTAACAACATTAGAGGAGGTGTGTCACCGAGGGTGGGCTTTGTGATTTCAGAAGACTTGACAAAGTGTTCTCTCTCTGTCTTGTGGAGGTAGGTTGAGATGCTCTCCCAGCCATCCTTCCCCTCCCCCAACTATTACAGACTTTAGCCCTCTGAAACCACAAGATACTAAATTAATCAGTTTCTTTTGTAAGAACCTTGCTCATGTGTAAGGGCCCGTCGCCCTGACATAGAAGTTTAAGCTTTTCCCCAGATGTGCCCGGAGACACGTGGAAAGAAACCAAGGCTTCACACCATCACAGCTTAAAAAGGCTTCACATTTATTCCACTTGCCTAAATTCCCTTTGCTTCCTAAGGCTTCCTAGTGACCATTTCTTCTCCCTTATACCTTGTTATTCCTTTCTCTGTATAGCTATATTTTCTTCTCTTCTCAATTCTCGCCCTGTCTCCCTGTAAAACTCTCTCTGTAAAACTCTCTGTAAAAACTGCTCCTGTCTTTTTCCTCCCTGCCTCTCCTTGAGGTCTTCCTTGTGTCTAATCTCTCTCCCTGCTTTGTCTGCTAGCATCCGCCCTCGCATTCTTACCTCAGCAGGAGAGGTAGCTGCTTTCCTGGGGCAATCTACAAATGAATCGGAGGTTGAAACCAAAAACATTTTGCTATTGTTATTCTGAATGGTTGCCTTCCACAGCAAGCCCTGCCAGGTGACCTTGGTCTGGCGGCTACCACACTCATGGTGTTTTATTACAGCAGTAGAAAAGTAACTAAGACACACACCAAATACCATACACAGCCAAATACACACCATACCACACACACATATAAGCACACATTTACCCACACACCTATGTGCACGCTCTCTTTTTTTAAACTGCAGGCATAAGCTAAGCCTCAGAAAACAGAGATTTAATTGTGAGGTTTTTCTCATCTTATTCAAGGTCAAAATATTTTTAAAAATCACAGCAAATTTTCTCAAGTTTTTTTTTTTTTTTTTTTTTTTTTTTTTAGAGCAAAGCCTCTGCATCGAATGTCATCAGATATTAATTTGGAAGGAAAGAAATTCATCCAAGGAATATTTAGTAAGATGCTTAATAGCCATAGTTCCTAAGAGCATATTTCTTTTAACCTAGTCAGATACAAAGAGATTTAAAAATTTAAGAAGCATCAGGTCAGCCCGAGGTCCTGAGGAGAAGATTATTCCTATAATGTACTTCCTAGGAGGCAACTGTCTAATGGATGCTCCGTAGCATCCTTGGAAGACAACAGCACGGATTCTCAGAAGACAGTCTCAAAGAGAGAAGCTCAGGTAACAGTATAAAAGGAGCCAACTCCAGAAAGGCTTGACCTCCTGGGCTGGGATCATCTCCCTGCATAACGTGAACTAAATTGAGGCAACTATCTGAGTGATTTCATCTCACCTTCTCCTTTCCTTTTATCTCAAAACACACTCCCAAGAGTCCAGTTAGAATGTAAATAGGTATTTTGTTTGATTGTGCTTAATTAATCATCCAGCTGCATCCATCATCGGCCACTGTGTCCAGGGACAGACAAAGGATTAGGTAGTGCCCTCCGTCTTTACTAGGTTCATGGAGAAAATATTCCTTTTTCCAGGCAATGTGACAGATTTTTGTCAGTTTTCCTTTCCCAGTGGGTGAAATTTAACCAGTACTTTGTTAGCAGAGGTCTGATCGTCCCCTGGGGGAAAATTACAGGAGGAAAGACATAACCTCTGCCATGCCATATACTCATTTAAAAGGGTATGTTCCTGGGTCTTGCCTCCGCTTTAAAATTAGACTTTAAAAGGAATAGACTTGCTACAATGGATTTAAGGGGCAACATTCACTTACACTTCTCAAAATTACAGTGAGCAGGAATATTTCCATTCTATTACAGTCTGAAGGGGGAAAAAAAAGAAATGCCCTGAGGGACAAAAGCGAAGCCATGACAGAGCATATGCTAACAGCATTACACACACACACACACACACACCTTTTTATGAAAACAGTCCCCAGATTAAAACAGACATAACCGGTAACAGGAAACTGATAACATAGGACCACCTGCCTGTCACTGCCAGGCTCCCCGCAAGGTCATTTCCCCTGACAGCTTTTTTTCTGGGATAGTACAACCCACTGTAAAAGCTGCCTGCTCCTTTACATCTCCCTTTAAAGGGGAGATCTGCCAAAGTAATGTGGTCCATTTGAATAGACTTCATTAAACAACTTAATCCATCTCTGCCTGCTTAGTACGGCCTGGGGAGTCCTAATTAATCAATAAGCATTTATTGAGTGTCCTAATGTGCATAACAGTCCTGAGTCAGGTGCTGTGGGACCTTCAAGGATCTGGTTAGGAAAACAGAGCACATTGCCCTGCGGACGGTTTCCTGATGGGATGAATTAGAGCTTGAGAAGAAGGAAGTCACAGCAGTGGAGGGTCCTGAGCCACTACCCAGAGCTTCCGCTTGTGCTAGTCGATTTGAGCGGCCATAAGGGAGAACTGCAGACCAGGTGGCTTCAGTGACACAAATGTGCTTCCTCAGGGTTCTAGAGTCTTGAGTTCAAGACTTAATTCTGAGGCCTCTCTTCTCAGCTGGAAAAGGACGGCTTCGGCTTGAAGCTAAAACGTCAACCCACAGGCCTGTTTGTTTGAATACTCTGTCTCCAGTCGGTGTAGCTGCTCTGGAATGTTGTGAAACCTTTGTCAAGGGGAGCCCGGAAGAGAAAGTGGGTCACTGTGAGCAGGCTTCAGTTTCTTTCACAGGCTAGCCTTAGTTCCTATTTGCATTCTGCTTCTTAGTTATGGTCACAATGTGACCAGCTGCCTTGTGCGCCTGACTCCACACTTTCCCCAGCATACTGGACTTTATGGAACTGTAAAGCAAAATAAATTCTCCTTGTGGGTAATTGGGTAAATGCCTGTTGCCAAGCCTGATGCTGGGACAACATGGTGGAAGGATAGATAGAGCAGGCTCTGAAAGCTGCCTCTGAACTCTACACACATTCCACGGCATGCTCACGCACACACACACACAGAGACACACACACACAGACACGCACTTGAATTGCTCATTGTCAGGCACTTGGTTACACCAATGAGTCTAATACAAGGCCCTCCCATCCTTTCTTCCCTTTCCTCTATGAGTGCACATAGATCATCCACATTTCTTTTGCTTCTGAGATCTTTGTCATATTGGGTATTAGAATCAACTCTTACTTAATATAATTACTTCATCTCCAAGTAAGAGCAGCTGGAGGTTGCGACTGCAATATATAAACTCAGGAGGGCATGATTAGGCCCCTAACACAATCCTACCATTGGGTGGAAGGATGCCAGCTAGAACTCCTATGTTAAAAAGCAAACAAAGTTGGTGTGGTAGGTAAAGACCATATTACCAGCGAAGGAAACTGAGGCACCAGGACCCCAAGTTCAAGACCAGCCTAGGCTATAGAGGGAGTTCAAAGTCAACCTAAGTGACTTAGTAAGAACTTGTCTCAAAAATAAAAAGTAAAAAGCCAGCTGAGGGTATAAATTTAGCTTAGTATGGAGCATCTGTCCCTTATGTACAAGGCCCTAGGTTCAATACTCAATATTAAGAAGAAGAGACAAGGAAATGAGAAAAAAGCTCAAACTGTGAGTTAGGAACAGGTTCATCTATAACTAACAACAAAATCAAAGTGACTAAATGCAATGGACCATTATTCGTTACTTCTCATCTTCAAATGTCAATAAATAGTCCAAAATTGGAATCATACTCTGTGGTATTAGGGATCCACATTTTCTGTTTTCATTTCCAAAGGTCACTTGCTTGTCAAAGATGGCTGCTAAACTCCATCAAGTTTACATTTTACTGCATTGATTCTATTATCAGAAAAGTTATATCCCCTCACAGTTTTAAGATGGTTAATCCATGCTCAAACTTTTTCCTCCCTACACCTTAAATCCAGGAGAAAACATCAAAAGTGTTTCTTGTTGTCTGAGCAGACTGACATAGCAAAGTTACGCTTGTGTTCCATTATCCTGATTAGATACCATAGCAATTGCTATGACCAGGAAGATGTGATGCCCCGATCAACTTGGGTTGAGCATCTTCCTACAGTTGCCCCAGAGTATGGCTGGGATGCGCTCCAGAGGGAAATGACACAATATAAGCCACAGATGTGCACAGAACGCTATCCATGTGTTGAAGACATATATTTTGAGACGTAGAGGATCTGGTCCTTATCCAGGTACTAGGATTCAAACTCTGGCCTCAATAACAAAGTCCTTTCTCTGTTCACCCTCAACACGAATAGCTCCAAAACTATGGGATATCACTATGGGATGGAGCATAGTGGGAAACTTCCTGGGAGAGGTGAATTAATGAAGGTTAGATAAGACTAGATACACCCACACACAGGAACCTGACCTACATAAGAACTTGACAGACAGGGAGGCCTGGGAAGGTATAAAAGAGCAGAGGATCCTCAGAAGAACCCACTGCCACTACCTTGATGCTCTGATTCCTAATAAGCCTGAGAGAAGAGAGTGTTTCACAGCTAAGTGACTTTGGGGTGACAACCATTGTGCAGCACTTTGGGGAGTCACAATAGGCATCAAAAACTAATGCCCCTATACACTCCTGGGAAAACCTATGGCAATGTAGAGTAAGCAGTATTCCCCCCACCAAAATTTTGTTTGTTCCCTAGAATTTCTGCTTATTGGTGTATTGATTCTGACTATTTATTAACACCATTAATGTCTTGAGAAATCAGTGTATTTTTTAGTACATGCTATAGGACATAAGATCTACTGATTGAATTTCAAGTTTTGTTTCCAAGTGAAAAACTGAAACTCAAAGAGGTCTTAAGAGATGCAACCAACATCTCTAGCAGGGTGGATGGAAGCTCTGAGATGAAACCTGGCAGCCTTGTTGCCAATTCATTTGTCCCCAGCCCATTTGTACTAAGCAGCATGTAAATGGTCTTTGGTTGGGGACTGCAGACCACCAGACCCTAAATTTCTTGTCAACAACTTGTTTTCCTCTGCTCTGAGAAGGCTGCAGGTGCTCTGAGCACGAGACCCTGATGGCAGGGGAGTGATTTCTGATGGGTCTGCAGCTGAAAGACCCCGAGAGCTGGGCTGTGGCCAAAGCCCTATACAAGCTGCCCCCTAGCACAATAAAGTGGGCATTCTTGGCATTCTTGTCTCAAGGATGTCCCCGTGGCCCCGTCTGTCTGTGTTTGTGTGTTTTTAAATTTTCAGCCTAGTTCCTGCAGTGCATAGCAAGTGGAGCACAGAACAGAACCGGTGGAGTTTTACAGTCCTTTACAAAATGTCCTTGTATTAGATATTAATACACTGAGCATGACCATTTGAGAATGCCTTCTCATTTAACACTTCCATTTCCCTGGGTAGCACTAGACAGGCTCATCTAAGCATATGATCTGTCCCTATGTGTATGTATGCATTTTTTGTAAGTTTTTGCGGTCATCCATACCAAAGGCTATCACTCAGTAAAGTCACAAACATCCAGTCAAAACTGGCTAAGGGCCGGGCGGTGGTGGCGCACGCCTTTAATCCCAGCACTCGGGAGGCAGAGGCAGGCGGATCTCTGTGAGTTCGAGACCAGCCTGGTCTACAAGAGCTAGTTCCAGGACAGGCTCCAAAGCTACAGAGAAACCCTGTCTCGAAAAACCAAAAAAAAAAAAAAAACTGGCTAAGGAATCTTCCTATGCCCTCCTACTTCCTTTCTATGAAGCAAAAAATACTAATCAATCGGTCAAGAAAGTGTTTACTCTGCTCTCAGTATTGTTCTAGACCACATGGGGCCCACAAAACAAATGAACATCAATCCAACATGTTGAAGGTTTCCTATGCACGCAGTATTATGGGAGGTACAAAGCTAAACAAGCTGTAGCTCCTTTCTCGAGAAGTCTGCTATCTACTGAAGGAAGGATACCAGTGCCCTCGTGAGTGAGTGACACGAAAAATGGGATCAAAGAGAGGTAGTCACTCTGTTGAGTGGGGAAGAGAGCTGTTCCTGTCAGCATCCAGCATAAACAGCACTGGACTGGCATGGATGGCAGGACTCTCCACTCTGCAGGTGAGAAAGCAAATCTCTGAAAAGCTGCTGAGCTCCGGTTTTGCAGCTGGACACAGGAAAGCCTCTAGCAAAGTCTCAAGAGGACTGCAAAGAATTAGAATCACCTGGGGAGGTTTGACAACACAGGTGTGTGAGGGTCCATCCTGAGCAGCTGGCTCAGAATTTTGGGGTTTGGGCTTTAGGGCTGGATTTCTTCTTCCCTCAGGAGACTCAGGCATGATTGGGTTGAAAACTGTTGGCCTCGGGGGGGCCCTTGTAGTGGGCCAAACTGAAAAGGAAGACCAATAGAGCCGGGTAAATAGAAATGGAGAAATCACTGGACTTTGGGGTTGTAATGAAGATCCTGATGAGAGACTGGACATGGAAAACAAAGGAATCATTGAAAAGAACCCACAGAAAATAAACAGCAAGGCATTCCTAGAGTGTTTGTCGTGGCTGTTAACAAAGTACTTGAGCCTGCATAGTGTTTAAAGAACGAAGATTCATTTGGTCTAGTTCTCGGGGCTGAGGAGTCCAGGAGCATGGCAGCTGTATCAAGAGAGGATCTTCATGTTATGTCACCATGTCATGGTGGGGAAGGAGAAAGAGAAGAGAACCTGTATGGGAGAGGACCAACCATGCTTTTTAAGAAAATACTCTCTTGCCACACTAACCCACCCCCTCTGTTACAACCCTGATCCTAAGGGCAGAGCCTAATCACCTTTTATTGGGTCCTTTTATCTCAATACCATTGTATTACAGATCGGTTCTCCAGTATTTGAATTTTAGGGACCACATTCAAACCATGCTAGTCTTGATCTGGCATCAAGAGACTCTGTTGGCCAAAAAAGTACAAGTTAAATGAAGGGCTTCAGGGGCTAGTGGCACGGCTCACTGTAGAGTGCTTGCCCAGCATACACAAGGACCAAGGTTCAACTAAAAGCATGGCCATCCCTAACAAGGACCAGGAGCCCAGCTAGCTTTAAACAATGTGGGTCAGGCTTTCTCTTCTGTTCTGTGAAAATAGCAGAGTCTAGGCTTTAGGCCTTTAAAGCACCTTAAGGGCCCTAGCTGTGCCAGGAAGCTACGGCCACTTCTCTTTGTCTGGTCAAGCTCTCCTGGGGTGCAAGAAAATCTACAGGTTGCTGAGTGTCTACCAGAAGCTCTGGCCGTGACATTGAATCTGCTCTTCAACAATTCCGTCAACCTGTCATAGGGCCGGTCTTAGCTGGGTGAAGAACGTGGGACCTTGACAGTCTCCAGATCTTAGAAATGGGGGCATGGAGGGAGGGAAGAGTGATGCGATTCAACCAACACCCGGATCTGCTTCACGTTCCTTATGAAATGTGCGGACAGTTTTCCCAGGCTCCGTGTTGACTGAATACTGATAGCTGCTAACGCTGATTTCCTCGTGACAGAAAGTCAAGTAACATCCAAGATCTAGTCGATGCCTGGGAGCTGATGTGATAGACAGGTCTATCCAAGTCTAAAAAGATGTTTCTATCACAACCCAGGCTACTTTCTGTGTATCGGGGGTCTAACCTAGTGCCCTGCAGGGCCTGATGTGCAACTCTTTACAATCTCTTTGACTTGTTTCTCTTTACTAGTGACAATTACTCCCTCCTACCATGGACTCCAGCTCCCTACCGTGTGGCCTGTCACACTACTAAGTGGCTTAGGGTAACAATTAGGACAAACAGCCAGAAGGCCCCCCTCATCTGTGGAAAATGTGGTTGGAACAAAAGCCAGAGAGAATTCTTTAGTAGCCATTTGGAGCCCAGGAAATGTTTCCCTGTAGGGCAAAAGGATTAAAATTCTGCCTGCTCACAGGCTAGGTGTGACTAACTAGAGTTTGGGGGGTGGGGCACTCTCCTTCAGCTCCATCATTCCCAGGGTAAGCTGCATGCAGATTGACCTAGGTCAGCCAAGGAGGATCCAGCCTGCCACGGGCTGCTTTCACAAACCGCCTGGCTGCTAAAGAAGGGCGTGGTAACAACCTTGCTAAAAGTAGAAAAATAACCCTCTTAACTGACCAAACACAAGATTAGGCTGTGAGCTAAAGCCAGTATGATAGCCCTCTGTCTGGAGTATGGTGGAAAAGGTGCTTGGGAAAGTAACTGTTGATACAGTGGTTAAAGCATTTGTCACATAGCTGGGCAGGTGTGGTGACACCTTGTAATCCCAGCACTCAGAAGGCAGAGACAAGGGATCCCTGTAGCAAGCTAGGTAGACTGGCCAAATCAGCCAGATATGTGTTAAAGTGAGAGACTTCAATACAGGAAGTGAAGAGCCTTCAAGAAAGATACCCAGGGTCAACCTCTGGCTTCCACACACATGTGGACACACACCTGCACACATGTGCACCTAGGACACGAGAACACACACACATAAGAACATCAGCAAGACAGCTCACAAATTTCAATGCCAGGCAAGGTCAGCAAAATCATCAAGTTCTTTGCAGTTCCTAGTGGGGTGCCTAGTTATGATGGTTAATTTTATGTATCAGTACAACTGGGATACCGGGTGCACAGATATTTGGTCAAACATTATTCTAGATGCTTCTAGGAGTGTTTATTTTTTTTAAAAAAAATCTTTTTTAGGTTTTGATGTTGTGTGAGGTTTTGCTTTTATGTTTGTTCTTTTTTTTTTCATTTGTTTTGCTTTTTTACTTTGAGATAGGGTGTCAGATGATCCAGGCTGGCCTGAAATTCTGTAGCCAAGATGATTTTTAAACTACTGATCTTCCTGTTTTCAATTCCTGAGCTGGGGATATAGACATGTACCTCCATACCCAACTTGTGGATCGAACCCAAGGCCTCCTGCATGTTATACAAGTACTATACCAACTGGGTCACATCCCCAGCCCACAGAGTAACCTTTAAATATGTGGACTGTGGGAAAAGCAGTCTCCCTCTGTACTGCAGATAGGCCACGTCCCATCTCTCAAAGACCTAAATAGAGCAAAGACTGCCTTCTGCACGAGAGAGGAATTCTACAACAGTTAACTGGATTTAAACAGAAAACGGTGACTCCTTCCTGAGTCTCCAGGACGTGGAGGGTGAGAAAGCCAGTCATTTTGAGGAAATCTCTTTCTCCTGCATCCTATTGAATATGGTCTCTGGGGAGAGCCCTGGTCAGCAGTGAGCTGGTCCAGGGACATCTGTATCTCTAGAACTTCTTAGAAATACAGTCGGGTAGGGCAAGATGGCTCAGTGGGTGAAGACGTTTGCCAACAAACTTGACAATCTGAGTTTGATCTCTAGGACCTATGTGGTGGAAGGAGAAAACTAACCTTATAGAAGCTGTGTACTGAACATCCACACATACATCATGACTTCTGTGCCCATGCACAAATAAATAACTAAATGTAAGCAAAAAACTTAAAATGCAGAATCACAGCCCCTGACCTTGAACTTTCCAACACCATAACCTTACCAAGACCACCTCCCCACATACCACCACCCCTCCCCACCTCCCCACCCCGGTTCCCTACCCACCTGGACCTGATGGATACATTAACATTCCAGAAGTACTGATCCTGTGATCTGAGGCCTGTTTCACAGATGAGGAAACAGCCCTAAGAAAGACAAAAAGCTTTGGCCAGGTTCGATGGTCACATGATGGCCAGGCTCTGATGTGTTAGGACTCAAGCGTACCGCATTTCCTTATGTTATCCGGTCCTCTCAACATGCACATGGATTGGACAAGTCAGAAATGTCCTCATTTTACTTAAGAAGGAAACAAAGCACAGAGATATTGAGAGTCGCCTGCAGACTCACAGGAGCCAGCAGACCTAAGCAAACTCAAGGCGAGGATCCTACTTCTTTTTCATCAGGGTTCTGAGGCAAGGGTCTGCAGATACTGGGAAAAAAAAAAAAAAAACAACTAGATGGCAAAAGATACATATACGCTGAGCCAAACAGTCCAGCCTCTATAACAACAGTGCAGCTCCCCTCCCACCCCCACGCAAAGCAGCTATGAGCAATAAACAATGGGTGAAATCACATCCCAATAAAACTTTATTTGTACATAGAGGTTGTTAACTGGATTTCCCCCCTGGACAACCCTTGTACTATGTTATCCAGTTCACAATCTCAGTGCCAGCTTTCCTCGCCTATTGAAGAGGCCCTGAAAAGAAGGAGGAGTTCCAGGCCCTGAAAAGAGGGAGGAGTTCCCGAGAGAAAGAAGCCTCTAGCAGCATCACACACCTGGGAAAATGGACCGTTTTCATCCACCAGGGATGCAGAGTGTGTGTGAAGGGTGTGTAGGCGCCAGTGAGAGTCTAACTTCTTCCTTCTCGGCGCTCACCAGGTGGGACACCAGCTAGGGATGCACTAGTTGGAGGGAGCCGTGCCCTCTGCTAATTGCTCGGCCCAAAGAGGCTTTCCTACTGCCAGCTCTCTCCCAGTGGGGGTGCCTTTCTTACTTTCCATGAAGGAACTTGAAGCTAGCAGCAACCCTGGCAACTCCTTGCCCCCCACTACGGGCTGAGTTCTCCCTCCCCAAGCCTTCCTGCTGTGAAGACTTGCTACAGCTGCTTCATTGTGGTGCGTCAGGGTGCAGGAGACAAAAGGAAAAACCTCCTGCCATGGATGTCTGACTCAGGAAACAAAGCTGGGCACCATCCTTTAATGTTTGCATTCATTAATGTTCCCGTCAATTTTAAACACTGGGGTAGAATTTCCAGACTTTGCAGATCATTTAAAAGCTTAAGGGATTATCAAACCAGTCATTTAAAATGACATTTTCACTGCACAAATATTATTCTATTAAAGAACACGCATGGCACAGGCCAGGATCGGCTTTGGCAGGGTTACAGGGCCTTCCTCCATCACAAACCCCACTGTTTCCTCATAAAGCTGTCAAGCCCCTGCTTAATGAAACATATATAAATGTGATGATGTTAGCCATGTCACAGCAAGCTAATTCATCCTGGTTTTTTCCCATTGCCCTACCCTGTGAAGGCTTTTATCATTGTACCCTCTTAGGATCGCCCCCAGAGGGTCTGCCATCGGCCTGAGGAGATGAAATCCAAGAAAGTGTTTAATTTCCAAACAGGCTAAACATCTTACATAAATAAATAACCAACAGACCTGGCTAGCGTGGTGGGGTGACATGCCTAAGACAGACCACTGGGTTTTATTAGGAAAGAGATACTAGGAGACGTATAAACAACTCCGATTCCTTCCTGGGGTCCCCTGACCTGATGCAGCTGCTAACTTCAGTTCGTGGGAGGTCGGTTTCCGTCTTTAATTACCGAAAGAGAATCTGCTGGCCTGATCAGGGCTCCGCAAAACCCTTTCTAATCTCCATTTCTAAATTGTCTTTCCAAAAAGCATGTCTGGAGGGGTTTTCAGGTTCCGGCCGTCCCAGAATCCTCTGCGTGCGCGCTGGAAGCCTGAGAGGAATAGGAGGGGCTCTGGGTTGTTGCGGGGCTTTTATTATTTTTCTTTTTCTCTCGAAGCAGTCCAGTAAGATGAAACAATTTAGAAGGAAACTAAAAGAAAGAAACTCAGAAAATTTCACAGTTCAAACCCTCTTAGGGACCAAGGGAAGATGAATAAAATGATGGACCAGCCACGGAGGAGTCCTCACCGATTTACAGAGGTGCTGAAAACTGTTGTCTCCTTTCAAAGGGAAAATAAGGAGACATGACTTTTCAGGTAAACAACTAGTTCCAGGGACTTTCTTGCCCCGGAATTACTTCCCTGCTTGCTTGTCCCTGAGAAAAGTCTCACAAAATGGGCCCAAATGACTGCATGTCACTATATTTGGCTGCAGAAATCTGCTGTGTCTACGGCAAGCTATAAATACGGTAGCACTTGGGATTGGTTTTCAGTAGTCCCGCCTGGGATTAGGCTTTGGCAGCCAAAACCCAGGAAGAACACGTTCTTGGGGTAATCCCTGAGCTTGGGTCTTCCTGAGCATAAGTAGTAGGCAGGTCCATATTCTACCACCACCGTTCCAGCTACCTACGGACCTAGATCCAGCATAGCCCAGTGCCCTGTGCTACCAAAGACTGAATGGTCTCCTGTCTAGCCTCCTCTGCAGGGAGAGTCTGGCATCTTGGCAGGAAGGCCAGGGGCCATAGCCTTCGAGGAAATACCTGCCGGAAGTTCTGTTCAATCTACCTCATACCCTGGGGTCACTGCTGCTTTTGAGAGAGAAACATTTCCCAGGATGCAACTGGGTAGCTAAGTCAGAGCGAGAGGATGTGTGGAGTTTTAGATTTTATTTCAGAGAAAAAGCTATATAACTTTTTAGGTGATTCAAAACTGATTTGCATAGTGAAGGTTCTACATGGGTTCTCAAATCTTCCTAATGCTGCGACCCCTTAATCTAGTTCCCCCATGTTGTGGTGACCCCAATCACAAAATTATTTCATTGCTCCTTTGTAACTGTAATTTTGCTACTGTTATGAATCGTAATGTAAGTGTCTAATATGCAGGCTATCTGATATGTGACCCCCCCAAAGGGTCCTAGAAAGTCTTGCAGTAGAGGTACCCATTCACTTCTGTCAGACCCAGCATTTGACTTTTGAAGCCATACTCAGGTTAACACAGACTCAGGAACTGGTAAGACACAAACAAACCAAATGCAAACTCCCAGAAAGAAAGACGCCCAAAGGACACTAAGTCTGTCACCCTCAAACAGTATATTTTCACATCGGCATGGAAACTTCTAGGGAGTAGAGCAGCATCTGATTTTATTATATTCTGATGTTTTTTAAACACTGCCAATCTACCGTCTCCCCGCTGTACCGTTACCTAGAGCAAACACCAACCACATGGTGTGTACAGCTGTGCACAGAAGACTCAGAGGCACGTGTGTGACCTCCCAGGCCATCAAGGGGAGGAGAATTTGTGGCTGGGAGGAAACCCAACTACACACTGCCAACACCAATAGCCTTCCTTCCGCAACAGACTTGCTGCCTGTGCCAAAAACTGCTCGCGGTCCCTTTTTAATTCTGCCGTCCTTTATCCACGAAGACTGGGGGAAGATTATTTTGATTGGAATTAGACAGCCACCTGCAGCTAAATCTTCAGCCACTATTAGTGTTCATAAGCCCTTTCGCAACACGCTCATTGGAAAAGACAGTGGACTTTTGAAGGTGCCCAGTACTATCTCTGGTGATTTTCTCAAGTTAACAACCTCCATACCAGTCAATTGTGTTGGCTGGGGGAGGTGATAATCTACTCCTCGGGGCTGTGTTAGGAATTAAAGGGTCTGGGATAAATTACAGAAGCCATCTCTGCCAAGAACGCTCTCCTCCTTGATCTCGCCCCACATCTCCATAATAGGTTCTTACTTTGACCTTTGCAACGTTCAGGTGTTTTTCTATCATCGTTTTCCCAGACACCTTCCTCCCTACCAGTAACCTTGCGTCTCTCCTAGGCATCACAACCATCCCAGGCTGGACCACTTTTGGAGTGATATCTCTAGGCATTCTCACTTAAAGTGGTTTCTACTGGTTTTCCTACTGTCTCACTGGGAACACACAAGCGGTCCCTTCCAGTTCAGCATCCCTAACACTTCAGCCTCCAAGAACCTCAAAACTGTCATAATCAGCTTTTCTGTTTTTCTTACCCATCTGGAGCCTCTGAAAGCCTGCACATAACAGATTCCCCACTGGCTTTCAACCGGCCTGGTGGGCACAATTTGGGGGCAAGCTCTGTGAGCACTGATTATCCAACTGATTGAGCAGGGAGCCAAAGTTGTTTCCAATTTTCTGGATCAGCAGCTGGAAGAATTCAACCAAGTGTGTGCTGGTCTCCATGACGAATGACGGAAAAGGACAGATGACGGGGACTCTGAGCTTCCTTCCCTGGCCCAAGGCAGAGTCCTAAGACTCAGAGGGCCTCTTAATCCCTCTTCACACTTAGGATGAAACAGTGAGCAGTCTCAAAGAAGCCTTTTTCTCCCTTCCATCTTCCACTTAAACCCGTCTACTAATACTCAAGTATTGCATGCTGCTAGTTCTTCATCTGATTGGTTGCTTTTTCCTAAGCAGTGAATCCCACCTTCTTCATTATTTATCTCTTTCCTCACAGAAAAGCAGAATTTTCTTCAGAGAAGCTAAAGTAAGAGACAAGCTCAAAGGAAGGCTCCCTGAAAAGTAGGTATAGTGATGTTCAAAGGCTAGTCTTCACTTCTCTGGGTCTTGGTTTCCTTGTCTATAAAATGGGGATAATCATAGGACCCCGCATGGGGTCATCATGAGGACCAAAGTGGTGAACAACGGGCAGTTTCTAACTCCTAACAAGCTTTAGGGGACATTTTTCATAATGTGTTGTTGAGTTTAAAGGAGCCAAGACAGAAACCTAACCCAGACTTGACTTTTTGAAACACTTAAGTGGGAGCTTGTGGTTTGGATCCTGAATGTTCTAGAAAGAGCTGTATATTACAGACATGGCTAATAGTTCATGGTAACTAAAGGTGATGGACCTTTAGAAATGGCACCTCACGGCAAGAAATTAGAATCAGTGGACCCTGGTCCCCTTCTGTATTAGTCATGGTTTTCAAGAGGAACAGAACTAATAGAATGAATGGAGGAGGGTATACTTGTGTGTGTGTGTGTGTGTGTGTGTGTGTGGTCTGTGTGTGTGAGTGTAGTGTGTGTGTCTATGTGGTCTGTGAGTGTGAGTGTGTGTGTGTGTGTGTGTGGTCTCTGTGTGTGTGTGTGTGTATGGTCTGTGTGTGTGGTCTGTGTGTGTGAGTGTCTATGTGGTCTGTGTGTGTATGTGTATGTGTCTGTGTGTGTGTGTGTCTGGATGTGTGTGTGAGTGTGTGTGTGTCTTTGTGGTCTGTGTGTGTATGTGTGTGTGTGTCTGTGTGGTCTGTGTGAGTGAGTGTTTGTGTGTCTGTGTGGTCTGTGTGTGAGAGTGTGTGTGTATGTGTGTGGTCTGTGTGTGTGAGTGTGTGTGTGGTCTGTGTGTGTGAGTATGTGTGTGTCTATGTGGTCTGTGTGTATGTGTGTGTGTGTCTCTGTGTGTGTCTGTATGGTCTGTGTGTGTGAGTATGTGTGTGTCTATGTGGTCTGTGTGTGTATGTGTGTGTGTGTGTCTCTGTGTGTGTCTGTGTGGTCTGTGTGTGTGAGTGTGTGTGTGTCTATGTGGTCTGTGTGTGTGAGTGTGTGTGTGTCTGTGTGTGTGTGTGTCTGTGTGGTCTGTGTATGTGAGTGTGAGTGTGTGTGTGTGTTCTCTGTGTGTGTGTCTATGTGGTCTGTGTGTGTGAGTGTGTGTGTGTCTGTGTGGTCTGTGTGTGTGTCTGTGTGGTCTGTGTGTGTGAGTGTGTGTGTGTATATGTGTGTGTGGTCTGTGTCTGTGTGGTCTGTGTGTGTGAGTGTGTGTGTGTCTATGTGGTCTGTGTGTATATGTGTGTGTGTCTGTGTGTCTGTGTGTGTCTATGTGGTCTGTGTGTGTGAGTGTGTGTGTGTGTGTTCTCTGTGTGTGTGTGTCTATGTGGTCTGTGTGTGTGAGTGTGTGTGTCTGTGTGGTCTGTGTGTGTGTCTGTGTGGTCTGTGTGTGTGAGTGTGTGTGTATGTGTGTGTGTGGTCTGTGTGTGTCTGTGTGGTCTGTGTGTGTGAGTGTGTGTGTGTCTATGTGGCTGTGTGTATATATGTGTGTGTGTGTGTCTGTGTGTCTGTGTGTGTCTATGTGGTCTGTGTGTGTATGTGTGTGTGTGTCTGTGTATATGTGTGTGTGTGGTCTGTGTTCCTATGTGTTTTTTAGATTGGCTTTCAGGCACTGGTCCAGCTAGTCCAACAATGGCGGTCTACCAAAGGAAACTCCAATAATCTATTAGTTGTTAATTTCACAAAGCCAGATATCTCAGTGAGTTTTCAGTATACACTAGAATTTCAAAGAAGTAGACTCAAAAACCAATGAATGGAGAGCCAGGGCAAGAGCTTCCTTCTTCCTTATCCTTTATGTAGGCGGCCACAAGATTCAAGGTGGAAATTCTACCTCAAAAGATCTGGATTTAGGGTGGATCTTCCCACTTCAAATAATGGAATGAAGAAAAGTCCCTCACATATGTACCCATTCACTTGGGTTTTCAATAATTCCAGATGTAGCCAAGTTGACAACGAAGATTAGTGTTACACTTCTCTCACTCTGTTTTCTGATTGCCATGAACCCACCATGGTGGATTGTGCTGTCATGGGTCCAAAGCATTGGTGACCATGGACTGAAACCTCTGACGTATGAACCAAAATTATTTTTTCCTGCATTAAGTTAATTTTCTCATTTGTTTGTCCCAGCAGTGGGAAGCTGAGCAGAACATAGGGAAACCCTTGTGTATCTCCCATGCACTTCAGCCTTGCTGCAGCCTCGTGCCCACCCATGCACTTCTTTCAGCCTTGTTGCAGCCTCGTGCCCACCAATGCACTTCCTTCAGCCTTGCTGCAGCCTCGTGCTCACCCATGCACTTCCTTCAGCCTTGCTGCAACCTCGTGCCCACCTGTGCACTTCCTTCAGCCTTGCTACAGCCTCATGCCCAAGTCACGCTGTCTCTACTTCACACAAAGGACAATCAATAGTCTAGGACCACGAGGAATCATACAAAATAAAGTTGCAGAGACAGGACCTATGGTGCGGGACAATTCTGTCAATCATGTTTTAAATAAACGCTGATTGGCCAGGCAGAAAGTATAGACGGAAAAACCAGACAGGAAGTAGAGGTGGAGCAAGGAGAACAGGAGAAATTGGGAAGCAGGAAGCTTCCCTGGGATTCCTGCGCAGATCTCCAAGGAAGCAGCATGTGTCCCTGTCCCAGCTGAGAAAAGGTACCGGCCATGTGCCTGGCATGGATGGGAACAATGGGTTAATATAACTTATGGGAGCTAGTAAGAAGCCTGAGATACTGGGCCAATCAGTGTATAACCTAATGTAGACTCTCTGTGTGATTTTCTTTGGGGCTCGCCGGCTGTGGGGTACTGGGCGGGACAGAAACCCCAACGAGCAGGACCCTCATGTTACAGACCTATCCTCTTCCACACATATCCTATCAATCATATCAGCAAGAGGAAACACACTGGAAGGAACAGTATCTCACTCATAGGTTGCTGAGAAAAAAGCAAGTATCTGGCAACTCCAGAGAGATTATTTAATAGTTTTATGCATATTGCTATTCTTTAACATATACCCCCATAATGAATGATTCAATCGAACCAGAGAGAAGAGACATCAGATTCTACAGCAATTTACCTGCTCGTTAGAATCACTGTGTCTGCTAAACCCACATGCTATGATGTTTCAGAAGTTTCTAGAATACTGCACATCTGTGGTTTCTCAAAAATCAAAATGGGAACAGCAATGAATCAGAGCTGAGAAACAGCCTGCAGAGGCCTTATTTGGGTTTTGTTGCTTCTGCTTTCTGCTCTCTCTCTCTCTCTCTCTCTCTCTCTCTCTCTCTCTGTGTGTGTGTGTGTGTGTGTGTGTTTGTGTGTGTGTGTGTGTGTGTGTAGAGGTGGGAATACAGCCCACAGGTCAACATTAGGCACCTTCCTCTATCCCTTCCACCTTATTTTCTCAGTCAAGTTCTCTCAAAAAACCTAGAGCTCACTGATTCAGCTAGGTAGGTCATCCAGAAGGACCCAAGAATCTTCCTGTCTCTGCTTCCCCAGGAGGGGAATTGTAGGTATATACCACAGTGCTGGCCTTGTACACGTGTCCGGGGGATTGAACTCAAGTCTCCAAGCTTGTTCAGCAAGCATCTCATCAGCTGGGTCCACTCCAAGCCCTTTCTTGTTATTTATACTTTATTGTATTACATTATTTTATTGTTAACCCTGCAAATGAGACTACTTGCTCCACTTGAGAAAATGGAATATACCTTCACCTTGCCAACCTGTAGGTGGCTGAGCACATATTGTAGAATAGCGAGTGGAGTTCCCAGGGAAGGATTCTGAGTGTACCCGGGAGGCCTGGGCAGAGCCTCAGAGGCAAGCTCTGCCCTCTTTACTCAATTGGGTTATCCGCTGCCTGCCTCACTGCAGCTGTTACCCCATTAGCCAAAATGGGAAGGGAATGGATAGTCAGAAGTGGAGCCGTCCGTCTGTCTGCTGCACCGTCCTCTCATGAGGAGCTGTGAACTCCTGGGAGTTCAAGGCAGTGAGGAGTACTCCGTCTCAGAACCCAGCAAATCTGGCAGTGGGTATCCACTCCCTCACATTCTGGAAGTAGAATACCACAAGCAGTTGATTTTCACAGTCAAGACCACAGAGTGAACTCCTAAGCGGAGAGAGGGTCTTCCAGGACTGGTATAGCCATCGAGATCCCCTGTCTGTAACACTCTGTGACACCTCCCTTGGCCATGGTGCTTCAAGGCAGGAAGCTCACCCCTGACAGACAAGCCGATCCCAGTAGCCAAGTAAAGACACCACTAAGACATGAGGGCAAGCCCTCACAGACCCATTCTTGAGAAGGAGCCTGCCCAGGCCCATGTGACATTGAAGCAAAGAGCTTTTCTTTGCGGGTATCCACTCTGCTCAAAGACATAATGTGAAGACAGATGAGAAGCTCTTCCCACCGTGCCCCGAGCCACTCTTCACCTTGTCTTTTTAGCCATGCAAAGGTAAAGAGCCAGCACCAGAAGTCAGGCTAACAGCTCTGGAGGACAGCAGTGAGCAGTTCACAGGCTTAATTCTCCTGCCTCCGTCTGCTGAAAGTCAGGAGATGAACAAGAACCTTCTAGGGGCACCTTAAGGTGCTTAGATTCTCACGTATTCTCTTACAGAATTTGGAACTTTACAAGCTGTGCCTTATAGCAGTGTTTCTCAACCTTCCTAATGCTGCGACCCTTTAATACAGTTCCTCATGTTATGGTGACCCCAACCATTCATTCTTACTTCATAACTGTAATTTTACTACTGTTATAGATCATAACGTAAATATATGATATGCAGGTTATCTGATACATGACCCCGTGAACAGGCCGTTTGACCCTCAAAGGGGTCGAGACCCAAAGGGGTTGAGAGCCACTGCCTGAAAAAAAAATTCACTGCCAAAATAACCTTGTATGCACCCAAAGCTCTGAATCAAGAGGATGCCCTGCTGTGACCCTTGGGAGATGTCATAAGCAAGGGGGTGGTTGAGTTGCATTTGAGTTCATAATGCAGCTTGGACTGTTCTCAAAGGTGCACCCCAACCCCTTCAACTCTACTCCTCGTCCCAAAGCTGGGATTTGTGCGGCACGTGTGTTTGTGATGCTTCTCTGTCACATTCTCTTCCAAGGTCCCATCTAAGACATGGTTTGGCTAGGAGAAAGGCTGGCCGATTCCATAAACCCCAACAATGCCTAGCAGCCCCCTGGTCTCAGCCTGGTGTGGTTTTATAGACCAGGTGCCTGCCACAATCACACAGACTGGGCCTCACCACACACACACACACACACACACACACACACACACACACACACACACAAACGGGCACTTGTTCAACTCCTGTTTCAAATTAGCATAAGAATTTCTCAAGGCCCACTTTGTATAAAATTGAAAAATAGAATCAGAGGGAATCAACCTGATAGCCAATAAAACAGGAGGCTCCCTCCTCCAGAGGCCGCCTGTGTCGGCTCCCAGGTTTATACTGGAAAGCTCATTTGGGGCAGGCAAAAGGAAGGCTGTGTCTTCCCCAGACTAAGTGGAGGAGGAATTACCTGTCACCCCAGAGGAGCACAGGGACCTCATTCAGAACACTGCTGTTCTCTGGTGGCTGGAATATGAGCTGGACTTCTGGCTAGGACTACTAAGGCCTGCTCCTATGAACCGCTCAGGCCTCAGTGGCCCTTACCTTCCTCCATTCATCTGGCAGAGATACAGGCTGCTGAACCCTTGGGTGTTACTGCAAGTCTTCTTTACCGGGATTTTCAAGACGATCATAAAGTGAAAGCTGCCCCCTGGGGGCCGAAGGTCACGGTACAGAAGATGAGATTTATAGGGTGTTTCCAACAGCTCCATTGGCTCCAGGGCAGGAAAAGACGCCTGTATCCCAGTGGCAATGTCT
This sequence comes from Dicrostonyx torquatus, assembly GCA_028555095.1. Lineage (NCBI taxonomy): Eukaryota > Metazoa > Chordata > Mammalia > Rodentia > Cricetidae > Dicrostonyx > Dicrostonyx torquatus. The sequence continues at coordinate 3,350,180 of JAQHUG010000154.1, read as the reverse complement.
AGATGCATGAGATGGAACGCAAACTCCAGACACAGCGCCAGCAATGGTGAGAATGAATAATTCCTGCCCCTGTTGCTTAAAGTTCTTACACTTTAACTGTTCACCACCCTGAATTTTGCTTTCACACTCATTTTAACACTCCAACTCTAGCAGTGCAATTGGGTAGAGAATCGCATTTTACGAAAATCATCTAAATATGCTTGAGGCTTCCACACGTTCCAGGATTGGTCTTCCTGCTAGTACCTGAGTTCTGCATGTGGGCTACAATCTCAGTGGACTGAGAACTGGGGTTCGGGGAAGTCTAGGCTCAAAGATTTGCCATGAGCAAAACTACTTCATTCTACAGCTGAACAAGAGCAAAAGTGACCACTGACTCTGGAGAATTCAACCTGGATCTCAAAGCAAGAAGGACCACGATAACACTGAGTGTTTCCTAACTACAGGACACGTTGAGGATCTCACCATATCTGGATCCTGGATCGGATCAGTGACTTGAAGAAAGAATAAGTAAATAAAAATGAACAAAGCTAGAGAACCCAGCATCTTGTGCATGGGGAAGTGAACATGCCCAAATTGAAAGCTGTCGAAATGACAGCTCCGCCAGAGGCTTGCCTTGTTCCATGTCATGTTTGCCCACCTTGCTGGTTTCTAAGGTAACATGAAAATCTTAGAAGAAATGGGGTAGCAGGAAAACTCTGTCCTCTGCCTTCAAGGCTAGTTAGAGTCTAAGATTCAGACAAAGGGAAGCCTATTATAAAGGGCTCGGTTACTTCTTGTACTTGGGGCTATTCACTGCAGTGTTGGGAAGGACCTCACATTTCAGAAGGATGTCCTGGCATCTCACACACATCCTCTCTCACTGAAACCCTGTGAGGTTGGAGACATGCAACCATGCAGGTCACTCTCCTAGAGGTGGGAGCGTCTAAGCTCTGTCTGATCCTGAAGAGAAGCTACCTCCTTAAGTGCCATTGCATATAAGGCTTTGTAAACTTATAATACCCTTCTAATAGATTATGGCCTGGGAGTTATTTCACAGTACCTGTGATTTAAATAACAGTGGCTGACTCATATTCCAAGCTTCTACCTTGAGTACCCTCTCTCTACCTAATGTTAAGTGTTGCTGACAGTAGGCACAGGCTCAAAACCTGCCTTTCATTGCAGCTCCATGTTATAAGTGGGTGTAGGAAATCTTGGCCCAAGAACATCCCCAGGGAAATCTTGATCTCATGTCAGGTTCTGTGAATGAGGACACTCAACCTCCTGGATTCTAGTCTTTACCCTCCCGTTGTGTAGAAGACCTCATACTGGACCAGCGTGGTCAACTCCTTGAATTGCAAATGCCCCCTCTTAATTATCCATGTAGCTATAGGACCTAGCAGAGAAATTCCCACATCATGAACCCTTCATACAGGCTTGCTTATCGGAAGGATGGGTGTGTGGATAGATGATGGATGACTGAATGAGTAAACCAGAAGTGTAATTATAAAGAAGGCATCATTGGGGGGATCAGAAACACTGAACTAGGAACCTGGGGTACACAGTTCAGGTCTGACCTTCCCATTAACTAGCTAAGCACTGGGGCACATTGGGGACCCATCTCTAAGCTCACATTCTCCTCTATCAAAATAAGGGGGGAAATGCTACTCTGCCCGCTTCACAAAAATGCCAAGGCAAATCAGGCAGGTTTAGTTTAACTCTATTCAAATATAAGTTACGCCCTTTTGTTATAAAGTCAAGGGGCTGCAGCATGTCACAGGCAGAGCCATTGCTTTTCACAGATGGGAATGTGCTACCCAAAAAGAATGGTCCCATCTTACTGATGACATATTCAGTAAATTTATAGCTGTCCTTGTCTTAATATGAAGAACTTCTTCAGGCTAGATTTAGACAAGCACCCACCACACTGGGTGGCCTGAAAGCTGTGGCAAGATGTGCTGATACACACTTCAGAGTCATGGTTGAACTAGTCTTTTCTGCATAACTGTCTTTGCCTTCTGAAAGCAGTTGGGACTGCCGAACCAAGTTTTCTGGAATATCTGAGATACACAGTCCAAGCCTAGTCACCCTGTTTCTTGGGATGCTTGGCTGGCTCCCCAGTCTGGCCCCAGCTTCTCTAGTCTCAATCCCCATCACTCCCTGGGAGAGCCCTCTGTCCCTGGCAGGTTGGCGTCCTCCCCATCCTCTGATGTGCCTCACGCATGCCAGATTCTGTGACTGCAGCCTTATAATTCTTCCCATCCACCCACCTTGGACTCTAGCCCACCACCTCTTCATCAAACGCCATCCATCTACCCAGGAGAAAGAGCTCAAGTCCTGTCATCACCACGACGCTATATTTGCTCCAGTCCATAGGATCTTCCTCTGCTTCTTCCAGCTAGCATGCACGTAGACATGAGTTGTAGATTGTTGTGTCTCTCCAGAAAGATTTGCTGAAGTGCTAACACACGATACCTTTGAATGCAACCTTCCAAGGTCTCTATAATAATTAAGTTGAATTTATACTGGCTTGAGGTTGGTCTTAAATTCAAAATCAATTATCTATCTATGGAGAGAGACCTATAAGGATACAGAGGAGAACACCATATGCTAAGCTATACCAAAATCTGCTGCCATCTTCCAGAGACTGGATATGGGAAGGGAATCTTCTAGAGTTTTGGAGAGAGCATAGGCCTGCCTACATCTTCATTCGAGATTTCTAGTCTCCAAAACCCCTTTCTGTTGTCTTGAGGCATCCGGATTATGGTACTTTGTTATGTGAGCCCCATAAATCCAACACGACATCTCAGGCCTCCCGTTGGGTAGACGGATACCTAGCCACCCTCTCGAAAGCACATCACAGGTCTGAGAACGGTCTGAGTATAGGAACTGTCTGTCTAATGTGCTCGCGGCCTCCCTCATGCAAGGTGCCTGAGAGTTGGCTGCTTCACCCTCAGGTACAGTGACTGAATATTCCATCAGGAAGGAGGCTACGGCAGGAAGGTAGTTTACATATAAACATGCACATTTGTCTGCGAAAATTTTATAATGCAGCTCATTCGTAAAATAATTTTAAAAATCAAAGAAAGGGGCACTTACTTTCCACTCAGATTCAACAAGTGCTAGGATCAGTTGATAAAGCATTGAAGTCATGATTTCCCCAGAGAGTAGAGCCCTGCCCCCGGCTATAACTCAGGGTCTCAACTTACAGGACAAGCTTGCCTAAATCTTATTTTTAAACTCTATTGCCACTGCCACCAAACCCTATGTCCAATACAGTCAAAACACATGTCTTTGGCTCTCTGTTCCTCTTGACTACCCATATCCTTTCCTTCCACCACCACTACCCCCCCACACACACACATATACCTTTGCCTACCATATAACCAAGCTAGACTTGTCCCTGCCAGCAGCGTAGCCTTGTCAATGACCCAGTGCTACACAGTACCATTCACTTTGCCAAGTTCCCCACTGGATGTTCTGAAAAGAGCATCCTTGACTGTTCCTAACCTGAGCCAGTCTCCGATGGCCAATGTCTCCACACATCGAGTGTGCAGAAGGCTTCAAGGTGTGTGCTTTTCACACTGCATGGCTCTCACTCGGCACAGGACCCAAGATGCAATAACAAGAGAAAATTTGATTATAGGTGATTCTCAGATCATTGCTGACTATCACGTGGCATCTCAGTATCATTTCATGTGCCCCCCCTTCACAGGGATCGCCATTTGTCTATCGTTTCGCTTTGCAAAGATAAACCCAGCGCAACCTACAATATCCAGTTCAAACAGCATTCGCCAATAAACTTCCTTCTGTTCTCCAAGAATTTACTCCAGTCTCTTAGTTCCCATTAAAACTTCTCTTTTGGCACGTGATTATAATTATCTTATTTCATGGGTGTCTGGCTATGCCTTTTATCTATTACTTAATCCTAGACTGGATGGCTCTTGAGAGGAAAGATCTTGTCTTCTAATTTCTCCCCTTCCAGGTTTAGGAAATGAAATGAGAAAATGCAATCACAGGGCCCTCACAGAGCCTGGCAACTAGTATGTGCTCAATAAATGTCAGATCTTCTCCCTCTTACACATCACTGGATCCCCACGAGCACTTCTCAGAACCGCCTGAATCTCGGAGCTGTCTAGTAAATGTTGAGCACATGAATCAGGGACTACAAACGCAGTGTCCGACTGCTTTCCTTGGGTCAATGAGGGCATTTCAGTCATTTTAATTTTCCTGCCTCCATTTCTGAGTTTCGGACCAATAAATATACTCCTGTTCAGCGTCTCTGAAGCAAGGCCGTCGTGCTTGGGGGTGCATTGTCGCTCAGTCACCAATCCAGACAGCTACAGCCTTCAGGAGCCGGTTAGACAAAGCCATGACAACAGTTAGGCTCACCTTGAAACCAGTTAATTGATTTTGTCTTTATAAAGAAGTAAGTAATCATGATTTCTGCACACATCTCAGATCTTTCATGGATTTCTCACGTTCTCACGTTTGCACATGTATGTTCATTTGAACATGTATGTTCAGCAGTGACCATCTCGCCACCCTTCTGGGCAAACTGAAACCCTCAGAGTTTGAACCCAATAAGCACTGAGAGTTCTCATAGACTTGAAGCCTCTGGTTCTTACAAGCTGGATACATTTTAGATGCCTCTGAGAGGAGAAAGCAGAGCCGGGAAGTTTGTGAAGATGCTGCTGTGTCCTCCCACCCCTGCCTCCATTCGCTCATGAAGCCCCCTGAAGTGCCGCAAACCAGCTGGTCACTCCAGAGTCCTCGGGCTGTGTGCCTTTGGGAGGAGCAGGCCTTGCAGGAGCATTGAGTTACCTTTGTTTACGTTAACAGAAAGAAAAGCCAGCGCAGAGCCCAGGACCCCCCTGGCAGAGGCCTGATTTCACACACATTTCCCCCAGATTCCTATTGGCTTGGCTGGAAACCACATATTAAAACCCACCAATCTTTCCACTTGAGTCTGATGAAAGCCCCAACAGAAACAGCTGCACTTCACATGTGGTTCCCGTTAGTGTCTGATCCCGACGGTTTAACTCTCGCTGGCTGGGCTGCTTTTCAATATGCACAATCTTCTTTTGTTTCGCATTAGGAATATGTCTTTCATTACTCGCCGGAGCAGAGGAGCACAGTGAAGCTGGTAGCCCTTCATTTTTGAGATGTCTGAAATAATTGTTTGTACTGTGCATTATTCAAGACACGCTATGTGTGAGCAAGCTCAGAGGCAGGGAAAAGTGTTCAGCAATCCTAACGCGAGCCTTGCTACACTGTTGCGGAATGTTTCACTATTTCAAAAGCAAAACCACACACTAATGGCTCAGACTTAGCTTCTAAATTTCAGAGCTCATTGAGTCAAGTAACGTGATAACTTCATTGTTTTCTTCCTCCCAATCGCTCTCAAAACCACTCTGCCCTTTTACAAGTAGGAAAGTTTAATCAGCATGTAGCTAGTTCCCCATGCAGGCACATCACACACTATTTCCACATACATACACATACACACTTATGCACACACACAAACAAAACCAAGATATACATATACATACACAAATATACACACCAACACAAACACACTTCATAGCCTTCTTGGACATGAATAACTTTTTGAAAATACACAAGTCTGCTTCTCTCGCAAAATGCACATCAAATTCTAGAGGTTTTGCCTCAGCAGTAGCTCTCTGAAGAACACGACATCACCTACCACATCTTTACCAAATGATGTCATTGGCTATACAATAATGAGTTTGAGATCCTGGGAATAGTTGTAGTTTCTGTTTATTGTGCCCTGTGTCTTTAAAAAGTCGAAACTGGGAAGACTTCAACAAGCCTCTTTTACTCATGAGTCCTTAAAGGTATGGCTACATTTCTGAACAGGTCTTGAAGTTTTCTGGCGTTCTATTTCTGTATTTCAGTCCTGAAGAAAAGGGGAGATATTGCCAATGTTTTGTGAGCTTCTAGTATTTGTGGCATATGCATATGATCTAATTAAACCTCATAACAAGCCATCCATGAGGTACTGTTAGTATCCCTGTTTGTGGGAAAAGTTAACATAAAGGGAAACTCAATGGCTTCACAAGATGGCATGGCTGGAGAGTTATTGGGGGCAGAGGCCACCACGTGATCTCAATATCTTGTGTTTCTTCTTCTCTAGTCAAAAAACTGCAGAAATCAGAATTGTATTAGCTGTTATTGATCAAGTATGCAGCCAGACAATGAAAATTATGTCATAGGCAGAATTCTAAGATGGTGTCCGGGACTCACCCCGTCATTGGGTGTCCATGCCCTATAGAGTCCCTTTCCTTGAACATAGGTGAGACCTATGAATAAGATGAGATATTTTCTCCCTTGATTAGGTTACATTATATGACAACATTAAAGGTGATTTTATAGATGTGATTGAGCCAATCTAAAGAGAGATGACTTTGGTGAGGTGTTGGGTTTTTGTTTGTTTGGTTGGTTTTGGTTTTGGTTTTGGTTTTGGTTTTTCAAGACAGGGTTTTTCTATAGCTTTGGAGCCTGCCCTAGAACTAGCTGTTATAGACCAGGCTGGCCTTGAACTCACAGAGATCTGCCTGCCAGCCTCTGCCTCCCGAGTGCTGGGATTAAAGGCGTGCACCACCATTGCCTGGGTTAAGATGTGAGTTCTTTAAAAGGACCAGGTCATTGATGAAGAAAGAGTCAATGACACGGAGGTATTCCTGTTGACCTTGAAAAGGAGGTGCCAAGTGGCAACATCAGCACCAGCCTCTAGAAGCTGACAAGGTATTCTAGCTGGCAGCCTGAAAAAGTGAAACTTTAGTCCTAAACACCACAGAGAACTGATCCTGCCCCCAACCAGAAAGCTTCAGATGAGGTGACAGAAATGACATATTTTTTTTTCTACTTGAAGACACTCTGAGTCAAGGACCCAACTAGCCCTGCCAGTACTCCTGACCTCCAGAAACTATGACATAATAAAAGTCTTTGCTGATTTATTACACAGCAGTAGAAAAATTAATACAAATTATGCTTTCTAAATATTTTTGTAGCTGTTGGGGGCAACACATGGGTATTGTCATGTGTCAACATCCTAGTGAGCATATTTAGCTAGTATATGAGCAGCTTCCCTCCCTCCCATGCCCCCTGCTTCTTCCTTCTCCCTTCCTTCCTTCTGGTTGAATGTGGGCATCATGGTGAGCTATCATGAGACACGAAGATGAAAACACCACCTTGTGGAAGGTGGAGGTCGGATCCCTCAAATTGCAAGGCTGCCTTGTTGGCCTTGAACGACTTACAGCCCCACTGCTATGTGAATGGGAAATGGACTCTGGCCTTGCTTGTTAAAGGCATCGTTATTTGGTATGTGTTATGGAGATTGAATATCTGTACTCATTGGCAGAGTTCACCTGAACCCAGCAACTGACTTCGGAGTCTATTTACACAGAATTCTCACCACCCTGCCTCCCTGATACCCTACTGAAGCATGACAGAATTGGAATCAAATGTTATTAAAGCGAGATGTAGTGTAACTGGCCAGCAAGGTTGGTCAAGCAGGCAGAGAAGGCCATTCAGTTCACCCTGAGAGATGAGGAGTCATTGCAAAGATCCATGGGGAAGATGGGGTGTCACAGAAAGTTGCTTCCTCGCCTTTACACCCCGATTCTGAGATACATAGTACTCACAATGTGTCAGCTTGAGTAGCTCGAGAAACGGTACAGTGCACACTTTGGGTGTCTGTAAAGATGTCTCAAGAAACAATTACAACGTGAGTGCTCTGACCTCATGGAAGGACTCATTGAGGTGGAAGGTCAATGAAGCTATGCCCCTGGGGATGTATGCTGTTTTGGCCTCTTCTGGTATTTCCCCTTCTTCCTGTGTCCTGGCCACCATGATGTGAACTGCTTAGCTCCTCCCACTGTCTCCCAACCATGATAGGATGGAGTTTCTGAAACCAGGAGCCCACAGAAGCCCTTCCTTATTGGTCACAGCAATGATAGGAGTAGCCAACACACGCAGGCCTACCGAGACCCAGGCTCCTCCTTTATGTCCTTCATCACTTTTCAGTAGAACTAAGTTCAGGTGAGAGTCCGAGTTCCTTCGCATTAAATTGAAAGAGAGGATGGGTTGATTCGGTTGGTTTTCTGCCCGTCAAAAATGAACACAGGCCAATTCCATCAAGTCTTCTGATGTCCCTAAGGAAAGATGCTCATTCCTGACCTCAGCACATCTGTATAACCCAATTATCGCCATATGGATACGAGGGTTTGTTTCTGTATTAGTTCTGTTGCTTAGTGTTATAACCAAATGCCTGACAGTCAGCAAGACAAGAAGGTTTTCTTTTGGCTGAGAGTTTGAGGCGATCTATCATGGTGAGGAAGGAGTAGGGAAGAAGCATGAGGTAGCTGGTCACATTATATCCAGATCCGAAGCAGAGAGCAGGCAGGAAACCTCAAGGCCTGCTCCAGTGACATACTTCCCCAGCAAGTTTCTACTTCTTCCAAGTCCCACAGCCTTCACAAACAATGTCACCAGCTGGGGAGCTAACTGTTCAAACACAGGAACCTATAGGGGAGTTTCACATTAAACAAGAACATTTTCCCTCCATCCATGTAAAGGTAACATATAGGAAGTGGTCTGGGCTGTTTTATCTGGAAGGGAGTGCTTGTGGCTACCACTCCTATCCTGAGGCAGGATGGGTCAGTCATTTTAGGGAAGGACCCAAGAAGGGTCCGTGTTCTGACCAGCTCCTTTTTGGCTGTGCACGACTGAGATTTCTCTACGTCTTGCTTTCTGCTTCTAGACGTTGTCCTCTATGTCACCTGAATGTCATCCAGGTGGGACCCCTACCTTAGCACTCTGTCTTCTGCTTATTTGTGATGGCAGCTTTCAAATTCTTGTCACTTCCTGCAGAGCAATATTGCAAAAGACAAGACACACTGCACCACACAGAACAAAGCAGAGAATTAGGGCAAGGACTGAGCGGGCTACAGGGGCACAGGTTCATAGTCACAGCACTCCAAAGGGGTAAAGCGGGGTGACTGCCTTGAGTTTGAGGCCAGCCTGAGCTATATAGCCAGACCCGGTCTCAAAACACAGATGAGAACTATTTAAAATAAAAACAAAAAAAAAAAGGAGAAAGAAAAAGACAAGAAAATAAATTGTTGAAGTCTTTAAAACCACTGCGTTTTGTTGTTGTTGTTTTGTTTTGTTTTTTTTAATATCTACATAACTCTCCAAGACTCCATCTTACATGTGCTGTTTCTTTGTAAGCTTGACCCTGGTGTATTTATTTTTCAATAAAGTCGAAAACCCAAAGTAACTCAACAGCAAATCCCCTCTGGGGTTCCACAGGCTTGGTAATAAAGCTCCTTATTGGATCTCACTTAAACCTTTCTGGGTCCTCTTGCGCTGTCTCTGGGAATTCAGGGCAGCCAGTGTGCAGAGCTGGATTACAGGGAAGCAGGGCCGCAGATCTGGATATTAACACTCTCCGCTTCTCCACACTGTCCAGGTGGCTGCCTTTTTGCCTTCTGAGATCACACATGGCTTCTACTGCTAGTCATATCATTTAAGGGAGAAATTAAACAAAAGTATAAAGGGGAACCAGCAGCATTTTAAGAGATTTTGTTTCTTCTTAGAGTCTGTGCTCATGTGCCAGAGAACCCAGGAGGTATTGTGTTATTCAGGGTCTATGGAAACACTCAAAAAGACCCATGAACTCAGCCCAAGCTTCTCAGAAAACAGAAGCTAAAAAGCAAACAAAATATCCACCTCTGTTCCTCTCACATTACCCTACGGTAAGTGGCTTGGCCCTCGGCATCCTGCCTGTACCAGAATGTGCCTAAGAGCTGGTCATCCCCTCTACCCTCTCACCTCTGACTGAGACAGACCACTAGTCAATGATGGTTAATTTCTTGTGTCTGCTTGACTGAGCATGGTACCCATCTACTTGGTCAAACAACAGTCTAGGTGTTTCCTTGAAGATCTTCATGGATAAGGGATATTTTTATATCGGTAGACTTGGACCAAAGCAAATGAGCCTAAGTAAGTGTAGGTGAGCTTCATACAATCAGTCATAAACGTTGATGAAGCGAACACTGATCCTCCCTGCTCAATCCAGACCCAGAAGGGGTCCTGTCAGCAGACAGCCTTTGTTCTCAAACCTCAACTCTTTCTTGAGTCTCAACCTCTCCCCAGCAGACGAACGCTGAATTCAAGACACCGCTATAATCACATTATCCGATTCTTTAAAATAGATAAACAGTAAGCAAAAGAAGCAAAAATCTCTAAATTCCATTTGTGCATATCAGTATGCACACACATGTGCATGTGCAGGCACACACACAGATGGTCATATGTTCACAGGTACACATATATGCATACATGTGTGGAGGCCAAGGGAGCTAGGTGCCATCCAGTATTCTTTTTTTGTTTTTTTTTTTTTTTGGAACAAGGTCTCTTACTAGACAGGAATTCACCAAGGAGGCTCAGCTGACCAGTGATGCCAATCTACCTGCCTCCAGGGTCCAACTTGTACCCTCTTGCTTACAAGGCAAGTATTTTTGTAATGGAGCTATCTTCCCAGCCCTTTCTACTTTCTCCTTACACTCACACACACACACACACTTTCTGCTTCTCTGGAAATCCTTTTAGGTCATTCACCTTAATTTATGGGACTAGGATTATTTGTGAAGAAGAGAACTGGATGGGTGAAACATTCAGGGTTAGTGCAGCTAAAAGTGCAGAGAAACATGGGCTGATGACTGACCACTTGTGTGCCTGATGACATCAGAGAAGACTGCCGGGGCTGTGGGCTGACATGTGGGGTCATGGCAAAAGTGGTGTAGCATTCCTGGCTTTTCTTCCTGTCACTGCAACTGCTACATCCAGGGTCATTTTCCACATGCCCATTTTCTCCCATGACGTCATGCCAATGGGACACTCAATTTCTCCTGGGTGTAGATGTGTGTTGATGTGTGCAGAGGCTCACGTGTTGAGAGGCCACTCTCAGGTGGTGTTCCTGAGAAGCATTGTCTGCCCTCTTTTTTTTTTCATTGAGGGGAGGGAGAAAGTGCAAATCACCGTAGTGTGTTAGTGTGGGTTAAAGGACAATGTAGGGTATCAGTCCTTGCCTTTCTGCCATGTTTTCAACTGACTCTTGTTTGACAGTGTACCCTGCCACGTCCTGAAGGTGAACAGAGGTTACAAACACTTTCAGAATTGTATCTCTCTTAGGTGGGTTCTGGGGCTCCAATGTCCAAGTCACCAGATTTGCACAGCAAATGCTTTTATTCACTGAGCCATCTCCCAGCCTCCATCTTGGTTTTTGAAGCACAGTTTCTCATTGGCCCTGAGCTCACTACGTAGGCTAATATGGCTGCCCATCAAGCTCTAGGGATCTTCCTGTTTCCATCTTCCCAAATGTTAGGATTACAGACACACCAGCTATTGTCGTTTTTAATTTGAGTCCCCACTTTAAATCTGGAGCCATCTCCCTATCACCACACCCAGATTTGCTAGTACACCACCTCACCTTCCCAGCAGCACCTCCGTTCCCTCCCTACATGTCAGCATTCTGTGAAACCCTACATCCCCGCATCCCCTGCTACCCAACATCCCTGCATCCCATGCTACCCTACATCCCTGCATCTCATGCCACCCAACATCCCTGCATCCCATGCTACCCTACATCCCTGCATCCCGTGTTACCCTACATCCCTGCATTCCATGCTACCCTACATCCCTGTATCCCATGCTACCCTGCATCCCTGCATCCCGTGCTACCCTACATCCCTGCATCCCGTGCTACCCTGCATCTCCGCAACCCGTGCTACCCTACATTCCTATATCCTGTGCTACCCTTGCATGCTACCTCACAACAAAAGAGAAACATAAACATGAGGAAAAACTGGGCACCACTCCTACTGCTGTCTCTGCCCTGTTTTCTAGGGTTTCATTACATCTCAGCTTCCCATCTATCTTTCTCTCTCATGCAGCTTGACAGCCAATCAAATGGTTTTGGTTTGTTTATTGTTGTTGCTTAATTCAAGTCTCCTGGGTACCATCTGCCCTGTACAGCCATGTTTGCAGCCAAGCCGTTCTGGCGTTGAACAAGGTATAGGAATCTGTTGTCGCAGGTGATTGCTTTCTCTTCGTTTTTATGTCATGTGCTTGAGAACCATGGCAGTATTTGTTTTCCTATGTTTCGTTTTTAGCGTTTTTTTTTAAAAAATATTATTTCCCGAGGACTCTGGTTTTTAAAATAAATACGTGCCTTGGGGAAAATGAAGATGGTATGGATATCAGGAAAATTTATGCTTACATCTTCTTTCCTTCTGGACTTTGCTGGGTTAAAGACAGCAATGTGCGTTTTTTCAGCCTGCCTCGGCTATGGAAACAATGAAAAGCAATGAGAAATGGAAATGGGCAACACGACAAAGCTACTTCCCCCAAGGGCTCAGCTGAAAAGCAAAAGGGAACACATGTAACTCGAGCTGGGTTGTAGCGTACCCACAATTAGCATCTTCAACATCAGGGAGGTGCCAAGGGGTCTGAATTAATGAGCCTTTGGTCAGCCACTCAGGTAATGGTCTTGGAGTCAGAGTACACAAGTACGGACTCACAAAAGTGAGGCCCATGCTCAGACAATGGAACCTGAAATTCCTTTTTTCACCCTGTAGCTCAAGCTGGCCTGGAACTCATGACAATTCTCCTGTCTCAACTTCCTAAGTGCTTGGGATTCTAGATGTGAACTACTATACCTGGCTGGGTTCTGACAAAATAAAATCAAGCTAACATAGCAGTCAAAGGGCAAACTGTGCACATCAGAGAAGTCCTGCCTCAGATAGTGGAGAACTGAGCTATTGAAAACGAACACACTGTTCTGGACTGGATAGGTCCAAGAATGTCATCAATAATAAAAGAACCATTCCCTCAACAGCTCCCACTGAAGCAACTTTTGATCTGACACTGTCCGTCTGTGGAAGAGTCCCACAAAGCCCCGCTCTTGGCTTTCTTTAGATGTTGAAGCTCCCAGGAACACGAGCTGAGCAAAGCACACCCTAGCTACAAAAAAGACTGACCCTCATGTGCTGTGCTCCGAGCTCTCCAAAGATGGTGCTTCAGAATGCATGCAAACTTAGTGTGCTGTGTCTAACTGAATCTGGACACGCTTTCGTATCAAAGGAATCGTGTGCACAGCTTACCAGGTAGATGGCAGCCTTTCTGGAGGCAAGAGACTGTATTACGTTTATGTTACAGGCATCTCCATTCCTAAGCATGGCAATTGGAGAGCTATAAATTTAAAATCAAATCTAGGGGCTGGAGAGGATGCCGCAGGGAAGAGCTCAGACTGTTCTTGCACAGGACCCAAGTTGGGTTCCCAACAACAGCACCAGATCTCTTCCAGCTGCCTATGACTCCAGCCCCCAGGGCATCTCACATCTCTGGCTTCCACACCTTCAAACCCACGTGTAGACACATACACACACACACACACAGAGAGTCATAAATAACGAAAAATAAATCTTTAACATCAAATTTTAGGTAGTTGAATTTCAGCAAAAGGTTTTCGAGCCTGGGAAAAAGGAATGGGTGCAAGGGATGCATCTGTGATGAGACAGGCATTCAGCTGGGCTGGTGCTTTTGAAGAGAGCAGATGCCATTTCCCTACCCATGTTTCTCCTTCTGCAATAGCGCAACGCTGGCCCCAGACTACCTTTCTAGAAGTAATTTCTGTCTCTCAGGGTCATAAGAGGGACTCATTGAGATGTCCATCTTCATGCAGGAAAGCAATGGACATATTCTCTCTCTCTCTCTCTCTCTCTCTCTCTCTCTCTCTATCTCTCTCTCTCTCTCTCTCTCTCTCTCTCTCTCTCTCTCTCTCTCTCTCTCTCTTCTGATATCCCCTGGACTTCCCTGTGTCCCAGAACCCCACACTATCTCCTTAGGACGTGAACATCAGCAACTCTCCTCTCACTTTTGGTTTCAAGCTATTAGTCTGACAGAATGTACAACTGGCAAAAACTACCTGGGCCTTGGTTGCTGGCAGGATATAGATTTCGGAGTGGCTCAGACAACTCCCTCCAATCCAGAATGTGGGATTCTGCCCACGTGCTCATGCAGGCAAGCTCATCCATCCAGGAGGCCCTCAGTCAGGACCTTCCCATGTATATGTCCATAGGTCTAGTTTCCTGCTTGCTCCTTTTGGGGGATGTAGTAGCTAAAAATAATTACTGTTTTAAAAAAGGAAGCAGAGTTATGGGCAGGCACCTGCCTGTTAGCACAGCACTCTGGGAGTAGAAGTGGCAGGAGGGTCTCAAATTCAAGGCCAGCACGAGCTATATACCAAGACTGCGTCTCAAAAATAAACAAACGAATAAACAAAAACTAAATTTGAAAGTATTGTTGTGGTTCAACCCAGAACTTCTGGCTTAAATTTGAAAGAAATCACCGATAGCATAAACTGACTGCCTTCCTTGGCCAAAAAATAAGTTAGTCTCTTTTTAGGTCGATTAATAGCAAGTGGACTAGGAAAGAGAGTCGAACACCCACCGTCCGCTCTAAACCACATGCAGAAAAAATTCTCCTGCCAGGGGCCTGGCTGTATAAAGGGAGCCATTTTCACAGTCAGTGGGCACAAATATGAACTCCAGGGTGGCTTTTATAGAACTTTAACTGCAAACAACAGGGGCTTCGTCCAGGGACCCTCCCAGCTCTATCACAGACTACCTTTAGGGACTGGAGAGATGGTTCAGTGGCTGGAGGTGTCTGCTGCCAAGGCTGATGACCTGAGCTTAAGGCCCTGGTGGAAGGAAAACTGATTCCCACAGATTCCACTCTAACATCGCATGCATGCCAAGGCACGCATGCCTCCCCATCATTAAATAAATGTATAAAAGATGTTTAAGGGCCAGCAAGATGGTTCAGCAGGTAAAATCACTTGCCAGTAAGACTAATGACCTGAATTTGATGTCCAAGATTCACATGCTAGGAGAGAACCAATTTCCACAAGTTGTTATCTGGTCTCTACACATGTGCCATGGCAACCACATGGGCGTGCACACACACACACACACACACACACACACACACGCAAATAAATAAATGTAGTTTTAGTTTGAAAGATTATAATAAGGACACCTCAGGGCCATCCTGGGATGACACCTGGCTTGCTTGCTCAGGTCCCCCTCCAAGAGAAGAGGTCACTAGGGCAGCCATTCCCTGGGCAACACAGATCATGTCCCAACCCTTGCCAGCTCCCTGTTTCCTCGGACCACCACAGGATTCCCAGGTTTCAGAATCCTTTTAAAGAATTTCCATCCTCTGTTGGTCTCAGCATGAGATCTCTCTCTAGGATCTCTCACTACACCCTAGGTTAGAACTTGGCCTCTTCCTCAAAGCAAAGTCATAGCAATCACTGGCTTAGTCTAGTTGGGCTTCTTGTCTGGTTATGGGGCTGAGGCTCAAAGCGTCCTCTGGATCAAACACTGAAGACTACTATAAGCTGTGTGACTATTCCTTCTCTTAAACTCATTTATTTTCAGCCTATCAGAATCCCTGCCGATGGAAGTAACCCTGCTGCGTCTTCTGAGGACCCCATGTCCACACAGACCCTGTAAAGGCCCAGAGGCAGCAAATGTCTCCTTCGCATGCTCACACCTGCGTAGACCTGGCTGACAGCAGGGTTCGCCACAATCGCAGCCACACAGCAGCTGGCTGATGGTAGACATGGCCATATTTCCAGACACATCACCTGGCTAGTGCTTGGTAACCAACAAACACCCCTCAACTCTTGAGTGGGGACTGAGTCCCCATTATATCTGGGGTTGGGTACCAGACAACAGCTTCTCTTTTTATAAATGTACTCCAAGGCTGTTTTTACTCACTGCCCCGATCCTGACCCTTAATACACAGCATCCTTCTGCTTTCTTCTCTGTCAGTCTTTTGTTGTTGTTGTTTAGGGTTTTTCTGGATTTTTTGTTGTTGTTTTTTGTTTTCAGAGACAGGGTAACAGCCCTAGATGTCCTGGAACTAGCTCTTATAGACCAGGCTGGCCTTGAACTCACAGAGATCCATCTGTCTCTACCTACCTAGTGCTAGGATTAAAGATGTGTGCCACCACCACCCAGCCTTTTGCCAGTCTTAAAAGGGTCCCATGGCAAAATGGTAAGTTTTCAAGTGTATTAAGTGACAAATAATAGAAAGAGCCACACAGCAGCACGAGACCCATGTCTGAACACAGAACACTTTGCAGATACAGCATAAATTCACATTAACCTTTACACTGAAGGGTGTTATCCACCAATCCCACCCAGTATGATAGCTGGCTCCTGTGAAGGACACATCTCTACCTCTATTCCTTGAGCCTGGGTATCTCTGACCAACAGATTAGAGTAAAAGTGACACAGTACCAGTTCTGAGAACAAGCCTGAAAAGAAACAGTGGTATCTGGTTCTTTTCCCCTCTTGGGGTTCTAAACCACCATATCCAGAGACCACATTATGCCCATGAAGACAGAGGCCATACCGAAGCATCACTAAAGTACCAGTACCAGCTACCTGAATCTGGTCAGCCTGGGTAGCTCTGCCTCCATCCATTTGAGCCCTCCCATCTGAGGCCCTAAACATGCTGGGACAGAGTTGAGCTGCCTCATCCAAACAGCAAACATAAAAAAGTAATAATAATAATAATAATAATAATAATAATAATAAATCAAACAATAGCGGAGTTGTCAGTCACTAAGTTAGAGGTGAGTTATTACTCAACGCCAGATACACAATAACAACAAAAGTCCACACTGATTAAAAAAAAAGTGCAAATTCTGGACTAGGAAAAGCCTTTATCTGCAAAGACTAAAGACAGGATTGCTGACTTAAACAAATCCCATGTTTCTTTGCTTTCATAACAAGAGGCAAAGGCTCCCCAGCATCGCATCAGCCAGCAGTTCAGAACTCAGGTCTTGGCAGTCCTCTGGTTTCCCCTCATGTCGCTGGTACTGAGTAGCCCAGCACCAGTGACTCGCCGTCCAGGCTGAGAAAGGAAGATGAAGCGCAGCTCTTATCAGAAAAGCACAATGTTCTAGAAATGTCCTTCGGGGATTCCCATTTAGATCTGATTGCTAAATCACTTGGGGAAAGAAAAAAAAGGCCTAAGGAACAGCAGGCTCTAACTCCCAGCAGCTATCCTAAACAAAATTGGCGCTTGGTTAGTAAGAGGAAAGAAAGGTGTTGGGAAGATAACTCGCTGTGCCTGCTTGGGATCAACGAGGACACAACTGCATTAGACAAAGTCCAGAAGCTGAGCAAGGCCCCTGGGTCAACCCAGTAACGTTCTCATGCTCCCAGGAATTCCCATCCCTCTACTCTGCCGCTCAGAGCCTGAGGCCAGGTCCCCTCTACTTTGCGGGATGACAGCCAGCATTGATCGGGCGGTATTTGCCCTCCCTGGTATCCGACAGGAAAGCCTGGTATCATCTGAATTCACTTTCCCTTGCTGTGATGAAACACAGACCAAAAGTAACACGGGGAAGAAAGGGTTTGTGTCATCTTACAACCCCCAGGTCCCGATCCATCACTGAGAGAACTCAGGGCAGGAACCTGGAGGCAGGAACCGAAGCAGAAACCTCGGAGGAACGCTGTTTCCTGGCTTGCTCCCCATGGCTTGGTCAGACTTCCTTCTTATACAACCCAGGGTCTCCTGTCTGGGTTGATACCACCCATAACAGACTAGACCCTTGCATACCAATCATCAATCGAGAAAATGCCCTCATAGACATGCCTACAGGCCAATCTGAGGAAGGAGACTCTATAACTGAATTCTCTCCTCCCAGGAGACTTTAGTTTGGGTCAAGTTGATAAACAATCAGCATACCTGATTTCTTATTCATCTCTCTTAAGAGCAAGAAAGAAAGGTGCCTCTTAAGCATAACATTAACTATGTGTGGTACCAGCTAAGTACTTTCTCTTTTCCCTCCACCAATGGGAATCTCACTGGCAACCACAATTTTCATGCGCAGGTTTTGGGTAGGCTGAGTGAGCTGGTCTTTTTCCATCCATCTCTTTTTCAAGCTGCGAAGACATAACTTCTCCGAGACTCCTTCTCTCTGCATGTGAGACTGGACAGACCAGTAGTGTGTTCAGACATAGGTTAAATATAAGCAGTACATATGAAAATATAGACGAAGCACTTAGCACGGTGCATAGAAACCAGAGAGCAGCACTGGAATATGATTATATAGCATTTTGTAGACACAGAAATTAATGTCAGTCAGTGACGCCCAGCCCTGCCCTCACCTCTTTGTGACAATAAGAATGTCCCTTCCATGAGCACCTATTCAGAAGTGACCTGTTCCATCTCTCCAGGTAAACTTGAAATTCAAACCATTCATTGAGCACATGGACTTAACCGAAAACACATCTGTACATTCATGTCTAAACAATCCACTGAAGGACCCCATAATTAATCCAATTCAGCCATTATTGCAAAGCTACTAAACATATCATTAAATCGCCAATGAGGTACTTTCAGCTCGTTCCCACAATTCATTTCAAAAAGAATCTAAGTACCTAGTAACCAGCTGAGTTCGTCTACGCAGTAACTCCACCTATCTTATCATCGCCAGCACTCACAGTTACT
Source organism: Dicrostonyx torquatus (assembly GCA_028555095.1). Taxonomy (NCBI): domain Eukaryota; kingdom Metazoa; phylum Chordata; class Mammalia; order Rodentia; family Cricetidae; genus Dicrostonyx; species Dicrostonyx torquatus. The sequence goes on along the minus strand of JAQHUG010000154.1, from coordinate 3,331,583 downwards.
CTGAAAAGCTGGCATTTTCTTCAGCTTAACTGTATGATCTAGACAGAACATAAAACACACTCTTCAATAAGAGCAAATTGCTAACAGTCTTTATTAACCATAACAACTGGCACTGTTCTAAGTTACTAGCTATGGGTACCACACTGAAGAGTCGGTAACCTTATCAAAAACTGCTATTATTATCCTTTTTCTCCAGATGAGGAAACTGAGGGTCTAGGGAACTAAGATCAGAGTTTCCAAATAATGGAATCAAGATTTAGAAGGCCGATTCTATTCTGCCCAAGGAATATGAACTCCTTTTTAAAATAATATTTTACTATTCTTTGAAAATTCCAAATGTGTGTACATGTATTTTGATCCTACTCACATCAATCCCACCCCCCACTCTAGCTCCTCCCCATCACATCTTCCTCTTAACGCCATGCCCTTTTTCCTTTCTTATAACCCACTGAGGTCAATTAGCGCTCCCACATGCAATTGAATGGGGCCATCTGCTGGAGCATGGGCAGCTTACAGGTGTTTTTACTCCCAAAGCAAACTTCCCCCATAGCCATCATCTGGGGAATGCTCAGGGCTAACGGGGTAAGTAGAGCATGAACTCTTGATAACAAACACTACTAGAGATCTCTACCTCTTTGGGATAACCTTTTGCAAACTCTAAAGTTTGATGTCTGAATTAAGAAGCCAGGAGACACAGAAATCATTTAGCCTTTTTTAGTGTGATCTTGGTCCAGTTACTGAAACTTTCTGAGCCTTGCTTTCCCCGTCCCATAAGGAGAGCATGTTCAAACGTGAGTCAGTGCTCAACCCTGGCCCTCAAGAAGCAACTGCCACCCCTGCCCCCTGGTTTCTGTACTTTTTTAGTCTAACCTGTATATTCTTCCGGAAAGGAAAAAAAAAAAAAAAACACCACCATTTAGTCAAGATTGGTTATTGGCTCAGGCCCTGGTCAGAATAGATAGTTCTTTTTTTCTTTTTGGTTTTTTTCGAGACAGGGTTTTCTGTGGCTTTGGAGCCTGTCCTGGAACTAGCTCTTGTAGACCAGGCTGGTCTCGAACTCACAAAGATCAGCCTGCCTTTGCCTCCCGAGTGCTGGGATTAAAGGCGTGCGCCACCACCGCCCGGCCAGAATATTCAAAATTATTTGCATTCTTAAACGTCGGTAATGTGTGTATATTGTAGTCATTGTGTCTTAGAAATAAGGCCTTACAAGGACTCTCGTTATATTTGTCAAAATGAAGTCCATCGTCAGTGTCTGTGGTGCCTCCATGCAGGGTAAAACTGGCCACAGAGCCAGGCATGGTCCTCTCCTAGGTGTGTACCCATGAAGCTAGGCGCTAGACAGAATTCCCAGGAAGTCAGCAGCCTGGCAGGAGCCTGGGAATGTGAATGGATGGGCTGGCTGTCTCCCTTTGTCTCTTACAGCACCTTCAAACAGCTTCTCTACCTCTGAGGGATTTCCCATCCCCCACAGTCAGTCAGATACTCTGACCAGGTTGCCAACCACATGGCTCTCATCTCCACTTGCCGCCGAGTCTTTGTTCCTCCCAACAGGAGTCAGAGCCTATTTCCCAGCCATGGAATCTGGACATGAGTCGTGTCTGGGGGCTCAGAGATGAGGCACGGAGAAAAGTGGCCACTTCCACCATTACCATCGTGGAACTTGTGCTGTCTTGTGAGGACGACTTAGCTAGGCTCCTTGGAGAGGAGACCTTGTGGAGAGTGAGAGCTAGCCAGAAAGACCAGCTGCCAATCATATAAGTGAGTCTCACAGACCCTCCAGGCCCATCTAAAGTGGCCACATAGCCCGCAAAGCCCAGTAGCCCAGTCAGCCATGGCTGTGTGCTAAGGAAGGGCTCATCAGGCAAGCTCCTTGCTATAAAAACAAGGTGCATTTGTGCAAACGTAGATGGTACCTCGATTATGCAAGGTAGCCTCTCCGTGCAATCAAGAGACGGGGTAAACAGAAGCCGTACGAGAGGCTGCTGCTGGCACAACATGGCAAACTGTCTCTCCATAGACTTTGTTTCGTGTACGTGGAAGGATTAATTTCTAAAATAATAGTTAAAAGCGTAGCATGATAAATACAGAAACCAGAAACATGGTACTTTCCCATCATTATCAGCTTTGTCCGCTGAACTCAGATGTGCATATTATACTTTTATACAAAAACTTGGTGAGATGCTTTACACCAGCCTCCCCACAAACACACAAGTGAGGCAGAATGCTAGGGTGTTCAGATGGAGACTAGGTTGCTTCCAGCTCCATTATAATCTTAAAAGGTCATGGTCATCTACGTGAGCTGTTGGTAACAAAAATATCATTCTGCAGTGCAGGACTAGATGTTTTAAGCCACTGTACTTTGAGGTGCTATATTATACAGCAATAAATAGGAGGAAGAAAAAACAGTGCTTTTCTTCAACCTTTATCATAGATTAAAAAAAAAATCAGAAGAAAAAAAAAACAACTTGTGATCTAAGGCCCAGCAATAAGACACCTTCACTTCAGGTTCTAACAAAAAAGAGTGACCCAAAGAAGCCTCTGGAAAGAGGAGAGATGATGTGGTCTGGTTTCCAAGGGATGGTAGGGAAGGATCTTGAGGTCTCTAGTACCTAGGATCAGCAGTGACACTGTGGCCCTACCGAAGTGGCAATGATGTAGCCAAGGAACCACCTCTGGAGATGATTTAAAAGTATTCCTTCTGGGTATGTAGCCTCCCAACCTTAATTCAGTACCCCCAGAAGCAGAGACCAAAGCATAGAGTTAGGGTGTCAAGAAGAAAGAGAAGAGAAGAAAGAAGCCTGAGTAAGTGTGAGCAACTGGGGCTCATATCTCCTGAGGAAACACTGAGGAGCTCTCAAAATGAAGCCCAGAGACTCCACTCTAATGTGGGAGCTTGGGGGTCGACCCCACAGAATCAACTAAGCTAGGCTCCCAGGGGCTCACAGAGACTGAAGCAGCAACCATGAATCCTGTATGGGTCCTCTGCATATATGTTATGTTTGTGTAGCTTGGTGTTTTGGGGGGACTCCTAATAGTAGGAGTCGGGGTGTATCTGACTCTTTCACCTGCTCTTGGGACCCTTTTCTTCCTACTGGGCTACCTTGTCCAGCCTTGGTATGAGGGTTTGTCCAGTCTTATTGTAACTTGTTATTCCGTGTTCAGTGGATATCCCTGGAAGGTCTACTGTTTTTGAAGGGAAATGGAGAAGCAGAGGGGGAGGTAGGGCTGGGAGGGGTGGAGGGAGGGGAAACTATGGTTGGGATGTAATATATGAGAGAAGAATACATTTTTTAAAAATTAAATAAAAAATGACAAGAATGTAAGCATCTCGCCCCGATCTGTTTAGGATGACATCTGATAGCATTAACTGTCTATTCCCTCCAGACTGGTTGCCCTATGAAAGAAATGGGGGAACTTTGGGGCTTCTGGAGGAGCCCTGAGCCTCAAATAGAGGAACAGAGACAAAACTCTTATGGCAGGAGTAATCCTTATGCAACGGGACAATTGCCGCTGAAGTTAGAGGCGCCCGTGGAGACGGAAGATGAGCACAGGCACATCTGTTGTGCTTCCCCGCTTCCCTCCAGCTGTATGCAGGCTGATGAGAGGAAGCTGGCACAACAGGCTCAAACTGGAATGCCTGCCCATGCTCCTGGTGTGAACACCCCTACCCCGGCTGGATGAGTTCAAGCCACCAGTACTGACCTGCAACTTTAAGAACTCACCCGGCATACAAATGCTGACTAGTTTTGAATGGATTCCTTTTCCAGGGCCTGGAGACTTGGCCCTCTTGGTAAAGTGTTTGCCACACAAGCATAAGAACCCGAGTTCAATCCTTGGCACCCACATATGGCTGTAATTCTAGTGCTGAACAAGGGAAGGCAAGAGGGTCCCTAGAGGCCACTAGATAGCCAGTATAGCTGAGTCAGTGTGCTTCAGACTCAGAAAAGGACCCTTTCTCAGATAGATAGATAGATAGATAGATAGATAGATAGATAGATAGATAGATAGATAGATAGATAGATAGAAAGAAGATAGATATAAAAAATAAAAATAAGGTGGAGAATGACCAAGGAAGACGCCAAATGGCAACCTTGGCTTTAACATATTCACACACATACAGTATCACACACATGAACACCTGTACACATACATCATCACACACATGAACACCTGTGCACACATACACACACGTGAACACATACCCATGTTTTAAAAAACCATAAAAGTGTAGCCCTTTTCTGCATAAGCTAACTTGAATGCTAAACCAAAAGCTTCAGCATTGAACAGTAGCTGCCATGAAGGAAGAATGATACACAGGTTGGAAGCCAAGGCTTGGGCAATGCCACCAGGCTCCTCAGATGAGTAGATGCTTTTAAGCAATTTCTCCAAACTTTGATGTCCCTGGGCCTTTTCTACATCTCGGAACAGGAGTTCTGACCCCCAATCTAGGGAATGCCATTGAAGTCTGCAAAAACCTTGAGGGAGGGGTTGGGTAAACAATAACAGAGTGTCTTCCAACAAGAAAGTCTTTTCAATGTCAGAAAAATTCTCCTTTGCCTGAAAACCAAACCCCCTGTGTGGCAGTTTAAATGTTTTTCCTCCAGTTTTACTCGTGGTGGAGACAGAACAATTATCCACAACCTTCTACAAAGTAACCTTTCAGGTACTTGAAGGCTTTTCTCCTCCTGAGGAAACAGTCCAAGGTTGGCCTCTTGTCAGAAATTCAATTTTCGGACACTTTAACCTTCTCTGGGGCTTTCTTCCTAACCTTGCCCACGCTCTACATGTCCTTATTAGCTATGGAACCCAGCCTGGGCCCAGGCTCCTTGCTGAGTGTTGACTGCAGGGGAGAAAAGAAAGCATGGGGCCTCTCAGCCGGTGGTGTGTCTCAAGGCTGTACACAGGGCCAATCATTAGCACTTTCATCAACAGTGACAAGATAGTTGGGACAGAAAGAAATGCCCTTAGGATGTGGACACCCCATCCCCTTCACAGAGGTCCCAAAGCAGGAGGACTTAACACATGGAAAGTCATTTCTGTACCTCCGCAGTCATGGCCCATCCTCCCACTAGGGGCTCAGTCCAAATGCCATTTTTGCTTAACACCAGGACATAGGGACATTCTTTCAAGCTCCAAAAGACAGACCCACCAGAGGGAAATTGTTTAAATCTCAGAAAGGACTCTAAATTCAAGAACTCATTGAAGGGACACAGGGACAGGTCAGTAAGACCTCATGGTGTTCCTGCAGAAAACTTGACTCTAGTTCCCAGCATCCATACCGGACCCTCAGAAGTGCCTGTAACTCCAGCTCCAGAACAGCCGGTGCCTGCTGTGGACGTCCACCTGAGCGCATGCGCCTATACCCACACGCATACACGTCACTTCTTTCTTGCTTGGTTTGATTTGATTATTCCAGACAGGGTTTCTCTTGGCATCCTTGGCTGTCCTGGAACTCACTTTGTAGACCAGGTTGACCTTGAACTCAGAGCCTCCCTTACCTCTGCCTCCCGAGTGCTTGGATTAAAGGCATGCGCCACCAAACCCAGCTACACATAATTTTAAAATAACAATAAATCCAAAAAGAAGCCACTCAAAAACGGAGGATTTTGACCTCTGTCACTCACTAGCATATGGACGCCCAAATATGACTCAAATGATGCTCATGAAGAGTTCCCCCATTCCCGTGGACACACAGCGTGAGCCCAGTTTGCCAGACATCTGGTTAAAGCACAAACGTGAGTCACGTGTGTAACTTCACCTTTTCTGGTGACCGTATTTCTTTTAGCGATAAGGTCCCATGTAGCACAGGTTACCCCTGAGCTTACCACTCAGCCAAGGGTGATCTTGAACTTCTGATCTCCTTTTCTATACCTCCCGAGTGCTGAGACTACAGGCATACATCGCCTCTGCCAGTTTGGTGGCCCTAGGGACTGAGTCCGTAGCTTTATGCAGGCTGACACTTATCAACTGAGCTACATCACTACCCTTCCACAGCGGTCCTGTTTTTTTAAAGAGAAAGAGATGGATTTTATATTAAAACATATTTTACTTCACTGAGCATATATCATTCCCACGTATAACCAACACTCTCCAAATACAGAAATACTCTGCATTCCTTTTCTCTTTCTTTCTTTCCTATAGGGAATCTTCAAAACCTCCTATGTATTTGTATTCATGGCACAGTTCTGTTTGGCCCAACCATATTCCAAGCACTAATGGTCACCAAAAGAGGCAGCACGGGTTAAAAGTACTGACTCTCAAAGGGAGTCCCTGGAGCAGCGGCAGCAGACACTCAGAGGCTTCTTCTCTCCAGAGGAAGTATTCCAAGGCTGGTCTTTGGGGAACTTGCTAGGAATGCAAAATATAAGGGGCCACATTAGAACGACCAAGTCCAACTCGGTGTGTGGCTGGGGCAACCGGTGCTTTCACAAGGCCTGCAGGTACATGCGATGCACAGCCAGGCTTGAGAACCATGGTTCTGTGTATCCCACACCAGAAATGTTTGATCTGCTCTTGTTTCCCAGCATCACCAGTGTCTAACGGGGACATGAATCTTTAAGAAACTAACTTTCTGCATCTTCCGTTGCTAGGGAGCTTATAATAGCAAACCTTGTTCCCAGGAGATATGTTTTTATTTTTATTTTGGTGCCAATTAAATGAATTTTCCATTGGCATGCTCCTCTATCTATAATCATCTGTTTTATTCTTCTTTCCCCTTTATGTTTGGGATTGGTTCTTTTGTTTTCTTTGCCTTTTATACTAACCACAACCTTATGAGATCCACTGATCATCACGTCATTTGTCATCTATTTGGCGTTCAAATTTAACTGGGAACCTTGTATTGTTTCGGATAGATCTATTCATGGGTTTTCCAGCCTTCTAATTCTGAATTCCTTCATTGCCAGATTCCAAGGGCCTCTGGGATCAGTTAGGGTGAGGGTGGGAGCTACTGAGAAGCAGCCGTGAGAACTGCAGGCTTTTGGTCCCATTCCCCAACAACTTGACTCAAAAAAAAAAAAAAAAGAATCCTAGATAAAGCCAGCTGCCCAAATGTCTTCCTGGACTTCCCAAGGATGACTCCTTTGGCTTCCAATGAGTGCCAGCTGCCTCTCAAGATCAAGCTCTCAAAAAAAAAAAGTCAAATTAAACAAAGCGAACACTGTCAGTCAATCAGAGCTGAACAAATGCACACACTTAGCTCCCAGCTCAAATTGGACCTCCAGATTTGCGCTATTGAAAAGGAAATTGGCCTCACTTGCTTCAAAACAGCCCCAAAGTGGGGAAATTAATACAGAAGACGCCAAGTCATAATGAAATCTGGCAACGGTAGTGGGTTGTGTGGCATCATCCAATTACAGCAAACATAGACACTGCCCAGGGGGAGAAGCCAGTCTGGACAACAGGCAAAATTAGGACCCTACACAGTAATTACCAGCCGAGAGAGGAAATGTGTTAGGATGGTACAAAAATCACAGCTTGATGAACGCAAACACCCCAGCAACTGCAAAGAATCTCCACTCCACGTAACTCCCAAGAAATGGTCTCAGCACATACCAGACCTTGAGCTCCTCCTGCTGACAAAAGCCCTTTAAAACCAGACCTTGGCTTGTGCGTCACCTTTTCTGCTGCCCAGCATGGCCCCTTTGCAATCCCATATTGCTGATGAATGGATGCAGGTCTAGAAGAAATCTCCCTATTGCTAACCTGGTGCATTTTTCTTCTGCTGGTAGACTATATAGAGCCAGTGCTCAAAGACAGCCATGATTAACCTGCAGCAAATGGAGGTCTTCTGGAGAACCAAGATGATACCAAGATCCTGGGTGTCAGAGAACTTGAAAATGGCAGACGAGACTGGAGAAGGAAGCCAGAAGGGCAGAGGGAGAAGATTCCAGCCGTTCTCCAAGTATCCATCCACATGAACCAAATAACCAAATGCTGAGGAAGTAAAGAAATGTTTGCGGTGCTCTGGACTCTGCTTGAGTATATAATCAGGTAACATTATTTTAGGGAGCCCCGAAATCTCTTCCATACTTAGGGGAACATCAACAGAGAGCTGGTGCTGGATGAAGTGGCTTCAACCTAATCTCTCAGTTCAGAGTTTCTTCTGGGAGTCATTTGTCCATGAGATTGATGGTTTTGATTTCTGAACTTGCTAACTGGCAAGAACTAACATCTTACAAAGGCAGTAAAAAGACAAGATAGTGAGATCCGCCTGCCTCTGCTCCCGGGTGCTGGGATTCAAGGCATGTGCCACCACCCCCTTTCAACCAGTGGTTGATTCTTTTTCTAAGAAATATTAGTATGGTATAAATGTAGCAGGCCTTCGGTGAGAGAAAGAAAACTGGGAAAGCACAAGTCGCAAGAATTCAAAGGACCAAAGCTGTATGTGACATCCTTAGAGAGGGTTGTGTGTCTGAAATGAGTCTTACTGTTCTGGGAGTTCCTTCCCTGGGGAGATATAAATACCCATCCCCTCCTCATTCACCCTAGAGAATCAGTGAGTCCACGGGGCTTCCTTACAGAGCATAGATGAGAAGGGGCTATGGGTAGAGTGCAGGTGACTCCAAGGCCATTTTCACACAGCATGAATGATGGCTTCCCTATAGTCACATAGACGAGCCCTTTCTGTTAACCTTCCCCAGCCTGGACCCTCTAGCACCTTCAGGGTTGTGAACAATTGGAGGAAAACTGCACACAAACAGCTTGGGAGGGCGGTTAGAATCTGGGTAACACTCTGCACTCTCCTTCTGTGAGGGAAGGTGGCAGTCAACAGGATAATCATAATAGTCTCTTGTAAGCAGCACAGGTGATCTGGGGAAGAGATCTGATGGAGGTTGTTTTCCTTGGAGGACAGAACTCTACAACACCAGGCGATGTTGCATTTAGAAAACTCAACCTGAATACTCCTGTGGGACAATGGTCTGTACCCTGTCATTTGTATTTTAATAAAATGCTGATTGGCCAGTAGCCAGGCAGTAAGTATGGGCAGGGTGACCAGGCAAGAAATAGAGGTGGGGCAATGAGAACAGGAGAATTCTGGGAAGAGAAAAACTCAGTCTGCAGTCGTCACAGAGGAAGCCAGACACAGAGCAAGCAAGATGTGACTGCCTCACTGTTATAAGGTACCAAGCCATGTGGCTAACATAGAAAAGAATAATGGGCCAATTTAAGATGTAAGAATTAGTTAACAAGAAGCCTGAGCTAATTAATGTAGACCTCTGTGCTTCTTTGGGATTGGATGTCTGTGGGACCAGGCGGGACAGAAACCTGGGTCAACAGATTACGGAAGGTATTCGGGAACACTTCCATGATGACTTCCATGGTGTGAATCCTGTCTATGACAAACATGCCCTGTGATCAAAGAACAGCAGACTGCAATTGAAGCTTACGATGATGTCAAGGCTACCTATGGTTATCTGCTGTATCTACTCCATGTTGATTTGACTACAAAACTCAAGATATTGAGAGTATACTAAGATACTGAAAGACTTCCTGAGCTCAGTACCATGGAGGCTACTCAAGTCTACAAGAAGATGACAGGAGGAAGTCATGACTTGAGCTCTTGAAAGAAGCAGTCAGTAAACTGATTTCTGACAGCTTTGGGAAAGGCAGAACAATAGCTAGGTGGCCTATTTATCTTTATGATGATGAGGAAGCTGGCATTAGAACTGCAAACCTCCATGCAGATTCAAGAAGGAAAGTGGTCATTCTGGAAAAACTGCTGGAGACAAGACAGGTTCTAAAAACAGGACAAACCAAAGAGAGCGAACCACCAGGCTAAGGTCCCTTTATGATTCAAGCTTTTAATAACTGCAAATAAAATATCTTATTTGTCAGAAGATGACTTAGCCAATAAAGTACCCATCTGTAAAAACCTGAAATGGTCCTGTAGCTCCCATGTCACTACAGGACCGGTTGCGTGAGCCGGGAACTAAACCGAGACTTAAAAACACATAGACAGAGACAGACACACACAGAGAGAGACAGAGATGGAGACACAGGTCACTCTTGATACAAGAGTGCCAATTTCCCTGTTTATTGTGCTCAGGGGCAGCTATATAGAAATCCTTAGCCACGCCCAGTTCTCGGGATGTTTCAGCTGCAGGTCTCATCAGCTTGCCATCAAGGTCTCGTGCTAAGAGCAGCTGCAGACAGGGTCTCGTGCTCAGTTCACTCCAGCAGGCAAAGAATCTGAAGCAGGCAAAGGAAATCAAGGGGCCTGGGATCTATAGCTCCCAACACCCATCTTTCAAGCATGAGGACCTAGGTTTAATGCCTAGGATCTGTGTAAAAGTTGGGTACAGTGGTAATGCCAGTGCTAGGGAGGCAGAAGCAGGAGGATTCCTGGGACTCAATGGCCACCTAGTTGGGGAATGTAAGACCGGTGAGAGAGCCTGTCTCAAAAAAATCAGGTGGAAAATAACTGAAGAACAACAGCCTGGGTCATCCCCTGCACCCTGATTTAAAAAAAAAAAAAAGAGGTAAAAGTGATTTTCTTCATTTGTTCTGTTACAGGCAGAGCAGCTCTTTACACAAGGAAGGCTTAAATGTCAAGTGAACTAATGGGAGAAGTTTAGGCTTTGTGTCACCTTCCAGAGGCCAACAGGAAATAAAATAAAAAGTTATTGCAAGGGTATGAGTCTCAAATAGATGATGTAACAGGAAGGAAGAAACTGTTTTTATGAGCAAAGAGTATTTTGAGCCAGGAAACTTAAAAGACTGGCAGGATTTCTCATAGAAAACTTTTCTTTTGGTTATATTTTAAAAAATAGGTATCAAAGTGTTTTGTTTTGGAAGGATGGAGCCCATGGAACTTCCTTAAACAAAGAAGTAAATTGCTTTAGCAAGGAAAATACTAGGGTTGAAGAAATTTATTGGTGGTTAACTATCACTGAAGGAAGAGATTTGAGGGAAATTAATCAAAGAAAAAGAACAGAGACCTGAATAGGGGAGATGTGGGTGCTTAAAGGGGAAACCTAGAGAGCAATTTCCATGCTAGAAAGGCCAAGATGGGTTTAACAGTCAGCAAAATATTGTCTGCAATTTGAAATGTGATCCTAAACCTTCGGTAACATATGTGAGATCTTTCTGTAGCTGGAACCTTGTGAATTGGAATAGAGGGTGCTTGAAACCACATTCAAGTTGATGTGGGACAAGGGGGAAAATGACATAAAGATGGCTAGACATTTGCTGGAGCAAGAGTTCCAGCAAGAACAGGAAATCGGAGTGAGAAGCCAACACAAGAGAATTTGAGAAAAAAAAAATTCCTCAGAAGTAGGAAGGGCAAACCAATGTCTTTCTGACCTAGACAAAATTAACCCCTGTGGTGGTAAATAGTGATTGTCAAATTGACAGGATCTAGAGTCTCTTAGGAGACAAAACTCTGAGTGTGCCTGTGAGGGGTTATATAGTTTAGGTTGATTAGAGTAAGAAGATTCATCCTAAATGTAGGTGAGATTATTCCATAGACGGGGCCCAGGCTACATTAAAAGGAGAAGGTCAAGTGTGTAATGGGTAGTCATTACTGTTTCCCCAATGTGGATACAATGTGCCTTAAGTTCTTGCTGCCCTGACTTCCCCACAATGGTAGACAGCACCCTTAACTGGGAACCAAAATAAACCCTATCACCTTTACATTGCTTTGGCTGGGATATTTTATCACATTGATAGGAAAAGTAACACAATCCCCAACAGTATAGATATTTGATTTGTACCTCCAGAATCAAAGCCAGTGAATACTGGAAGTGAAGGAAACAGGAAAATGGGGGAAGAGTGGGTAGAAAGAATGGAGAGAGAGAGAGAGAGAGAGAGAGAGAGAGAGATTGAACTGAACAAGAACAAGGTTGAAGGGGAAAGACAGGAATCCAATGACTGTTGTATCTGGCATTGGTTTAGTTCTGAAGAACATGCATCATTTTGACATCATGGATAGGAAGCAACACTGGTACTAATAAAGGGACAAGTAAAGGGTAAAATGAAGCAGATGATAGAGATAATTATTAAATAAATAATTTGGTAACTGCAGTGTATGGGGATGGCAGGTTTTAAACATGTTAAAAAGAAGTCCTCAAGTCCAGGACTTCCTCATCTAATGGTCTTGACAATTGACCTAACTCTCTCTGAGACTCTCTCCTTTTATAAAAAGAAGATAATAATAATACCCTCTGGACAGAGCTGCTGGGGCAAGTAACTGAGATGATCATGTGTGTTTATGAGAGTTCTCTATGTCTCTAGACATGAATGACTAGATTGTCTGGGACCAACAACCACACTGAGACAAAAACAATTAAACAAAAATTTTTTTCCAGAAAAAAAAAATCTATTTGGCAGCATTGGAGTATTTAAGACAGAATTTGAAGGTCACAATCTGGAGGATAAGAGATATTAAAATAGGTGACCCTGGCATCATGTGGCTTCTTTGTGCCAGTTGCTAGCTCTGAAAGTAAAATAAAAGTTGACAGGCCAAAAGAAAGTAAGAGCAATGTAGAATAGCACAGGTTGGAGGGTCAGAGGATTGACATGAATACAGCCACTGATTCGTGTACTAGAATCTTGGTCCCTGGTATTGAGGTGGTAGGAACCTTTAAAAGGCAGGGCCTGTATGCCATGGCAGGCTCCACCTCCATGGTGAATGCTATCTAAGACTTACAGAAGCAGATTAGTTCCTTCCCCTGCTTTTGTTTTTGTCTCCTCATTCGACCTCTTCTACATCAGACCCACCATATGTTGATATCCATTAAAAGTCCCTTGTTGTGGAATATTTGTTTAACTACACAATGATGTGTTACATTTGTTTATGTTGAGGAATATTGTTTTAACTATGTAAAGATGTGTTACATTTGTTTATGTTGAGGAATATTGTTTTAACTATGTAAAGATGTGTTACATTTGTTTATGCTGCCTTTGTTTAATGATGTAAAGATGTGTTGCTTTACCTGCCTAAGGCACCTGATTGGCCTAATAAAAAGCTGAAATAGCCAATAGCTAGGCAGTAAAGGGATAGGTAGGCTGTCAGGCAGAAAGAATACAAAGGAGGAATCTAGGCTCAAGAGAAGAGAGGAGAGAATGGAGAGAGAATAAGGAAGATGCCCGGAGCCAGCCAGCCAGCCAGGCAGCTGCCAGACAGATATGGAGAAAACAGGAAAAGTCAAACATACAGAGTGAAAGAAAGAAAAAAAGCCCTAAGGCAAGCGTAGATGAAGAGAAACAGGTTAAAATAAGTTATAAAAGCTAGTGGGACAGGCATAAGATAAGGCTGAGCATTCATAACTAATAATCCATCTCCGTGTCATGATTTGGGAGATGGTTGGTGGCCCAAAAGAAAGCCTGTGACAATCCTTCACCACAGCTCAGCCAATACCAGCTCAGGACTCTCCAGTTTTCAGAATTATGAACTAAACAAAACTCCCTTCTTTATAGAACCCCAACTGAATATTTTTCATAGTGAACAGCATGGACTGGAATAGCACACCGATATAGACGGGCCCCATTGAGCACAAAGAGTAAATCAGAATTGGATCAACTTCCACAGAGAATGGAGTTGAAGTTAGCAAAATCTGAGTGCGTTAAGGTTCTCTGCCTTTTGGTGTGACCTGCTGCTTCAAGAAAAAGGCAGTGTTCTCTGGGCTAAACACAACCCAGAGCCACAAATTATCTTTATGTTCTTCACACAGAATGCCCAGCATGTACTAAAAACTGAGCAGACAGGAGCTGGAGAGACGGCTCTTTAGTTAGGAGCACATACTTCCATCGCAAGGGCTGAAGAAATCTGCTTCCTAGAAGCTACTGTGTGGCTCTCAGCTGTCTGTAACTCCGGCATCAAGAGATCCAACACCCTTTTCTGGCGTCCACAGGCACTGTGTTCACATGCACAAACCCATCCTCAGATATGTTTACATGCACAACATTTAAAAATAAAAAACTAAAATCTTTAAAAAAGAATGAGAAAAAAAATCTCAGAGACAAAAATCTGTTAAAAAACAAATAAAAAAATTAAAACTGAACAGAGAATGAAAACAAACACAGAAAATCCAGACACTGGAGAGAGCTGACCTTAACTTGAATATAGGTACTAGTAGGCTTGAAAGATTCATCTACAAGAGACCACATTTTCATCACAGAATGGAAACAAAATAAAAAGGGATTCAGTGGATATTCTAGAGCCAAGATGCATAATTCCAGACCCCAAGCAGTCACTAGTTGGGTTTAACAGCTGAGGAATTGCAGCTGAGAACTGGTACCCCGAACGACAAGGTCAGAAGAATGGACATGCACACACCAACACATGAAAGCCCTAAGAGCTGAGAGGGAGAGGCACACGGGATACAATAAAGAGATTCGGCTTGTGTGATATTTTGAGGACAGAGAACTGAGCAGGAGCAGTATTTGAGGGAATGACAGAGACTTAGAAAATTCATGAAAGGAATCAAGTCACACATTGTAGGACCCCAGGGGATTTGTTTTAAAAGAAGATCTAGTCATGAGAAACTGCTACTAAAAAAAAAGAAGAAGAAGAAGGAGGAGAAAGAAAGAAAGAAAGAAAGAAAGAAAGAAAGAAAGAAAGAAAGAAAGAAAGAAAGAAAGAAAAAGAATCAAAGGCAGGCAGCAGGATCTGCTGCATAGTATTTTTCAAGGTCTTCAAAAATAGCCATTCCCAGCTCTGATTTTACAGACCGGGTGTCAACTGACTACCAAAAGGAGATAAGTACAGTTTGTTTCTAGATGCCAAAGGAAACCTGAGCTGGAGAGGCAAGTGTTTAGACCATTTTAATTAGGATTGCCATGATAGAGGAGGCATTGGGTGGAACTAGCACATTCAAGAGGTGGTCCTGATGGCCAAGGAGAAGAGGGAAGCAAGGTCGGGTTCAGGAGGAAGGAGAGTTCCATCTCCAGTAACCTAACAAGATTCTCATTGAGAGCAGGCCAGGCCAATCGTCAGTCCCCTGGGGGACGATGGAAAATGAGCAAACCAATGAAAAATGGACGTTGAGAGTTGACCAGAGATGAAGGATGTGCAAAAGAGATCTGATCAGACTGAAGTAGTAAATTCTCGATCAAATTAGACGATGCAGGGCAGGGAGATGGTCAGTGCAGGGAGGACCTGAGTTCAGCTCTTCAACACCCGCATAATAAGATGGGCAGCCCATGTCTGGTAACCCAAAAGGGGAGGACCTGAGACAGGTGGATCTCTGGCACTCACTGGCCAATCCAAGAGCGCCAGGTCCACAATGAGACTTTGTCTCAAAAACCAAAAAGTGGCGAGCAAGAGAGAGAGAAGACGTGAGCTATCAACCTCTGGCCTAGTCACATTTGCGCACACACGTACGTACTCCTCCCCACCCCACTCCTACCCTTATACACATAGGCAAAGCTGCAATTCCTAGCAGAAAGAGCATTTGAGAGACTCCACAGAAACTCGGCCTACAAGATAACCTTTTATATTGTAGCCGTTTTCATTTACTGTTTTTCTTTGGATTTGCTATAAATTGCTCTATCTCTGAGCTACATCCCAGATCCCCAGAGAATGTTTTTAAACAACAAACAGCCAATATATCACTGACACCACGTAAAACTTCCTAGTGCTTTTACCGGTAGGCGAAAAAGCCAGAGGAAGGAGGACACAAAAGGAGGTAGGCTGGACAGAGGGTCAGAAATAAAATAACAACATAGAAGAAGCGAATCAAGAAGAAAACAAAATAAAGGAAGGAGGGGAAAAAAAATAGAGAAAAGTGAACCCACTGGACAATAGCCTAAGTGCTAGTGCCAGCCACAAGTCAGGATGAGAGGGCAGGGGACAGGGAGGACACAGCATTTGCTAACAAGCCACTGTTGTTTGGACTGAATTTCTGAACATACTCCCTCCTGAGCATACACCACTCGATTTACATGCAAATATAACTAATGTGTTCTGAGTACTTACTATTCAATATGCATTCAAAGCGTTTTCTGGGCCCCGCTGTTCATTCAGCTCTCCTACCAAAAATACCAAACAGACGATCCAGCACAGCTCATTCATCCTCACAGTGAACTTGGGGGAAATATGAATTCTTGGAAACTGTTGTCATTGTCCGTATTTTGTGGCCTCATATTGGAACTCATATAGAAAATAAGAGGCCTGCCTAATAAGCATGGCCCTAAATTATAGTCTGTATCATTTTGGCCACAAGATAACCCTGCTTTTCATTACGTCAGTAAGGGGGATGTATGTCAACACATGTGGGGGGGGGGTACAATACTAACTAGTTTTACATAAACTTTTTTTAACCTGCTAAGATTTTTTTCCAGAACACCAAGCAACGTCCCTGTCTTTACAACTGAAAACACGTGGTTTAGATAAGGAGAGAGTAGGACTCTCCCTAAGACAATGCCCAACCCTAAAATCTGGGGACCAGGACCTCAGAGACAGCTTTAGTGACTGGACCAGAGCTTGATCAGTAGGACTTGGTAAAATGAGATTGGGGGGGGGGAATGGGCACTAAATTCTATACCTGACAGCACACTCTTCAACAAGCAGGATCGAATTAAGGAAAATTTCCACATCTCCATTTGTTTATGCAAAGGCATTGTGCCTGCTGCTCTTAACTTCTGCATGACATTGTGGGCTAACACTGACGTTATCGGTCCTTGCTGATCGTGGGAAACTGCAAACGAGGATGGGAACACAAATGAGAGGGTATCTTCATGCCAGAACAGATGCTCCTGGGAGAAGAAACAGTCTGGGGTCTTGATGGACATTTCTAGGTCCTAACGACACACTGAGCGTCCTAATCTTAGAGAGGAGCGTGGTCAAGTATTTGCTGCAAAGACAAAGTCCAGACATCTTGAGAAGCTAAAAGCCATTAAGACATAGTTGCCATCCTCAAAGACTTCAAGTCAAATTGGAAAAACGAGAGGGACTGGAAGAGTTAATTAGCTAACAACACAGGGTTAGTTAATAAAAACAACAACAGAAGACAAGTGGTGAAGAAATGTGGCTTTAATTTCCAGATGAATGGCCCAGCTAATACCGCAAGAGAATGGATAGATGACTTCAAGCTGTGGTGGATATGAAAACTTTCGTGAAGGAAGCTGGAATCAAACTGAGCCTCACTTATGAGTAGTAATCATCAGAGCTCTGCGTGGCCACCAGCATCCTGTGCTTCCGATATGGACCTCCTTAGACAGTAGCACGAATCCTCATAGGGTTGGTACTGCTGTCTCCGTTTTGCAGAAGAGAAAAACCAAGATTCATTAAAACTGTGTAATGTTGCCCAGAATGAGAATTCAAACTCAAGCTCACCCCATAATGTACTGCATGGTTACTTGGGATGCCATTAAAGGCCTCAGTAAAAACGCATGGTGGCCGGGGATACCAAATATACTGTAGTGGCTGAGAGATCAATTGGAGCCCTCAAGATGGAAATTTCCGGAGAACAGAATGATACAGCCATATAAGTAAATGGAGCCTGCCCTGCTACTTTTATAAGTCACCAAATTATAAGTAGCAGGTGCTATTGTAGAGCTGAGTTAAAGAGGATGCAACCATCCAATTCAAAATATTTCTCTCTGCCCAACTTATGGTTCACCAGCACTGAATTCCTATTGAAGAAAAGCACAAGACTTCTAGTAGTCTCCATTCTGAACCCAGAATAATCTACATATGATTTTGCATAAGTTTGCATATCAAGTTCCAAAGCTTCCTCCCCCCTCTCGATTATATAGGATGTTAATTAATTGACTAGTGCAACCTCTGGAAGTTTCCCCTCCAGTGCCTCCTTAGCTTGGTACCCACCTAAGGTGCAGACTTCTCACTGCAGGGAGAATCAAAGGCCATTCTGGCAGGAAACAGTTGACACTACTGCTGATCAGCCTCTGCTCCAAGGCTTTGGAGGAGAAAGCCTACCCAACCTTGTCCAGAAGAGTGACAGCAAGCACCTGGCCTCCTGATCCCTGCCCGCCCTCCCTGCAGCTCAGAGGCAGAGATGAAGTGTCCCGAAGCCCTTGGACTTGAAATGATAACTCAGGAGACAAAGGAGGTGGGGGAGAAAAGCAGCCTTGAATCACCTGCAGAAACAAAAGAAGAGCTAAAGATAGAAAGGGGAACAAGGACATCACAGCCAAATAGGCTCTGGGAAGGCTTTCTTTGTTCAGCAGCCCGTTGAAAGCTACTCCAGACCCAAAGCCCCAACGCCATGTGAAAGTCCCCCACATCAGTTCCTGAATTCCTCTCTCTGGCAGGCTCCACCTACATTCTGAACCCTGTCTCTTATCAGACCCCATACACTGCCCAGGCAGGAGAGATCTGTTGTGCAGAGTTGGCAAAACTGAGGGCTCTCCATTCCTAGGAAGCCAGGCATGACTGTGCAAATGCATAGTTCCCGAAAACCCAAAAAGGGTCACCTATTTAGCATCTAAAATGCATCTCTCCTCAGCCCATTTTTTGGATGTAAGAATGACATCAAAATGCTACCTCCCTTTGAGATCAGAGAACAACTGCCTAGACCAGTGAATGATTTTATCAAATAGGGGCTGATGGAACAGAGAAAAGAGGGGTCATTCTCTCCCTCAAAAAACATCATGCCCACAGACCACTGTGGCCTGGTCTTGTCTGGGTTTGTGTGTCTTGTTTTTTGTTTGTTTGTTTAGACTGAAGTCCCTATCTACAGTCTGGTCTGAAACTCACCATGTAGCCTAGGCTGGTCTCAAACTCCTAAGCCTCCTGCCTCAGTTTCTTGAATGCTAGGATCAACGCATGTGCCCTCACATGCAGCTGTAAAGCCAGCCTGGAAGGCAAGCCAGATTTGATTATTTTGAGATATTCTGGAGGTGAAAGACATGTGTGTACAGAGCCCCGTAGCTGTTGATGATGAAGGAATAGTACAATCTCCAGACCTGATATTACTAAGGAATTTGATTACAGAGCTCTCTTTTAACTAATTATATAGCTGGTTTTTGGGCCCCTACGTGAGATTTGAATTAGTTCCGTGTGGCAGGCAAAGAAGTATCAAGATAACTATTTGGGGGAGCTGAGATGATGGCCCATGACTGAAGTCCTCTGCAAGCATGAGGACCTGAGGGAAGGCCAGTAAAAGTCTCTATCTCAAAAAACCAAGGTAGAAAATAGATATCCAAGGTTGATGACCTCTGGCCTCCACACATATGCATACAAATGCACATACACACACACAGATACATACATACATACACACACACACACAAGGGAGATTGCTATTGTTTAAAAGCATTGAACTTGAAAAGACAGAAAAAGTACAGCTATAAAAACACAATTTTTGTGTTAGAAATAAATATGACCACCATTATTTGCATAAGCCATTACCATAATTAATATACAACAAAACAATAATCATGAATATTATTGCTAGATTAAGTTTTAACATTTATTTATTACAACCCTGAAATGTTTATGTAAATGTAATGGGACAACATTAATATTATTGGGCTTTCTCTTCCCACTACCTCAAAAACATATTCTAGGTTCCTGTACTCAGTTGCCCTTTCCTTTTAAGGGCGGGAGGAGCTTTGCCTTTAAATCAGACTGGAAAAAAGAATGGGAAGTAGAAAAAGACAGAAGCATGTCAATAGTCCTGAAAGGTGGTTTCAAACAATGCAAAGAAGAGGCATTCTGGATAAACAAGACAATATGAAGAACCTATCAATGGGAAGGTGATCAGCTGCTGCAGGTTTTGCATCTAATTTGGAGTGTGTGGTGGTTTGAATAAGAATGGTCTCCAGAGTGGTGTGGGAGGTCCTTCTGTCTATGTGTTGCTTTTATTGGTTAATGAATAAAGAAGCTGCTTTGGGCCTGTTGATAGGACAGAACTTAGCTAGGCCTGGAAGACTAAGCTGAATGCTGGGAGAAAGAACAGAGTCAGAGAGAAGCCATAGATCCTCCACCTGAGACAGATGCTGGGAACATTACCCAGTAAGCCACTGCCACGTGGTGATACACAAATTAATAGAAATGGGTTAAATTCATATGCTAGCCAATAAGAAGCTAGAGCTAATGGGCCAAGCTATAATTTAATTACTACAGTTTCTGTGTGATTATTTTGGGTCTAAGCTAGCCAGGAGGCTGGGAACGAACCAGGCCCCTCCTCTAACAAATTGGCACTCACGTGGCCAACTAAAAAGCCTGAGAGAGCTTGAAAAGAAGTTCTAGACATAAAAATACAGAGTTTAACACAGCTTCTTGCTGTTTACTGATGGTGTGCCACAGCTCCTTAAGAGAGATTTTCCTGATTCAGTGGTAGCAAAAAGAAAAAAATGCCACACTGTTTTAAAATGCTGGCTTTCTGGGCTGTGCTGCCAGTGCAAACTCTGACTCTTTCAGGCAGGAGGTCCAGCTACAGAGCATTTGAGTGGGGGTTTGTGAGCAGACTGCTACAGCTTGCTTAATGGCGACTTGGACTGACTGTGTGCCTGGAAATGGGGTGGTATGCTTAGCTCTTGGAAGGGAAACGTGAGCAGCTCTGTCACATTGGAATGGGCAAGGAAGTACCATATATATCATAATAGCAGCACAGCTTAAGTTTTAGACTAGGTGGGCAAGCAAAAAGTACCATATATACTATAATAATGGTGCAGCTTAAGTTTTAAGAAGCACTTAGCATTTTAAAAAGTGCTCCTGGACAGTAAAGAATTACAGGTATGTAATAAAGACAAATCCAGCTGAGTCATAGTGTTGGATAAATGTATGTAGGCTTGGAAGAGAAAAGAAAAAGAGTATAAAGAGTCAGAAAATGCTCTTTTTTAAAAAAGGGTAAAGTCTTTAAAGAGACAGAGTACAGATAGTCATAGATTAAAAGGAGTAAAAAAAAAAAAAGAATAAGCCATGTAATGACGGAGTATACACAGAGAATCTGGATTATGTATATTATTGTGTTATCTTTAAATTTTTTGACTGCAAATGAGCTAAGTACAGAGAGACATTTCATTGTATGGGCTGCTAAGCTAAACCAGCATGTATATTATAAAGGCATCATGACATTCAAATTTGGGTCTAAGGATATGTTACTTTGGAAAAGAGATTCTTCTCTTGTTTCCACAGAGGATGAAAACATGTGGATTGCATCCAGACTGGTATGATTTGATGGAATAAGACCCCCCCAAAGGTCGCCATGAACACCCCCAAAAATTACTATGCCCAACAATCAGCAGGAAGCAGTATGGAGAAAACTACACCCATTGTCCAAATATTGTCTATAAATGTTTGTTTATATTAAAGATATGAATAATTTGCATTGGTATGGAGCTTGGTTTATTGATACAAATTTAAGGTCAATTTTGTTATATGTATATGTATTTCTGATCTTGATTAAGGTATTGTGTTTATGTAGCTTATTAAAAATATAATGTATAATTAAGAAATATAAGTTAGCAGATACTCATCCATAATAGTCAAGCTTGTAGTCATGTCAGTTAGATTTTCTAGATGTATAGAGATATACTTCATTAAATAGGGATTCTTCAAATCTTTCAGAGACCTTCAGAATATGGCATTTAAAATGTTTTAAGAACTTAGGACTCTTCATGACAGTGAGACACATCTGATCCTGATAGCACCAAGCTACTTCAAGAGGATGATGGGCACCGAAAAGGCTCCTTATAGAGTTTGCTAGTCATTTGGGCAAGAAACTGCTCTTGTCTGGACTGTTGCACAAACTGGACATGCAGGACCCACAGAGCAATGACTGCTGAACTTGCCTGAAGGTGAGACTGTCCTTCAGGGGTCCTGCTTCATGAAAGAGTCTACCAGACATTCTGCAGGACACAGAAAAATGTGACTGACAAACTGCCAATATAGGCGAAACTGTCTTTGAAATTTCCTGCTTCATGGAAAAGACTGCTGGATACTATGGGCCTGTAGGCTGAAGATGGATGCCCCAATGCTACAGAAGAACTTTGGGTGACTGTCCAGGCAGCGAGATGTCTCTGTCAATTCTAAAGTTTTGGAAGTTGCTTACAATGCACTTCTTGCTTACTTAGGTAATATTACATCTTTCTGGAGTCTTTGATGGAGTTGAAGAACAGATAGTTATTATTGTAGTTTCTTTAGTTATGATAAAAAATAAAGTAGATATAAATATTGTAACTGTAATTCTTGCTTGATAACTGTTTTGTTATATGTAATTTTACTATGTTAAAATTAAAACTTTCCTTTTTATTTAAGCAGAAAAGGGGAAATGATGTGGGAAGTCCTTCTGTGTATGTGTTGCTTTTATTGGTTAATAAATAAAGAAGCTGCTTTGGGCCTGGAGATAGGACAGAACTTAGCTAGGCCGAGAAGACTAAGCTGAATGCTGGCAGAAAGAAGGGCAGAGTCAGAGAAAAGCTATGGAACTGCTGGAGAGAAATGCTGGGAATTTTACCCAGTAAGCCACAGCCATATGATGATATACAGATTAATAGAAATGGGTTGAATTAATATAAGAGATAGCCAATAAGAAGCTAGAGCTAATGGACCAAGCAGTGATTTTAATTAATACAGTTTCTGTGTGATTATTTTGAGTCTAAGCTAGCCGGGCAGCCGAGAACCAACAAGCAGCCTCTCTTTCCCAACAGGCATTTAAATGCTTAGTCACCAGGGAGTGGAACTGAGTGAGATGGATCAGAAATATTAGGAGGTATGGCTTTGTTGGAAGAGGAGTGGGCTTTGAGATGCCAAGAACCCGCACCAGGTCCTATCTCTCTTTCTCTGCCTGCTGCCTGCACATCAGGATGTAAAGTTCTCAGACACTGCTCTAGCACCAAGCCTGTCTGCTCCCTGCCATGATGATCATAGACTAACCCTCCGAAACTGTAAGCAAGCCTCTCAGTAAATGCTTTTTTTTAAAATAAGAGTTGCCTTGGCCACAGTGTCTTTCCACAACAGCAGAACAGTGACTAGAACGTGGTGTCTGAAAAGGTAAAGAGGTGTTGTAAAACTGGCTCTTGGTTCCATGGTTACCTCTTTGACTGTGAAATGGAATCTGGACCATATGTGGCCACAGCTCCAGTGGGGCTGTATGTATTAATCCTTCTCAGCTTGTACTTAAAACCTATCAAACAACTTGAAGAAAAATGGAAAAATTTTCAAAGATAAGGAATGAGATATTGCTGTGTCACTCCTATCTTTGCCCTTTTCTCCTCTCCAAGAGCCCCATGATACTAAAATTGTCCTCTCTGTCTAGACATTGGATTAGGAGTCCTGCTACTGTGACGATATGCTAGAAATAATCATCTTAAAGGGAACAAAAATTTGCTTTGAATCATTGATTCATTTTATGGTTCCTTGGCAGTATGGTGACACAGTCTATCATGACAAAAGTATATAGCATAGGTGTTGAGCCCAAATTATCCCAGGGCCTGAACCTCAAGATCTGTAGGATAGAGAAAAGCCTGGCTCGATTTTGAAGGATAGTCTCCAAGCTACTTAGTACAACAAAATCTAGGTAGACGCCCCTTCAGCCAGAGGGAGGGATTGATTGTGTCTCATTGACTGAAGGTACCCCCACATCACACAATGTCACTTAGCCTATATAAGCTTACACTCACAGTAATAAACTCAGTTCCCACTTTGACTTGACTCCCTATTGCATCTGATTGTCCTGTAGAATGGGCAGATAGCTCACTCACTTTTCCCTGAGGAATAAGGCTAAGGAGGCCTGGCACATAGGAAGCGGCTCATAGTAGTGAACCAAATGAATGGGATGTCTCTGGCAATTGGACCAGGGTCTCTGCAAGAAGATGGAGCGCAGTTTGAAGGAGTGATCATCCACATTCAGACTCCTATCTGAAGTTCAAGAAAATAAATATGTTTTCCCTAGGAAACTTCTGGGGTCTCATTGCTTTTAAATCTGGGAGGAAATCCCATGTACTAAAGGACTTGGGGCTGATACCCCTTATTTATGGCTCACAGACGATCACATGTCCTCTTCTGTAGTCATACTGCTTTCTGCCCTGCACCAAGATGAATGAGCCTTTTCTAAAAAGGTTCCTACAATGCCAGCCACATTGAGGCTGGGGACAGAGGTGGGAGTTTCCTAAAGCCGGGAGGCTGTAGAGGAAGTCGTATCAGAGCGAGCGCCGTAGTAGACACATTAAAACTGCAACTCCTGAGTTCTTTCTAGCTTTCCAATTATCCTCTAGAGCTGGGAGTGTGGAGGCTTCATCTTTCACGCCACACAGGCCCCTAGGGTGGGTCCATAAACACGGACCTCTTTCCCTTAATGTGAAATGCAGCTGGCTTGGCATGGCATTCCAGCTGCCCCTCCTTGCTTGTTGTAGAGATTATCCTTCTTCCGGATCTAAGTTCCTGTGCCAATAAAGGAGAGGGAGGGGCCTAATGAGCGCTTCCTGAACTATCTAGATTGTTCCTTCCACTGAGTGCTTGCTTTCCAATGCAGAATGCTGCAGCCTTTCTGCTGTTTCAAGGGTCTACGTGGCAAGAGAATAGCTGCTATCCGGCTTTCCAAAGCCCAGGAAAATAGCCAATAACTTATAAGTGACAGCTGAAGTTGTTACACCGGCATAAATTGGATAAACGGCCAATTAGGTGGCCCTGTGGAGGTGCACTCCATCATGGGGGTGAGGACCCCCCAGGTACGGAGTAGGCAAACATAAGTGGAGAGCTGCGGTGCAGATTCGCCACATGAATCCAGCTGAGCCCGTTCTTGACAAGGCGCTGGATTTTTGAATTGTCTGTAAGGGTCACAAGATCAGAGGAGAGTGACAGCAGATCCAAGTTCAGGCATTAACCCCGCCTCGCCCTAGCTTTAAAACTATGTTCTGAAAACTACCTGAACTCACTTCTGGAGGAAGACAGAAGTGGACGAGTGGACGCATGGTTGGACACTCATCTGTAAAAGAGACATGATGGTCTCCATCCAGCCTATTTGGAGGGTTATTAAACACAGCCTAGTGTTATTACAGGCAACTCACTTTTTCTCCTGCAGCCAGAAAGGACACTGGCATTAGATCTTTCTGGAAACACAGATCCTTATGCAATTCTAAAGGGCCATGGAAATTCTGTATTCACCCATGACACAAGGAATAAGGCACAAGCAAGCCCCTCAGCCCAGCCTCAGGACTCCCTCCTCCCTTACTCCATGTTTGCCATCCATCATCCCCCAACTCCCCCCCAACACCAACACACACACACACACACACACACACACACACACACACACACACACACTGTCCTTTATCTGAAAGCGGTACTTGTTAAAGGCTCGGTGACCACTCCAGCGATTTCCTTTGAGGATGATCACACACAGCCGAAGCTTCATTATTATGCTAATCGAGCTTGGCCTGAGCGGCTTTCCTAGCTGCCACATTAAAGCGTCCCAGGGAGGAGAGACCTCCAGAGCTATTTGCATTGTGCTGGATGAATATTAATGAAGAACCCAGGGAGGAGTTGTTTTTGAACTAGGCTATCAGGTGACAGGTGACAAGGTCCAGCTTACACTGCCATAAAATAAATAAGCAAACAACTGACCAAAACAAGTAAACAGATTGGAAAACACAAACAAGGGGAGGCAAAGCGGCAGACGAGAGAAAAAGGAGATGCTTGCTTAGGGAGACCGTGGTACACATCGCTTTTATCAAGCCCGGAATACTTGTCCCTATTTCAGAGACAAGGAATTGAGAGCTCCGGGTTGCAAAGAGACTGAGAAGAGCTGGCTGGCTCACTCTTCAGTGACAAGGTTTAGGTAGATTTTTATATCTGGATGTAAGGGGATGATGTTGGAACGCAGAAAACAATGCTTCAAAGCATGGAGCTCTGATGGGGAGACAACTTTGAACTAAAGGGCAATCTTAGAACCAAGGTCTCCCTGACCTTCCTCCACCCCTCACCCTTCTACCTCCTGCTATTGTCCCTCAGGAAGAGTTTTCTGTGACGTTCTGTTTTCTGACTAAAGGATGGTCCTCCACAAGGATGCCCGTCAATTGTGTTGACTGTAACCTCTCTAATGGAAGAAATCTAGAGTTTACACTGTACCCAGAGCTGAGAGGAACTTTGTTCTAGATTATTACATGGTGTGTGTATGGTGTGTGTATGTATGTGTTTATATGTGTGTGTGTGTGGTATGTATGTGTGTGTGTGGTGTGTGTATGGTGTAAGTGTGATGTGTGCATATGTATGTGTGTGTGTGGTGTGTGTGGTGTGTGTGTGGTGTGTGTATGCTGTGAGTGTGATGTGTGCATATGTATGTATGTGTATGTGTGTGTGGTGTGTGTATGGTGTGTGATGTGTGCACATGTATGTATGTGTATGTGTGGTGTGTGTGATGTGTATGTGTGTATACGTATGTGTGTGTGTAATAGGTTGACATCAGACATTTATTCAGTCATCTCAGCCTTGCCTATTTGATACAGTCTCTCACTGAACCTGGAGCTTGTCAGTTCAGCTAGCCTGACTGACCAGCATGCCCCAGGAATACTGTCTCTGTCTCCCCCAGCGTTGGGACTCTTGGCTTTTTATGTGAATATTGGGGATCCAACTTCTGACTGAGCTCTCTCTTCGCCTCCTATTTCTGTCATTTAAGTGCATTTATCTCCCCTAAAAAGCATTTACTAGAGTTGCCTGCAGCCCCGACTTCCCTGTTCCCTATGAAGAAGCGTCTCTATACTCCTAAGTCTCATTTGGATAGTGGGCACTCTCTTTCCTGGGGTGGTACATTCACATAATAAGATCGCCTACATTTTGACCTATCAGTCTGTTTCTTGTCAGTTTGTGCCCACCGACTTAGCCTATCTTCAGAGGGCTTGAAGAAGCAGAGTCAATTGGTTGCCTTTCAATTTCTTAGTTGCAGAAAAATATATATAACTATTTTATGTACTGATAAAAAGCAGCAATAAACAACAATTCCATTTTCCATATCAGAAACATAGACAGACATATCTGCGGCTTTCCACAATGTCAGGATTTATTGACTAGCATCAAATTCACCATGTATTACTGAGTTCACTTGGTAAATGCAGCCACTGGCAATCAATGGTGTTTTTATTTCCATCTTAAATGTGAATATAAACTTTAATGTTGTACATTACACCTCACACAGAAATGCCTGAGAAGCTGGCACATCTTAGAGAGATATTTCCAGACAATTCAGTGGGAATGTGGAAGGAGAGGCTCCTGTGCCAGCAGCATTGTGAATGAGGATGAATTCCCTTTCTACCCTGAAATTCAGGAAGTTGAGCTAGAGAAAAAGGGCTGTGCTGTTCCCTGACCCTTCAAGCCAGAGGTCTTCCAGGTGAACTCTTGCTCACTCTTATGTTTTCTAAGGTATCCTCTCTTTACTCTTTTGGGGGGCCCGCCATCCAGCACCCAAATAAATCACATAGAATCTTATTATTAATTTTAAATGCTTGGCCTTAGCTTGGCTTATTTCTAACCAGCTTTTCTTATCTTAAAAACATCCTGTCTATCTTTTGCCTCTGGTTTTTTCCTTCTCTTCTGTAACCTTATTTTCACTCTTACTCTTTGACTGGCTGTGTGACTGAGTGGCCGGCCCCTTCTTTTCTCACTCCTGAACTCTCTCTCTCTTTCTCTCTCTCTCTCTCTTTCCTTCTCTTTATTCTCTCTGTCTGCCAGCCCTGCCTATCCTTGCTCCTGCCTCACAATTTGGCCATTCAGCTCTTTATTAGATCAATCAGGTGTTTTAGGCAGGCAAAATAACACAGCTTCACAGAGTTAAACAAATAAGAATGCATCATAAAAGAATGCATCACATCTTTGCATCATTAAACAAGCGTTCCACAGCAGATGCAAATGTAACACGTCTTAAATTAATAATATACAACAATTCTCATTGCTCTGTGGTTCTAAACCAAAGATGAAGAAAGCATCCCATGCATTAGCGATAGAAGCCACATTCCACCTCTTCCTCACTGTGGTTCTTAACATTGTTCCAATCAGTCGTGAACAACCTTTATATCAGATTCATGGTATCACACTTCCTGGTAGAGAAATACTCTGATGTGTGACTCTCTACATCATTCCCGGCACTCTCTTTCCTTGTCAACAGATGCCTGTCACTCTCCAGATGTCTGCAGCAATTCTCTCTTCTTCATCTGTGTGCCTTCAGCCAAGGATCTACCCACCCCATGTCATTCCAAGAGTTGATGCTGAGTGTAGGTAGTGTATGGCGCCAGATTTATTTTATCCACTCGCCAGCAGCATGATTAGGTGAAATCATATCCTATAGCGTGGCTAAGACTGGTGTGGACCTCAGGAAAGTCTCCGGCATTCAGAAAAGGATCAGGAGTCGAGCACCTTGCCGCATTCATGCATTACGTGTTACAACCCTTTGAATTATGGAAGCTACAGGTAAAGCTAATCATAGGTAATGACAAGAAGACCATGAAGGAGATAACAGGATCTCGACTTCCTTGGGCAGCTGAATCCATCAACTCTGGGACCACCCACTATAATGATATTGTTATGTAAGATGGTAATATCTTCATTATTCCTAGGTCATGTTTACCTGGAATTTGTAAACAGAATTTTCATGGTATATTCCCTAAATCTAATCTTTTCTAGTCTTTTGTTTGTTTCTTTGGAACAAAATGCCAGCTTTGTTTGAGCAGCCTAACTCCTGCAAGACTACAAGGTTAACTATGGGAAGTGACTCAGATGCTTCCATCGATGAAGGGCCATATATACTATGATGTGTCACTTAAGGACATATTAATTATCTTAGTTGATGTAAGTACACTCAGATGTGTAGATCCTGATAGAATTACCTAAGGATGCATTTCAGAGAACATGATCCATCACTAAGTGTGACTGTAGTTTCATCGCCTTATCAAGGATTAGTCTAGTATATAAATGTGACCCCAAAACTACCAATTAAATGAGAGTAGAGACTTTCTGGATACTCTACGGAAAGTTTCTTGCTTTACGATAAGGAAAAGACACAAAGAAGAACTCTCTTTCCCATCTGAACATCCTCATGATTGTAAGTCTCATGCAGAGAGCTACGGCAGCCATCTTGCAGTTATGAAGGGCAGTAGGCAAGAGATTGATGCAAGTTCATTGTTAAAGGACTGCCAAGCTGGCCATGTAATGATGAGGTTTAACTTCACAGTTTAAAAATGGATTATTTATAGTTCCCCAGTCATGTATTTTCCAAATATTCTCTTGAATGGGAAAGGAAGGGATGGCATAGCAGGCAAGTGAAAGGAGTTTACAGGCACTCATATTCTGTCCTTTGCAGACCACAGGAGTAGTGAGTGCGAGTAAGGCTGTCCTATTAATATTTGTGGCAATTACAAATTACCATGGTGCTTGTGAGTTTTTATGACTTCCCATTTTCATTTTAATTTAATCATCACTAATTTTTTATAAGGAAGAGGAAAAGCAAGAACAGATTAAGAAAACCTGCAAATGCATTACATCTTTAAAAGACGGAGTTCATTATTCATGTGCTTGTAAAATGCTCTCATGAATATCAAGTCCCTCGCGCTATCCCCTACCACATCAAAAGAATGAGCACAAAGAAGTGGCTGTGACTCAATTGGCTTCATTTTGCTGCAAAATTATTTAAATTCTGTAAAAAAAAAATACAGGTAAACTCATATTTTTTTGAGTACTGTGTATGTCCTGGGGTGTGTTGGGATAGAACACTGCCAAGGACCACCGCTCTGTGACCAAATGACCATGCCAGCCTTGGTTACTACCAGAGGGGCTGTGTGTACTACAAGAACATCAAATGTTTCTAACTTTTCCATCCAGAGGCAAAACTGAGAGAGGTATAATTTTAATTAGTAAAAGTTTGAGGAGTTACCATTGAACACCAACAAATATAACTGTACCAGACAGATATACTAGCTCAAATATAACAAATGTGATGTTCAACGCTATCTTAATCAAAATCCCCACATTCTTCACAAAATAGGAAAAAAAAAAACTCTTAAAATCCTTATGAAATCACAAAAGACCAAGGAAAGCCAAAACAACCTTGAGCAGAACAATTACAGATTTCTAGACATATTCTGGATCTAGAGTAGTAAAGACAGGATGGAGTAGGATGAAAGCAAACATGTAGGTTGACGGAACAACTGTGTGTGAGCCTAACTACCCCCTCCCATACCTGACATCGATCCGAAAACCCAAACTGGAGAAGAGATGGCATCTCTGAAAACGGTGCTGAGGCAATGGATTGTCCATGTGCAGAAGAGTGAAATCAGGCCCCTATCTATCGCTCTTCATGGAAAACTAACTTCAGCTAAATCAAAGATTTCAATCTGAAACCTAAAATTCTGAAACGTCGAGGAGAAAACGTAGACAGCCCCATGCAAGATATAAGTGTAGGGAAGGACTTTCTGGATAGGACTCTACTTGCCTGGTAATTAAGGCCAATGGTTGACAGCATGGACCTCATCAAACTAAAAGCTTCTGCACAGCTAATGAAATAATTGAGTAAAGAAGCCCTCAGAGTGGAAATCTTTGCCAACTATACAGCTAACAGAGGATTATATCCAGAATATTTCAAGATCTCTAGAAACAGAAAGATTTGGGAAACCAAATAACCCAATTTTGTAAATGGTCTCTGGATCTAAACAAAGGGTATCTTATTTTCCAATAGAAAAAAAAATGTCGCCACCACAAACCACTTTAGTCATTATTTAGACTGGATTAAGTGATGTGACTGTGGCATTTTCTGTCACTGTGATAAAAATGTCACAGCCTAATGCAGCTTAGAAAGAGAGCTTATTTTGGCTCACAGTTCCAGAGGGATAGAGTCCATCCCAGGGAGAGGCACAGCATGGTGGCAGGAGAAAGAAGCAAGCTGGTCACATTTTCAGCCATTCCCAAGAAGCAGAAGGAGAAAGGAGACTGTGAAATAAAACTGTGACTCCTCAAAGCCACCCCCAGTGACTTAATTCCATCTCCTAAGGGATCAATAACCCTCCCAAACACCAACAACAACTAGGGACAGAGTGTTCAGACACATGAACTGACAGGAAACGGTTCCCATTCAAACTACCACAGTGGCCTAAAGAATCAACTCCCAGATTACGAAATAGAAAACATACTACATATAACCATTGCTAGGAGCCAGAGTTTTGTGCATGTGTGTGTTCATGTTTGCATACGCATGTGTATGTATGTGCCTATGAAAGTCACGAGTTTATGTTAAATGTGTTCCTCAGTCATTCTCCACTTTCTCTGTCTCTGTCTCTGTGTGTGTGTGTGTGTGTGTGTGAGAGAGAGAGAGAGAGAGAGAGAGAGAGAGAGAGAGAGAGAGAGAGGGAGAGGGGGGGATCTCTCACTGAACTTCAAACTCACTAACTCAGCTGAGCTAGTAACCCTAGGATTCTCACACACACACACACACACACACACACACACACGTCTCTGTCTCCCGAGCTCTGGGATTTCAGGGCCATACTATCACTGGTGGCTTGTTTACATAAATTATGGGGCTATGGACTCAGGTTCCCATGCGTGTGTAGCAAGCATTTCACCAACCAATCCATTCCTTTAGTTCTTTCTTTTTAAAAAATATGCATGAGTACTTTGCCCGTCTATATGTACATAGACCACACACATGCCTGGTATTCACAGAGGCCAGAAGAAAGATCAGATCTCTTGGAACTGGAATAACAGACGAAGGTGAACTTCCATGTGGACACTGAAAACCAAACCTGGGTCCCATGAAAAAGCAACAAGTGCTCTTAACCACTCAGTCATCTCTCCAGCCCCTACATTTCCCTCCGAATCAATATTATAGAATGCAAAGACCAAAAGATAATTGTGGTTATGATTTTATTCATAAGCAGGTATGGAACAAGCATACCCATATCTTGTTCATATCACTTTTGCCTCTTAGATCTCATCAGTAAGTATTGATGGTTCCCAAAGACACATTCATGTCCCAATTCTTGACACCTGACAATGCCATCTTATTTGAAGATCCCATCTTTGTAGAAATACTGAAGGTAAGAGGAAGTCCATAGATGATCACCTGGATTTAGGACAGGCCTTAAGTCTAATTATCGATGTCCTTATGAAAGAAAGAGGCTGACACGCTGACACGGAAGCAACACAGAGGAGATGATGGCAGAGGCAGAGATGGGAGTGACTCTATGAGTGTACAAGAACTGACGGCTGCCCCCAGAAGCCTGAGAGCTCTGGGCAGAATCCCACCAGCATCTCTAGACAGTGCTACCCACCCATAGGACAGATCTTGATTTCAGACCTCCAGCCTGCAGAACCAAGTAAATGATGTCCTGTCGGTTTTAAGCACCCAATTTATGGCACTTAGAACATCTATAATGCTGGAAGAAACTAAGAGAGAATAAAGAATATCATATTGTGTGTGTGTGTGTGTATATATATATATATATATACTATACACACATGAAATTTGCTAAGTAATGAAATAAATAATTTTTTTGCAACTCAATTTAAAAAACACCCATAAAGATTTTTCCAATTCTGAGATACACCTGAAAGAATGGTTTCATTAGAGTCAGCTCTGTCTGTCCTGTGGTTTGGGGAGAATTATTGGGGTAAATTAGTTTATTACTTTAATGACATTTCTGAATCCTTTTGGGGGGGTTAAAGTAAGGAATGGTGCTCAAGATCTCAAATCTTTTTTTAAAATCTGAGATTATGTGCCTGTAGGGTAGTAGTGATATGGCTGCAGGCTCCTTTTTAACTGAATCAAGGCACTGAAATACTCAAGAAAGAACTTTTCGGGTACCCAACCAAATTGTAAGCATGTTGGCCCTGACCTTATGAGCTGTCTCACTGTCCTCTCTGAAGGCTCCCCCATTGCTGACTCTAACTCAGAGTTAGAGAAATGAGCTCTGTCTCATTTCTCCATCTGCCTCCTCCCAGGAACACCCTAAACTTACAGTTTGCTTCATCTGTGGTGCATGCAAAAATGCATGTGCATGTGTAAGTTCGTGTGTGTGTGTGTGTGTGTGTGTGTGTGTGTGTGTTGGTAGGCATGCATGCATATGTGCACACACATACACAGGCTCATTCAAAGGTGTGAGTGCCTACACATACTCATAGAAAGCCCAGATGAAGAGGATGGGTGTTTTGCTCTCTCACTCTGTTTTATTCTGTGGTGAGCTTCCATGTGGACAATTAGGACTAAAAGCTCAGTCTGTCACTGAACCTGAAGTTAGACTGGTAACCATCAAGTCCCACTGCTCCTCTATGTAGACAGAGACTGTGGGTTGGCTTCCCAGCCGCTCTGACCTGAATAATCACACAGAAACTATATGTATTACAACACTATTTGGATGATGACTCTAGAGTATTCCTAGCTAGCTCTTACATCTTAAATTAACCCATTTCTTTAGGTCTATGTATCGCCACAAGGTTGTGGCCTACCAGTAAGGTTCCTAAGGTCCGGGCATGTTCTTCTCCTTCGGCAGTTACATGGCATCTCCTTGACTCTGCCTACTCTCTCTATCACTATTCTTATTTCCCACCTGGCTTTACCCTGATAAGCTATTGGCCCAAACAGTTTTATTCATCAACCAATAAAAGCAACATATATAAGAAGGACATCCCACATCATCTCCCTTTTCTGTCTAATTAAAAAGGAATGTCTCAACTTTAACATAGTAAAATTACATTTAACAAAACAAGTTTAAACAAGAATTATAGTTATAATATTTAGCCTATTTACATCTGGTAAAATTAAAGGAAATATACTATCATCTATTTTATCTTTGTGAGTCTAAAGTTTCTAATTTATCTTTTATTTATAACTATCTGCCTTTAACTCTTCAAAGACCCCAGAAGGATATAATATTACCTAACTAAACAGGAAGTGTATTGTCAGCAACTTCCAAAGTTCTAGAATTGACAGAGACATCTTGTTGCCTAGACAGTCACCCAAAGTGGCTGCTGGATTCAGTTCCAGTTCCCAGAGCACACAGAGGATTGCAGATCACTACTCTTCCTGTGAGTTTACCCCCTAATAAATAAATCTTTGTTATACTCCATTCTGGGCTAGGGTAGAACTCTTTTGCACGACAACACTTCTGTCTCCACTCCCCAAATACCCGGGGTTACAGGTGTTCAAGGCCACACCTAGCTTCTTCAAATTAATACTAGCATGTGCACAGCAAGCTATCTTACCTGCTGAGTCATCTCTCCAGTCCCATCCCCTGTGGTTTTTCCTCTTAAATTCTAATAAAATGGTCTTCGAAGTTCAAAAAAAGATGGTAGCCAGTAAAGGTACTTGCTACCTAAGTCTAATCCTTTGGACTTACATCACACACACACACACACACACACACACACACACACTCATGCAAGGTAAACAAAATTTAATATTTTCCTATCTGTCAAAAATAAAAGCAATACAAACCCAAGGAAAAGCTGTAATTTGGCCAGACAGTTGGAGTTCGCATTTGCTCTGATTAAACTCTATTCTATCTTGTTGGGACCTGGAGAACAAAGAGAGCAAAAGGGATGCTTATTGAGCAAGACTGTTTTATCTTTCAAATGTGTCCTCAGATATGATGCATATAACTCAAGAATGAATCTGTGTGCAAGTTGACAGACAGCTAGAAACAAACAAGTTACTGTACTCCTGCATCCATTTGCCTAATCATTTAGGATTTTGGGGTTTTTTTCCCCCTTTTTGAAGAAAGAGTCTCATGTATGTTGGGCTAGCCTGGACTATTTTGCATAAGCCCAGGATGGCCCTGAACTTCTGATCCTTCTGCTTCCGTCTCCACAGTGCTGGGGTTACAGATGTGCAGTTGACACGGCCTGGGAAGAAAACCCAGGACGTTGTGCACGCTGGGCCAGAAGTCTACTAACTGGGTCCCATCCCCAGCACAAGTGTTCATTCATCTGATGAGGGAGTGTTGATTCCTAGCCACTCAAGACATCTCCTGGGGACTGGAGTAGACGACAATATGGCCTGATTGGAGCCACCATATGGAGAAAGGGGAAACACAGGGGGATAGAAAGTAACCAATACACAATTTACAAACAAATATGCAGTTACGAGTTGTGCTCAGGTCTACAAGGCATTGCAAGATCTGACAACAGCCATAGAGATTTAGGGGTACGGAGACTCCCCTCTGTGGCTGATGCTTAATTTCTATTGTCAGTTTGGTTAGATTAGGGCGTTAGTGTGAAACAACTCAAAAGTACCTGTGAGGATGTTTCTAGAGAGTCTAACTGAGGACTGCCCTGAATGGAAGTGGCACTCTCCCATGGATGAGGGTCCCACATTCACCAGCTGAGCACCCGTATTCACTTCATTCCGCTGCCGAACTGCGGACTCACCGTGACCAGTCTGCTGCCATGATTAACTATATATCCTCACACCGTAAACCAAAATAAACTCGTTCTTTTAAAGCTGTTTCTGTTGGGTATCTTGTCACAGCAAGGAGAAACTGACATGAGCCTCTGACTATGGAAGGACTAGTGGCCCCAGAGACGGCTCAGTGGCTAAGAGCACTGGCTGCTCTTCCGGATGACCTGGGCTTAATTCCCAGCATCCATATGGCAGCTCACAAATATAAATCCAGTCCCAGGGGATCGATATTCTCTTCCGGACTCTATGGTGATCTGACATACATGTAGGCAAAACATCCACACACATAAAATTAACCAATTAGTAGTTAATTAATTAAAACTAAATAAATATGTAGGGTCTGAGGATAAAAAGGAGTCAGCCAAGCAAAGAGCTAGTAGGTGTGTGAGGAAGAGGCATTTTAGGCAAAAGGAAAAAAAGAAAAAAAACCCAAACAAACAAAAATAAAACAAAACCTATGTAGAAGCTTAGCATAGGAGAAAGAGCCAGTGTGTTCAAAGTACCTGAAAGGTAGCTAGTACGGATACAGCATGGCTTTGGAAAAAATAACACAAAATATCCATGGAAACCGAAGCCAGGGTCAGATCTTCCAAATGTGCAGTGAGAAGATGATGAACTGTTTGTTTGTTCCAATCTCTGCTTAGAGCAAAGATTAAAAGGATACTGTGGGGTAGAACTGAGTTCCTCCCCCTGCATCAAGGCTGGGATAGGTAATCCAGCATGGGGACCAGGGTCCCAAAAGTCAGCTAAGTGCCAGGGACAGGTCCCATGCAGGCTCCCTAATTGTTGTCCGGCCTAAACTGGATGTGCCTTGCTTTGTTTAGACCCATGGGGGCCTGGCCCTTTCTGAATGGGGACAGAGGAGTAGATGGGGAGGGAGGAGGGGGGTAAACAAGGAGTGAGGGTGGTATGGAGAGCAGAGAAAGGAGGGGAAACTGTGGTTGGTGTATAAAATAAATGAAAAACTGTTAATTAAATTAAAAAATAGCTCCTGGGGGGGGGGGGCTGTGTAGAGAACAGACTAGAAAGGGGTAGGAACAATGACAGTGAGGTCATTCAGGAGCTCCTGCCATAATCCAAGGCTGCAGTGACAGTGATAGTGTGGATGGAGCAGCAGCCCCACTAAGGGTGATGCTTTGCTTGCATCCACGTGAAACAGGCAGATGGTTCTCCAGGTGAAATCTCCAAAGAGAGCAATGCAAGCAGTTCTCCCCTTGAAATGCTTAAATCCAAGTTGTCAGAGGGGACAGCAAAATATCTACAGTTGGAATATGAACTTGGAGATTCACTCTAAAATTTCCTAGGAAACCGCCTTCATATACAGAGATTACTGACGCAATTCAGAAACCCAGAATTAGCATCTACCCAAGTGGTCAAGGCGGTTAACCAGTCCTCAGAGACCCGCAAATGCTCTCCCATCCACACACTCGAAGAAGGAACACAGAAGCAAGGGTACAGAAACCAGAACGTGGCAAGGACAGTAGCAGAAATGCGGTGGCGAACCTGCAGGCGAGAAGGTTCAGGGGACACCCAGCAAGCACCCCTGAGTTTCTGAAGAACTCTGGCAAAGGGCAGCCTGTTCTGTCACCGCCGAGACCCAAACTTTGGCTCAAAGAAACAAGAGAGCCTGGAACCATCACAGCGGCCACAGAGACTATGCTGCCCAGAAGAAGAGCAGAGCGCCTCCTCGTGTACAGAGAGAGGTCTTTAAGCATATATGGGAATACGGTCGATCATGAATTTTGTGGGATTCCTGGATCTGCTAAGGGCCAGGAATCCCTAAGAAGTAAATCTTCGTTTTAGAAGCTGTTCGTGAGTGTGATCATGGCTGAACACGGGTTGGTAGAAGATCTACTCCTATGAAACATTCTCCAGCTTTTCAAAAGACTATTCAAGACCAAATTCTTTCTCTCTCCCCACGAGCAGCGTACCAGCTGACACTGTGACACTGTGGATCCCACAGTAAACAAAGTTTGTGCCAAAGCACTCGGCACTGGCTGGGTCTCTCCATCATTCTTTTCAGCCCGTTTCACTGCCAAGTGACATCAGGCCTCTTGCTGGCACCCAGATAGCTGCCTCGGTAACCTTGCCCTGTGAGACGCTACATCAAAACCTTGCCATGTGACGATGCCTTCCCCGAACAATGCTAAGTCAGGCTGGGCTCTCACTTCACGTGTGAGCCATCATTAAATAGCATGACAGGATGTGAGGAAAACATTGGGGGCCTCAGGGATCAAAGAAGTGCTGCCTAGTTGAAAAGCACCTCTTTAACAGGCAGCCAGAGCAGGAAGTTCCCTTTGTGAAGCTCCGGCCCTAATGACTTCTCCCTGTTTTGCCCATAAAGACTGCCTAATTATGTCACATACGTCTGTACCCCACGTTCAGGGCCCCTCGGTGTCTGGGTCCCCTACTGTCAGCTTTATAGCCTCCAGGGTCATAAAAGCCAAGGGAACCTGCTGCTGGATTGCTGATCAGGTGACCGAGTTTTCAGGATTGGACACACCAGCCCTCCTAAGAGAGAGTAACACTAGCGGATGAAGGCCAAGCACCCTTCCTCAAATGAATCCCCGTTGGTTTCACTTTCTTTCAGTCCTGTGAGGAAATCGCACTGGGATTCAAGATTAAAAGTGACATCCCATTTCCATCGAGCTAAAGAGACCCAAACTGTATCTCAGTAGTGGGTAGACCATAATCCAATTTTTCAGCTCAAGTATCAAGACTGAGACTAATTGGATCCCTGGTGACAACCACAACAGACAAAGTAGCTACCCCATGTCCTATAAAGGCCTCCCTCATCTAGGCCCCTGCAAAACCCTGCTCCCTGCAGTGCTCGTTTTAATAATCCAGGATGGCTTTACTCTGTGGAATATTTTCATAGGAGCCTATCTCCCCCTAGCTTCCTCCAATGTCACTTTCAAGGTCATCAGTCAGCTCTTCATTGCTCTGACAAAGCACCTGAAGTGACAGATTCAGAGACAAGGTTCATTTCTACTCACCCACAGTTGCCGGGCACTGGCTCTGTGGACCTGGGGCAGCATGGCACATCATGGTGACAGGAGCGCATGATAGAGAGACCTGTTCACGTCACAGTGGAAAAGTTAGAAAAGAGCAAGAGACAACAGACAGGATCCCAACATCCCCTTCAAAGGCACACCCCCGATGGCTTAGCTTCTCCTACTGGGCATCACAACCTAAATTCTTGCCACTTTTCAGAATTACTACAGGCTAAGAACCCAGGCTCCAACATATGGTCTTTGAAGGACATTCAGGATCCAAACTACAGCACAAGAAGTCTATTCGTTTTGGTTTAGTTGCTGATGGATGGATGAATGGATATATGGATAGGTATGTGGATTAGATGGATGGCTATGTGGGTGAGTAGGTAGATAATTAGATGATAGATAGGTAGATCGATAGACAGACAGAGACAGACAGACAGATTTAGCAATTTACTGTCTTCCAAGCAGTTTGTATGCTGCCTTGATCACATCTGCCATGTGTGAACCTCAGCTCAGAAAGAGCGCTCACCTTGGGTTAATTTCAACTGTAGGAAACCTTCCTTCACAGAGCCGTGACAGTGCGCACTAAAGCAACTCATGAATATTCCACAGCCATAAATCTGAACTCTGGCCTTGCGAACAGACACATGAAAATCTTACTTTTTTTTTAGAAGTTTTTTTTTTTTTTTAACTCATATGATCTACCACTGCCTTATGTAGCTCGCACCCAATGTTTGCCTTCTCCTGGCTTAAAGAGAAGGGGTCTACAAGAGTCCACAAAGCAGGGTGGACACTGCTTCTTCAGGATGAGCCAGTTCTGAGTGTAAAGCCAAGCTCTGCCTCTCTGTGGTTGCGGTGTTTTGGATGGACAACAGGACAGCTATGCTCAGTCTCCACTGCAAATTAACCGTCCTCACCCCCACCGTTACAGAGACCGGGGGAGGTGTGTGTAGGGGGTGAACACAGTGAGCTCATCTCTAAACAGCCGCTGTTACACGATTCCTATTCTGGGACCACCAGCTTGTTCTCCAGGGTCTGTGACGACTGAAACGGTTTACCTACGGAAGACACAGCCGAAGCACAAACACCCTGTTTGAATGAGAATGTCCCCCACAGACTCCTGTGTTTGAACACATTTGGTGTGCAGTTGGGCGGAGCCTTAAAGGTTATGGAACTTTTAGGAAGTACTGCTTTGCCGGCAGAGGTTCATCAGTGCTATTGGGCTTTAAAGGTTTATAGCCTCACCCCCACTTCCTGTTCTCCCCTCCCCACCCCTCCAATGTGTAGAGGAAAATGTGACCAGCCATCTTCCATGCTTCTGTCGCCATGCTTTCCTTGCCTGTTGCCATATCTTTGGGGCCATGATGGATGTAATCCCCCTGGAATCAGAAGCTAAAATAAACCCTTTTTCTTCCTTAACTTGCTTTTTGTCAAGGCATTTTGTCATAGTGACAGAAAGGTAACTAATACACACCACACACGGAAGAACACAAATGCACAAAAATATTTTCACAAGCACAGTCATTCAGGAAAACATCAGGCTGTTGAGACGATGTTCAGGAAGTTCCCAGATGCAGGGAAAGATTTGATTACTGATCCAAGACTTTGATCACCTTCATCAAGAAAATGAGGCAGCCATGAAACCTGTCACTCGAAGCCACTAAGGGAAGGTGAGCAAGACACACCATGTTCCTTCTAGACACCAAGACAACCACTTAGCTCTGTCGGA
Source organism: Dicrostonyx torquatus (assembly GCA_028555095.1). Taxonomy (NCBI): domain Eukaryota; kingdom Metazoa; phylum Chordata; class Mammalia; order Rodentia; family Cricetidae; genus Dicrostonyx; species Dicrostonyx torquatus. Next base: position 3,291,567 of record JAQHUG010000154.1, on the reverse strand, counting down.
AAGGGAAGGGGAGACGGCCCCAAGGTGCAGTTTGTTTGTGCTTTGCTTCTACCTCCGCGTAGTTACCTGTGACAAAGGATCTCAGACACCTCGCTAGATGACTGTGTAGCTCAGAGCTGCCTCAAGGAGCTGGCACAAAGAATCTTTGTCAAATTGTCACTGGTCCCAGGCAGCTGAAGCCATGTTTGCTGGCATTATTATATAATCCTAAAACTTAAGCTTGCATAGGATTTTGAAAGATTAAAACTTTATACTCTCTTTGGGGTAAAGTTCTGAGCACGTTGGTCAGGCAGCAGCCTTGAATATGAAGACACAGGAGCACAGAAAACCTTGGTGTTCAAAGCTGATCCTGGGCAGGGACCCAGTAAGGGGTTTGTTTGTTGTGTGTGACAGGCTTCTGTTGTCAGCTCATTACAAAGTCTCCCCACTATGTGGTTCATTTGGGAACAATAAAAGAACTCCAAGGGTCAGAAGCTGATCCAAGCAGACCACTTTCAGTTTCTCCTCTGAAGCCAGCATCGGATCGCTGGCACTGGAACTAAGGGCTGTCTCAGCCCACATGATGCTTTATCTAGAGATGCTAATTCATCACTAAAATGCTCAGAAGCCTTCATGTAGCACATCCTCAGACGCCCATGGAGCCTTCTGGCTGCTGACACGGTCCCTCTGAAGTATTGTCCAATCCTCAGCCACCTGTGGGGGTCAGGGTCATAGCTCAATGGAAGTCTGACCAAATTCAGGCTTCAGCTGTTCCACTGTCACCAAGTCATTATGGAACACTGACGTTCAATCCAAATCCTCTTCCCACACGAGAAAATTATCTCCCAGTCGTTCTGACAACCCAGAAATCAGCCTGCCAATTGTCCAGAATTCTCTGGAACCAAGATGGCTCTCTATCAAAGGGAGCCTCTGAACAGAGGATGTTTTTCATAATGAGATGAAAGATGCCTCCAAGCCAAGCATGGTGACAAGGATCCCAGCACTCAGGAGGCTGAGACAGGAGGAGCTTAAGTTTAAGGCCAGCATGGGACCCATAGAGATATCTCATCAAGAAAGAGAGAAAGGAAGAAAGAAAGAGAGAGAGGGAAGGAAGGAGGGATGAAGGGATGGACTGAGGGAGGGAGGGAAAGGAAAAGATACCATGTGATTCCTACTTACTGGTCTTAATTGGGATACTAACAACAGCACAGTAATACAATATCATGATGCATGAAATGATTATATTATTTTCTACAAACTCTCAAATCTCACTTTGAGTATGAAAACCAGGTTGTAAAATGCATAGAGATTACTTTCTCTCCTTCCCTTTCTCTTCCCTGTTACAAACATGTCCGCCAGCCCCCCATCTCTACCTCCCTCCTCCATTCTTCCTTCCTTTTTCCTTCATTCATAAAATTATCGCTAAGCATGTGTTGTGGAATACTATTTTAAGATGTGTTACATTTGTTTATGCTGTGGAACATTTGTTTTAATGATGCAAAGCTGTGCTGCATTTGTTTAACTCTGTCAAACCACGATTCTTTGCCTGTCTAAAACACCTGATGGTCTAATAAGAGCTGAATGGCCAGCTGCGAGATAGGAGAAGGATGGGAGAGGCTGACAGGCAGAGAGAATCAACAGAAGGAGAAATCTGGGAAGAATGGAAAGGAGCAAAATAGAACAAGGAGAGGAGAACAGAAGGAGTCAGCCACCCAGCCACCCAGCCACCCACAGAGTAAGCGAGAAGGTAGGATATATAGAAGTAAGAATAGGAAAAGGCCCGTAGGCGAAAGGTAGGTGGGATAATTTAAGAAAAGCTGGCTAGAAACAAGTCAAGCTAAGGTCAGGCATTTATAAGAACGTATAAGCCTCCATGTGTTTTTATTTGGGAGCTGGGTGATGGGATCCCCAAAAAGTCAGAGTGACAAAAAAAAACACACACACACACAACATTTTGATGTTCCAGCATGGGGCTACATTAAAAGAAACTCCAACAACAAGCAGCCCCAAATGAGATAGGAGCCCCAAGGAAGACAGACCAACATGGGTGTCAGGATCACACTCCAGGAATAGGAGTCATAAGCTGTGTTATTTAAAAGGGGACTGTGGTAAGATGAGCCAGACTTCCACAGTAGAAAGGAAGAAAGCCAGAACGCACCCCCATAATGCTGGGTTGAAGTTGGAAGCATCCATCTGAACTCGAGGGTTTCAATGCCCAGAAATAGGTCATCTTTCTAGGATATGGCATCAATGTGTAATTTTCAAGTTGTTCTTGTTCTTTTATTTGTTTGTTTAAACAGAGTTTTGTTTATTCCATGCTGGCCTCAAATTCCTTATGTAGCTAAGGCTGGCCTTGATGTCCTGGCTGCTCAGTTTCTCACATTACAAGGATTACAGGCATGCACGGCCACGTTCAGTTCTTAATGTGCGATTCCCCAGCTCTATCCATTGATGAGGCCTAAAGAGTGACATCTCACCATCAATGAACACATCTGTCACTCAAATCTTAGCTTCTTGTATGTAATTCTCATTGAAAGAGCGGGGTTGCCTGGAGGAATGGGTGGCTCTAAAGCTAAGACAGAGGAAGCAAATGTGTCTGGACCAGTGTACGCTGCCAGAGAACAAGAGCTCACGCAAAGAAAGCTCATCAAAGGATGCGAGACTTTGATTCCAGCGCAGGGAGTGACTTCTGTCTGAGGTCCAAGGCAAGCCCCTGTCAGGTGACCTAATCATGATGTGTCGGATGTAAATTGAAAGACATCCAACAAAGTAACTGACCTATATAAAAATCAAAGAAAGCCAAACAGCTTCAGAATAAAAATGCCTAGAGGGACACGACAACAGACAATCCGTGTGACCCTGAATCAGACGCACTGCTGAGAAGGAAGGCACCAGGACACTGGTAACATTTGAGTGAGGACCCGGGGCAGAGGTAGGTGGGAGTGCTTTGTATTATCTTTACAGATTTCTGTGAGTTGGAAATAATTATAAAATAAGATCGTTCATGTAGCTAGTAATTCTGGGCTTTCTAAAGTTTCCTCTCTTAGGAAAGGCCTCTCTAATGGCAGCTAGAAATTTCACCAATGTGACATTTCCCAACTGTCACCCTGCTGCTCTAGGAGAGAAGCTTTGCTAAGGACCAGTGTCCCAGGGAGGACTGACTCTTCAAGCCAATGCTCATTCTCAGTAATTTTTCCCCAAAATAACCCTCAGTGTGTTAGATTCAGGAGCTGTTTGTGAACAGACCTAAGGAAAGGGAGGCATTGTGGTTAAGGACTTTGGAAAACCTTAGGTTCCAGCTTCTTTATTGCAGGACTTCCAAGGACCTCCAGAAGCTGATGTGGGTTTTACATTGACCCGGGGAAAGTGGCATTTGGAGCTGTTTGACCCCCTCAATATAGGCTCCAAAACAACACATGCTGGGAAATTCTGGTTGGCATTTCCCAATCAGCTGGCAAGAGGAGTAAGAGTTTAGAGTCTGAGGTAAGACAGCCTCAGCTCAAACCCTGACTTCTCTATTTAATTGACAAGTTAATTAAATAAACTCTCTGTGCCTTAGTTTCTTTATCTGGAAAATTGAAATAAAATTTCTTGACTGGGCATTATGGAGATAATTAGACATGATGAAGACAAAAAAATGATAGCTTGGGTCTTGGCACGTATAGGATCTCAGTGTGTGTCACAAGTATTGTTGTTACCCCTGTGGTTGTCATTGTCTTAGAAGTCTGTGTGCTAAGCTAGAGCCTACGTGGGTGGACATTAGAGAATGCCATCAAGGTTGGACAAGACAGGAATGGAAGCAACAGCTAAGACGCCTTGAGTAGCCTATTTTCTGTTGCTATAACTAAATATCTATTCCTGGATACTTCATAAAGACAGAAGGTTGTTGATTTTAAAGAAGGAACATTCAAGATCAGACGGCACCATCGGTTATGTCTCTAGTGAAGGTACCAGGCAGGGAGCTGAAGAAATCACACTGTGTGACAGAAAACCAGAGACCAGAGCAGGGTCACTCTCTCTTACAACAGTTTTCTCTCTCAAGAACTTCCTTACTCTGCAAAACCAGCATCAGTTCTTCTGAGGCAAGTGCCTCCAGGACCTAAGAACCCTGCATTAGGCGTCACGTCTTCAAAGCTCTACGGCATCTCGGTGCTGCTATTTTGATGACCAAACGTCCCGCATGCGAACCCATTAGGCATAAACAGTATCTGAACCATTTTAAAGCTCAATGTGCTCAACCCAAACTCCTCCAACACTGTCACTTTGAGGGTATGGCTACCCGGGACCTCTCCCTGCACACACATGCTGTGCTGGTGTGCACTGCTGTCAACTTGATAGGATCTAGAACCACTCAGGGGACAAACTTTCAGTCATATCAGTGAGAGAATTTCCAGACTGGGTTCCTGAAAACTCATCCTCCCTGTGGGCAGCACCATTCTGTGGGTCCGAGTCCCAGATTGAGTGAGAAGGAGAAAGCCAGGCAAGCACCAGGATTCATCTCTCTCTGCTCCTGATGGCTCGTGCAATGTGACCCCATTCCTTCCCCCACCATGGTGGACTGTGTCCCCAAACTGTGGACCGAAGGAAATCTTCCCTTTCTTTAGCTGCTTTGTCTCAGGCATTTTATCATACCAAGGAGAAAAGTAACAAATAGGTTATCATAGAATCTCCCCAAAGCCACAGTGTGCTGTGGAGCAAAGACATACCTGGGTCTAGACTGCCCTGTCCGTTACCCGGCATGCCCAATCACCCCCGGTGGGGAGGGGAATAGGGTCCAAGAAAGCATGTTCTCGTTTACAAACAGCTATAGCTACTTGTCTCTCTGTAAGCATGGTCAGCTGGTCCACACAGTGAGCATCCCCCGCCTGCTTCTGGCCTCGTGGTCATCCTCTTCATTTCTGCAGGGAGGAGAAATTTGAAGAGTATGGCTGTCTGCCAAACAGAGTGACCCAAGTCGAAGCCCCCATGCCCCCGAGTCACCATGGAGAAGCTGACCTCAGGGGGCTGTCAACTCACCACAGACAGGCTTCACCAGCGCTTCAGAAAATGAAAAGCTTTATTAAACCTTCAAGTCCGGAACAGATGTGCCCGGACATAAATATTCAAAAGAGCCCATCTGTTAGGTAAATCGTCTTTGGATGTAGGAACGGAAGGACCGTACGTTCATGAGACCCCATCGCTGAGGGATCCCAGGAGTGCTGGAAATCCTGCAAGCAGATGCCCTGACATCCAAAAAGAGAGAAGAGTTGGGGCAGAAGAAATTGTATGCCACACCAGAACCATGAGGAGTTTCATCGGCACACCAGTCGGGGTCAGAGGCTGCCAGAGAGGGATGGCAAGAGGACCCCAAAAAGATGGAGGGGAAGCGGGATGGAGCAAACAGCCAAATGCACTCTATGAGCACCTCAGCGGATTTGGAAGGAGAGGTTGAGGTTCTCACTGTAACAACAACAGTCTGCTTGCCTCTTGCCACTCCCAACCCCCTGCTGCCTCCATCAAGGCTTCTAACCACACTGAGAGGAAGCAGCCTCATTGCTACAGCCTTCCCTAGGTACCTCCTTCATGCCATTCTCTCCATGAGCACTGGTAAAGGAAACAGCGGTAACTATAAGCCTATTCTGTGTCACCTAACTATGCTCCAGGCACAGGATCCTTTGATAATCCCAGCAGCCCTGGGGAAAGATGCTCTGATCATTCTCATTTACGAAGGGAAAAAGTGAGGCATTAATGGGTTGTGTGTGTGATTTGCTCAAGAGGCCCAACTGGAGGCCAGGATGAAAACCCAGCAAACCACTCCTCAAATCGCATATCGTATCATAGGGTGAAAATGGTCCAACCCCAAGTGGCAAGGTGTTTCCCCAAAGGATGAGGTTCACATCCTAACATAGAAAGATGCCCAGGAAGCAGTAAAACTGAATCCAGCCGAGTCCCAGTCCAAGTGGAGTATAAGGGACCAGTGCTCTGCAACATCTAATGCTGGAGATTTATTTCTGTTCTGTGTTGCATTTATTTTTCCCATTCCAAAGTTTCTGAAATTCAGCATGCACTGTGTATAATCCACATTATGGCGTTTTCCCACCCCCACCCACAATTGGTTTAATGTCTTACAATCAGTCTCTATTATGATCAAATGAATGTGGTCCAGACTTCTGGATCCAGACTGAACTGTGCACTCCCTGAGCAGATGCTAATTCATTCTGTATCCTAAACACCTGAAGTCTTTCAAACATTGGTTGATTAACCCAAGTAGAGATCTTCGAAGAGAAGGCTCTTTAACATTCTTTTGACAAATATTTACTGAGCACTTTCATGTGACAGTCATTGCAGGCAAAGTAGGGATATAATGTCCAAAACCAATCTAGCGACGTCCCCGTTCACACATCTTTGTTTTGTCTTGAAATACACATGACTCAGAGAGGCAAGAGCAGAGAGCAGTGCCCCAACGCCAGCAACTTAGGCAGGTCATATCAGGCCAGAGCTAAGCTGAAACGTCAGAAGGTTGCAGAAGATGAGGGTAGTTAAATGTGAGTTTGCCAAGGACTTGAAACACATGCTGAGGACTTTAGATTAAAGGTGGGAGGCAAATGGGAGCTCCTGCCGACTTCTGAATGGACAAATGACAAAATCAAAATAGCACTTGGAGAAAATTAGCCTAGCCGTTGGGTATGGCGTGTACCAAGAGGGGTGAGGCTTCAGGGGGACGTGGCCGCCAGGAGGAAGGCTGCTGTGGAAGTCAGCAGGAGCGGTGATCAGAGCCTGGACTCCGTGGGAGGCTTGGCTGTGTCAATGGCTCAAGGTCAGACTGCAGAGGCAGAATTGCCAGCCCATTCTGAGAGGGCCAGACCAAGAGAGGAAGTAGTCAGAGGTGAGCTCAGGGCCGAAGAGAAGCCAGGATGACCCTGATAACGGTGAACAAAGAAGCAGGCGAGATGAGTGTGAAGCTAGGTAGGTGCCCTTGGGCAAGCCAGGCGGAGAGATAATGGAAAAGTCAGAGCTGGGGAAGCAGTGGTAAGAACGTCCACTGAGTCACAGAAGCAGCCCTGCGTCTTCTGAGTCTGTAAGAGAGGCTCCAGGTCTCCTGGTGACTCCGGGAAGAAGGACAATTGGGCCCACTTTCTTCTGAGTTGATTTGACAGCTAGGCAGAAGACCCAACCAGAAGGTAGCTAATGGGCATGTCCTTGAGTCCCTGCAGGAATCAGACTCTCTCTCTCTCTCTCTCTCTCTCTCTCTCTCTCTCTCTCTCTCCCTCTCCCTCTCTCTCGCGCTCTCTCTCTCTCTCACACACACACGCGCACTCGTGTGTGTGTGTGTGTGTGTGTATTGGTGTGATTGTGTCGTCAGTGTGTGCACATGTGTGCAGTGCCCATGTACACCAGAAGAGGGAGCTGGAATTTCGGATGGTTGTGAGCCACCCAGTATGGGTGCTGGGACCTGAACTCTGGAACTCTGGAAGAGCACCAAGTGCTTTTAACTGCTGATCTTTTTAATCAGCTCTCCAGCCACAACTAACACCAATTCTTTAAGCAATAAAGTAAAAGATGAAACTCTAGGGTCAGAGCCCAGAGCTCAGCATCTAAATCTTTTTGAAGTCTGTTGTTCCACTCTTAGAAGCTCTTGTAGGAGGTCTTCAATGCGCTCTCAAACTTTTGGTCATATTCTACTGTGTTTATGGGAAAGGCATTCGGTGATTGTCTTAGTCTGTTTCTGTAACAGATTTCCACAGCCTGATTAGATTTTTTTTTTTAACAACTGAAATTGATTTCTAATGGGTTTGGGGGTTGGAAAGTCTCACTTCAAGGTGTGTGTATCTGCTAAGGGAATTTTTAACTGAATCCTGTGTCAGAAGGTGAAGGGACAGGAGCAAGAGAAGACTGGGGGGTTGAACTCACAACCCACCCTCAAGGTAATAGACACATCATTGTGATAACGAAATGAATCCACAAGGCAGCGCCCATACAACCGTCAGTCTCTGCTTACCAACACCACTGTACCACAGCTTTAGTTTCCAACACACGAACTTGCTGGGCCACAGTTGAACACCGCACCTGCTAAGGACACTCTTTGCTTTGGTGACTCTCAGGACAGCATGCATCTTCCAGGCGTTAAAGGAGAGTTATGTGAAATGAATGCATGGTGCCTATACAAAGCCTGATACGTAGCAGGTGCTCCATAAACAGCAGGTGCTGAAGATGCCTTCAGCTCTGTCCCGGCAAGCGAGAGAGGGAAGGGAACACCAGTGCCACCGCTGCCTGTCAAATGAGCAAGCTTTCCCCCGAGATCCAGGGACACAGCTTCAGTTCTACGATTGAAAACCAGAACAAAGACCTACACCCCTGCTCTCCTGTCTTTGCCATCTCCAGGCACCCCCTAGGTTATCCACAGTCCAGCCTCTTGTCGTTGGAGACTAGACAGAGGGCACGCCGCTTCTCTCCTCGGGTGATCCTGGCTGAGAGGAACGTCATGGCACATCTCTTATCAGTGAGTGCCAAGGACCGGTGAAGAACAGAGGCGCTGCAATTTTGAGCCTTTTCTTGGAAAATATGAAATGAGGCAACTAAGGCTAGGTTGGTAACGCTCACACCAGAACAAATACTGTGTAATTCCACTAATATGAGGCATCCGGAGTAGCAAAAGCTATACAAATGTTTGCCTCACATATGTGAGGACCTGAGTTCTGGTGCCCAGTAACCGTGGCGAATAAAAGCTGGTTATGGTGCTACACACCTCTGCTCCCAGGAAGCTTGTATGCTCTATAGCAGTGATGTTCTAGGCCAATGAGAGCCCCTGTCTCAAAAAAAAAAAAAAAAAAAGAGGTGAAGGTACCTGAAGACAGATACCCAAAGTTATCTTCTGACCACCACACATGAGCTATACATGCTTGTGAACACACACACACACACACACACACACACGAACATACACACATATACGCACCAAAAACAAATGGTACAGCTGCTATAGAAAACGGTGTGGTGGTGCCTTAGAATCACTGCGTGGTCCAGCGATTCTAGGAATACACCCAAAGAACTGAAAGTGGGGAGTCAACTAGCTACGTTTATACCCATGCCCATATTAGCATTGTTCGCAGTAGCAAAGAAGCAGGTGCAGTCCAAATGTCCACCAACCAACAAAGGGGTACGCGCAATGTGCTGGGCACACATGGTGCCACACAACTGAGCCTTCACAAAGAAACTCAGACACAAGGTCACAAACAGTGACCTTGCGGGAGAGTGTTCCAGGTGAAATGAGCCAGGCCCATAAGAATCAGTACTAGACAGGAATATGAGGCGCCTAGACCAGTACAGACTATATAAACTGACTTAAATTACCATTGCCAGGCCTGGAAGGAAGAGAGCTATTATTTACTGGTTATGTATGTAGTATACATGTGCAGGTGTGTGAGCCCACGTATGCATATGGAGGCCAGAGGAGGACAGGCGTGGCCTTCATCACTTCTTACCTTTTTCTCCTAGGACAAAGCTTCTCACTGAACCTGAAGCCAGGCTAGGGACCAACAAGCACCAGTGATCCCCTTTTCCCACAGAAGTGGGGCTACAAGTACATACAGCCCTGCTCAGCTTTTAACATTCTGAAGATGTGAACTCAGGTCCTTGTGTTGGTGGAGCAAGAGCTCTTACCCACTGAGCCATCTTCCCAGCCCCTAGACCTGGTTATAGTGATGAGAAAGTTCACAGATGCAGGCAAACACGTGGAGATACCTAATACTTCTCTGTTCACTTTGAGAAGATGAAAAGGGACAAATTGTACACCACAAGCATTTTTTACCACAGTTTAAAGATGCCAAAACCAGCTGGGTGGTGGTGGCACGGGTCTTTAATCCCAGCACTCGGGAGGCAGAGGCAGGTGGATCTTTGTGAGTTCAAGGCCAACCTGGTCTACAAGAGCTAGTTCCAGGACAGGCATCAAAGCTACAGAGAAACCTTATCTCAAAATACAAAAAAAAAAATGCCTAAACTCCCAAAAGAGTAAAGATATTTTTTTAAAAAATCTGTCAAAAATCTTGGTACTCATCCAGCAAATAACAGGAATGATGAGTTGGAGGGAAATCCATCCTTTTTCTCATATTTCAACTTTGTATGTCAGTTGGAGAGTCAAGGCAAACTTTGGGGTCCTCTCCTGCAACCTCTGCCCAAGGTCAAGTTACCTTTATGCCACTTCCTGCCCCGGGTGGAGGACAAGAACAGCCAGGATGCTCACTGTACCTTCCCTGCCTACGGCAGGCATTCCACATTCAGTGCCTCTCCTTGGTGACAGCTGTCCCTACTGGGCCTCTTTCCTCTCCCACCCCACTCAACCTTCTTTTAATCACCTCCTGGGAGGAAACTAATTAGTCCAACTCCCCCCCCCCGCTGCTGTTTTCCCACAAAAAGTAGAGAATCCGACTGTTTTATGGAGGATATGGCTAGACCACAGGGCACCTGTTTTGCTTTATACTGTCTTAAATCGAGGAGGCCTGGGGAGCTTCTGTCTTCACTAGACAGCAGAGCTGGGAGCGCGGAGATCCAGAATTTGCCCCTGGATTCCGGTTTAGGGAAGAGCCTCGACTGCCTATAGACTGCCTTTGCACTAGACCCACAGAAGAAGCAGGATGCTTCAGAATACAAGCTTGCCACGGCTGCTGAGTGACAGCATCAAGAATCTAGCCAAGAAGAAAAATGAGAAGAAAAAAAAAACTGAAAATACTTGATTGGAGAAAGGCTCTGCCAGGCTCTAGCTGTCACAGTCAGACCCTTAAAGAAACATTTATAAAAACAGGAGCATATTGAGGATTTCCTCCCCATGACAGCAGTGAAGATGCCAACCCCCAGGAGGCCTGGCTCCTGCCCCTGCCTTCTCAGCACAGACCCAGCACCTCCTTTGCTGAAGACCTTGTCAGAGGCTCGCTTTCACACAGTTTGAACTTGGCAAGTCATTGCATGTTGAGGACCTGAAATGTTGGGCTGGGGAGACATGACCCTCCTCCTGCTTTGCCATAAATGAGAACCTGCCTTAGAGGTGTTCACATTTGTTGATACTCTGGTCCTCGCAAGAGAAGGGTTTGAATGGCCAGGAGATTTGTGTTGGCCAGATCTGGCCAAGACTTCCCTAGAGACTACCAGTTGTTTGGTAGGTGAGGTCTACAGAGTAGGTACCCAGCCTCAGTAAGGGAGAGGCAGAGTAGAATGGAGCCCCAGGCTAGGTTGAGCTGGTTAGCCTACCTCAGTCTGCATAACTCATCTGAAACACCCCTAACGACTCTCTAAACTCTCCACATCTGTTAGTTCTTTAAGGATAATGCTGAGAATTAACTGTGTTCCCTATTCCCCAAAGTGTCCCACCCAATACTGAATGTGTGGTCGGGGCTCCATGAATTCTTTCCGAATGAGGGAATCCCCACAATGGTCCCAGGAAGGATATAAGACACAGATTAGAGTCCCGGCTCACAGAGGAGGAGGGCAGGGCCCACGGAAGTTCCCCTCGACTCAGCCAGAGCTACAGGGGCTGGCTACGTTTTGAGATGGGGCCAACCTTCTTTCACTGCTCTCTGATGACATTAAAGTAGATCAAAGGCCACATCTTCATGTGTTCTTCTGAGTCCTGGCACCGTGTTAGAGTCCGGCCAGGACCTCTTGCAATGTCACAACTTCATAGCTCTTGACACTCGAGCCTGCCCTTCCTGCTAGAGCACATTCTCTCTCCACTAGACCGTGCACACTCCAAGTTCAACAGCATCCCTCGGCAGAACAGCCCGTCTCCACTCCGTATGTGAAACAAGGCAGAATTCATCTCTCACATAACGTGTCCCCCCATGCTGCCCATCTTTTCAGCACTGCCAGTGTCCCTTCAAAGGAGAGAGGGCAGGTGGTCATGTATATAGACAGCACAAAAGAAATTGGTTTCTACACAGTTGTCCAGATGGCCACCATATTCCACTAACTGCTCAGGCATGGACCAACCTTTCTCAGCAACAGTAACGTTTCCCAAAAGTACAGCCTGAAAAATAGACAGCCTGGTGGCTACAGATGGGTCCAGCAGAGAAGCAAATCCATGTGTCTAATTCTTTGGGGGCAAAGGTCAAGGCAGATTTTCTATTTCATCTTTATTTATGCCTTTCCACCGTACCCATCTCTTTCTCTTTACAGTCCACGGACTCTCTGAGGAGAGAGCTGTTGTTGGCCTCCTCCTGTCTGCCTGATGGCCTATCACTCCCCCCCCCTCCGGTTTGCTTTTAACACCCTCTCTGGTCCCAATAAAGCTGGGTGTAACCATTTTATTGCAAAGTCGCTGCCCCATGGTGGAGATCAAGGGCCACACATGCGCAGGCATGTACCACCAAATTCATTGCTTGTCTCGTTTAAGAGAAAATAGAAAATATTCAACTGACTTGGTTTTTAAATTAAGAATAGGGGATGTGAGGCTTTCTCTCCAGTAAACAGTTCCCACCTCTAGCAGCCACACGAGATGGGTAACATACATTTGTTTTCTAATTCAACTTTCTCTTATTTATTCGATCCATTCCAATTTATGCAGCTGTTTACATTATTCTGCCGCACATATCCGGGTGAATAACTCAAATCATTTTTTAAGTCAAGACAGGAAAATGTCATAAATTCAATTCTTGTCACAAACAATAAGAAATACTACATTTTAACAATGCGAACGTAAATGTGGATTAGACAGTGAATGGAAGAGGGAGGAGAGGAAAGAGAGGGGAGGACAGTTTCAAACTGGAGGGAGTCTGAAGGCAAAAGGAGAATGAGGGGCTGCTGAGGAGATGGTGCTCCTGGGAGCTTGGGGAGATCCCAGTGGAGTCATCACATCTCACCTGGGAAGTCAGGGTTCCTTCTTGGGATCTTAGTCTGGTTTATAAAAGCGTTGAAGAAGAGACTCCAAAGGAAACTCTGGGACAATTTTACTAGATTCTCAAAGAAAGACTCCAAATCAAGCAAGCTGTAAGTCCCCGCAGCTGCCCAGAGAAGGGAAACAAGAGGAAGAGAGAAAGACGTTGCTTGAGTTAGGCATAAAGGACAGCCACATGGCATATAAGAGCCGCCCAGCAAAGGCCTGCAGTGGTGATACAAGCATTTAATCCTAGCATCTGGGAGGCAGAGGCAGGCAACAGGTCTCTTTGAGTACAAGTTTGAGGCCACCCTGGTCTACATGATGAGTTCAAAGACAGCCAGATGACATACAAGAGCCTTGTCTCAAAAATAACCTACTACTACTAATAACAATAATTAGTGTTAGGGAAAACATGCTTAGAACAGAGATAGAAAGAGGAAAAGAGAAAATTTACATTTTTCTGAGCAATTCAGAAAAGCAGGCAGACTTGCAAGCATTTGGCTCCGAAAGAGGGTGCACTGGGGGAACGTAATTAGAGGGATAATTACCTTTAAGGAGATAATTTACTTCTCTTTCCTCGTATCTCTTTCTCATGGCTTAAGGAAAGCCTGCCTTCCAGAGGGGTGGTTTCTAGGGCAAGTAATTGACTTGCCCAGATGGAATGTTAGGCCTGGTCTACCCAAGCCACAGATTCTATTCTCTTGACCAGAGGAAGTTTTCCCTCAATGAGCCTTCAATGCAGCTATACTGATGGCTCATTTGGTAAGTGTCTGCTAAGCCAACAGAAGGCCTGAGTCCAGACCCTCAGAGAAGGCAGGAGTGGAAGTATGTGTCTATAACCCCAGTGCTGGAGGGGCAGAAGTGGGCAGACCCCTGAAGTTCACCAGCTGGCCAGTCTAGCCAAAGTGATAAGTTCCAGGTTCCGTGCAAGAGCCTGTCATAGAAATAAGGAGGACAGGGCTCAGGAAACATCTCAGAAGAGGAGGTGGAGACAGGGGAAGCAGGATGGAGAGAAGTGCTGTGGAATTCTGCCTTCTTGACAGCGCATGGCAATCACGCTGGGGAACTCACTGTGACTGTACTTGCACAAGATCCATACAAGACCAAGCCAGCCAAAGACTAATGCAGTTGAAAGAGGTGCTCTCCAGGCCCCACCCCTACTGAGGAATGTTGGCAATAGATAGCAACAGGGGAGGAAAAACCATTCCTTATAGGGTCTGGCCAGTGGTAGGTTTCCCATGCTCGAAGAGGATCTCCCCACACCCATGCACACATAGGCAGCACTAATGGGATTCAGTGGGTTAATCGAAAGAAGACATGGGACTGGAGGTGGGGCATGTGGGAATGGCACAAAAAGAGTTGGAGGGGGAGCATATGTGATATTCTCAAGAATAAAAAATTATTTAAATTTGAAAATAAAAATACAAAGGGAAAAAAGGGTCATTTAACAGAGGAAAGGAAAAATAGCATGCACACACTAAAGGAAAATGCCTGAAGTCAACCTCTGGCCTCCACATGCACACACATGCATGCACACCCACACAACTGCATACATCTCACACACACACACACACACACACACACACACACACACACACACACACATCTTCCCACTGGGTAAAATTCTCCTCTCACCATCTGGCTCTCTGCATCTAATTGCTGAAGGTCTGACACCTGCCAGGTGCTGGCATTCATTATTTACAGTTTTCACAGCAGCTCTGTAAAGTAGCAATTTTACCTGTGAAGATGCTGAGCTCAGAGGCATCATGGGATTGCATCATACCAACATGGACCTGAGCAGGTCTGGTGAACAGCAGACCCTTCTTTAGTAACAAAACTCCACTTGCCCTTTGAGAAGGTGTTCTTTTAGCTTTTCTGTGTAATCCGGCCCCTAGCCAGATTTTAGGGGTGAACATGTAACTTCATCCAGGTCAATGAAATCTCACTCTGAAAATCTGTTGAAGACTCAGAATTCTTTCCACTGAGATTAAGTAGGAAGTAACAGAAGAAAGAGGAGCTAAGGGTGGGAAAACAGAAAGAGCAGGCAAAAGGGAGTCTTTACAAATCCCTTAAGCTCTTAAATACAACTGTGGCTGAATTTCCCAGTTGACAGAACCAATTCATTTTCTCTCTCTCTCCCTCCCTTTCTCCCTCCCTCCCTCCACCCATCCATCCCTCTCTCCCCCTCCTCATACTTCAGGTTTCACAACGCCCGCAAAAACAAAGTCCCTGACTAATACCGTGTGCCAGCAGCTGGTTCATATCCACCAACCCGCATGCATTTACTCTCTGTCTTCTACCCCTGCTTTCCTGGAGCATGGTGGGGTTTGCCAGCTTTCCCCTGCTCCATCCCTTATTTGGGAGGGCTACATACCTGGCTGCTAAATCCCACCACTCCCATATTGGCCGGTGACAACTCATCCCTTCAAAAAGACTGTCCACAGAATCATACAGCAAAGGTTTGGTACAGCTGGGCTATGGAGCTGGTGCATGGAGAAGATGGGCCATCTGAGAGTAGCATGTCTGTCCTCGTTATGGAAAAGATGAGGGTGCTGAAAAGACCACTGAGGCAACTCCCCCCAAAGAAATTAAAGCAAAGACAAAAGTTCACTCCAATTCAGGGCCCAGGGATCCCCATCATTAACGTAGTAATTTCTACAGATGTGCAAAAACTACCCAGATTCTACTCTGTGTCATAGCACAGTTTAAAGCAGGAACACAAATGTAAGCCTAGGATCTTACACACAGCAAGAGTATTTCATCTGATTCGACATCATCAGAACCTATTGTCAACATCCCTGAACTATCACAGTGGCAGGAGAATCCCTGCCTAACAAAGGGCTTGATTGTTGCAAGATATTTGATTATACTGTGTAAAGATGTGCCATTGTGATTGGTTTTTTTTTTAAAAAAAAAAAAAAGGTAAATACCCAATAGCTAGGCAGGAGGTATAGCAGAGACTTCTGGCAAGAGAGCACTCTGGGAAGGAGAAAGGCGGGTTGCCAACAAGACTCAGAAGGAGGGGTAAAAGCCACGAGTCAAGTGGCAGCATGTAGATAAATAGAAATAGAATAAGTTGTAAGAGCTAATGGAACAAGCCTAAGCAATAAGCCCAGGTTTCATAATTAATAATAAGTCTCTGTGTCATGTTTTGTGTGCTGGCAGCCCAAAGAAAAATCCATCTACAGTTGATCTGATCATTGAATAGCTCTGATTATCAAATAATGATGTAAGGGTCAAAAATAAAAGTGATCAATGTAGACTGTAAGGTAGGAGAGAGATAAGACAAGGAATCTACAAAGGCATGATGGGGAGTCCTGTTTAGCAGGTAAGTGGAGACGAGACCATTCTGGTGATCTCAGGAGTGGAATATATATAAACTATCTGAAGTGGGGAGTGTAACAAGTCTAACTGTACACTTAAAAGTATATTTACTTCCTTTAATGTTCTTCCCGGGGACCCTAGAAGTTTTAATATAGTTTAATTGCTTCTCATTACTGGGCTGTGCTCCTCAAAATGTAATTCTGTGCCAGCATTGCTAGACCAGGTGAGATGAGTGCTGGATGGAATTATATTTATATGAGCTATAATTCGATATCTTTATAAATATTCCTTGGGTTATAAGAGAAAAGATTCAGGGATGAAGAAGACGTCGAACCAAGTATTCTGAAAGAGAGAGAAAAGATGTCCTAAAGATGGAGCCTGTGGTAAGAGGGAGACAGTGAATCATCTGAGCCAAGTAAATGCCCTAAGGATACCATGCCTTCCCTCAGCTGCAGGCGGAGTCGAAAGTGGAGGACTGAGGGGCATGGAGATGGGACCCATACACGTCATCAGAATACACATATGTCACAGTCGTTAACTGCAAGCCATAGAAACTGCCACTGGAAGATTGAGCAGAAAATAAGTTTATGGAGGAGATTTTTAGATGCCTGTAGAATCTGGGGAGGGCTGGAGAAACAGCTCTCAAGGTAAGTTTTGGGAAATGAAACACAACCCATCATGACATGGATTTGGCTGGTCAAAAAACAAAGCAAAATGACTGAAGAGACAACCTGCAGAATTGTTTCAAAAACATCTATTTTCAAAT
Organism: Dicrostonyx torquatus; assembly: GCA_028555095.1. Taxonomy (NCBI): domain Eukaryota; kingdom Metazoa; phylum Chordata; class Mammalia; order Rodentia; family Cricetidae; genus Dicrostonyx; species Dicrostonyx torquatus. The sequence continues at coordinate 3,274,654 of JAQHUG010000154.1, read as the reverse complement.
TGTTCATCCAGCAAAGGGCCTGTGACTAAGAATCCCTGGGAAGAAGCTGTGATTACAAAGACTGACAGATCAGCACGTCAGTGACACGGAGAGGTTAAAATGTTCCAAGTTCAGAGCCAAATAACTTGGACCACCTTCAGCCTCCTTAAAAACTATTTATTGCTCTCCTCTCTCCATGCCAAACATCTTTGTGATGACTGGATGGTTGTGTGAATCCTTTGGAATGATGATCAGACCCCCTAGTTTCAACCAACCAGAGGCTAAGAACGCCATTCGATTAGCGACTGGGGCCTACAGCTGACATTCCCCTAGTTTTCTGCAACCCACCTACCTGATGCACGCACAAATGCATTTGAAAAGGGTCTTGATTTATCATTTTCCTTGTTCTGTTACTATAAACACTTCACAGAATTCTGATCATGTTGGAACATGGAATTTGGAGAAACCTAAATCTATGTTTCTGGGTCAAAGTCACTCATATTTGGCCCCAGAATAAACTATTCATTTTCTTCCTTGGAAAAGAAAGCTAGTAGCCTAATGTCCAGAACACAGGAGGGACTAGAAGAAATTTACTAACAAGAAAACTAGATGTCTAGTGTAAGAAATGAGCAAATGACCCAAATAGACATTTCTCAAAAGATAACACCCAAATGGTTCTTTAAAGCAAGTCTTCCCAGCATAGACATGCCAGAAATCACGATCAAGCAATTTCCCATTGTGATATTCAATAGCTATAGAATATCATTTGATATTCTATAGATATATGCATCCTTTCAGATTGTGTATGGGAACACACTGCTGCCACTCAGCGCACACAGACACACACAGGAGCTCCCCTGTGGCAGTGTCTGATGCCAGGGCAAAGGCATCTATCAGTCTGACCTTAAGTCCCTGCTTCCTCCCAACAGCCAGTTGCCCTCACTGTCAACATCCTCAGACACATGAAATCAACACTGAGTCTGTGAGGCTCCTGATACTCCTGTCTGAGCAAAAGTCGATCTTTGTGGCCTCTTCTAACACTAAGGTCATTTGTCTTTGCACACTGCCGAAAACTTTTCCTTCCACAATCTGATTATTGAACTGGGGCATTGAGCTTCCACTCTTTGATGGAAATATATACCACCAGATCTCCGGGTTCCTAGGTAATTCATAGTATCTGCCTCACTGGTTCCCAGGGGTCTCCTGCTTGCGAATAGCAGGTCATGGGTCTTCTCAGCCTCCACAATTACAAGTCCTCTAACAGGTGAATGGGGGTACAGATATGCTCAGAGGGTGCCATAAAGTCAAACACCTGCACTCAATGGTAATAAACAGATGCGCTGTCGTGCTATTTCACGTGAAACAGAACTTAGCAAGTCAGCATAGCATGTTCTGGGTTGGTTCTCACCGTGAAAACCCTGTTTACTTTCTCCATACCCAGCCATAGACTCCTAGATTTTATTCTGTCTGCTTGTCCCTCACCAAGAAGTTACTTATGTCTAACTTCAGTTTTTAATATGTTTGTATTATCACCAAAGCACCATGAAATGGTGCACTAATGATTATGAAGTACCTACTGTGTGCTACCCGTGGATCAGTGTGTGTGCGTTCTTCCCCACCACACTAAGTGGAATTGATGATAATTTTCCATTTTGAAGTTGATAGAACTAAAGCCTAAAGAAACTAAATGACTTACCAAGGTCACACAGCTACCAAAGGAACCAAGCATCAAAGGAAGACCCTTTAATGCAGGACCCTTTCCATTGCACCAGGCTGCCTTCTAGAAGGCATGCCAATAGCATTGACACTTAGGAGGCCCCTAGAGGGCCTCTCTTCAAGCTTCCTTACTCCATGCATCAGGCACAGACCCTAAAGAACTTGAGTGGGGTGGCAAACTGGAGCAGGACTCCATGTCTACTACTGTCCTAACCTGATAGGAGCAGGCAAGGCCAATAGAAAGTAAATGATTTATAGATCAGAGCCATGAGTAAGTAATTTATAGATCAGGACCTGTGAATCAGCAACAACAAAATCCCACCTCCTCCTTACATCATCTCAGCTGCTTCTTTCCTCCCTTGAGCAAGACTTTGGCTCCAAGACTTGACTAAGATGTTGGCTTCCATACCCTGCACTACAGGGCAATTATCTCCTCAGAGAGTTTGATCAATAGATTCAGAAAAAGAACAGGCTGGGCAATAAACACTCCATCTTTCATCCTCTCTGCTCCTCGACACATAGACCTCTTGATCCAGCTGCTTAAGTGTGCTCACAGCATGGCTGCTGACTCCCCGCCCCCATCCTCCCAAACCTCCCAGGGGTTTTGCAGAGCAGGGCAGAGCAGGAAGCATAGGATCTTCTTGAGGCCCTAACATCATAATCATATACTATCACTTTTGTACATCCTATTGGTCACAGAGAAAAATCCTGGCACAATATGGGAAAAGACTACACACAGGATTCAAGATAGTAGCCAAGGATCAATGCTGACTGTCTTAGAGGCTGGCAGCCAAATGTAGGTCTCTCCAAAATAAGGGGGCTGGGCAGCCCATTTATTTTATATCCACTTCGGGTTTGCTTTCTACACTGTTGGTACGTCAATAGAATAAAAGCGGGTTTGGGATTTAGCTCAGTTGGAAGAGTGCTTGCCTGGTCCATATCAAGCCCTGGGTTGTACCAAATCAACTGGATGTAGTGCCATGGTTGAAAAATAAATAAAATAAATTGGTGTAGGAGGGGCCTTCTGTATTTCTGTTGCTTTCATTGGTTGAATAAAGAGACTTCCTTGGCTTTTTGATAGGGCAGCCCGTAAGTGGGCAGAGTAAACAGAACAGAAGGCAGTGAGAGAGAAGGCACTGGAGCAGACACCATGTTTCTCCAGCCCAAGATGGACTTTGATTAGAATCTTCCCGGTAAGCCACGACCACGTGGTGATACACAGATTACTAGATATGGGTTAAACTAATATGTATAAGAGGTTAAAACTAATGGGCCAGGCAGTATTTAAATGAATATAGTTTGTGTGTAATTATTCCAGGTATAAGTTAGCCAGGGCCAAAAGCCGGCCCGCAACTGGGAGCCGGGCACCAGGGAATGCAGCTCCCATAGCCCGCTCCTCCTCATTACTACAACAAATTATGTAACAGCAGTGGAGGGAGGAAGATCAGGAGTTCAATGTCATCCTCAGATATATAGTGGCGTCAAGGCTAGCTTTGGCTACATGAGACCCTGACTCAAAAATAGAAATTTAAAAACTATGTATAGCATAAAGTTTTCTCAGCATAAACATGTCAAGTTATACATGCCCAGTGTCACAGCACTGCATGAACTTGGCTCTAGAAATAACATTAGCGCAGACAAAACTGCAACTCAACAGCAAAGCAAACATTTCTTCTTTGTTCAGCATCTCAGATGACCCCAATAATAGAATAGGGACATGAGAAACGTGACCATCTAAGGGACTGAATCACACTCATTACAGCCCTCTACCCGCAGACTAGACTCTTCCATATCTGATTACAAATCCAAGGGAATGAACATGCCTGAAAGTCTGGCCAGGTCATGACAGTGCATAAACTCACTCTCTCCACCTCCACCTCTGCCCCATCACTTGGTGCTCAGGCAGGAGAGGTACCACCCTCTCCTGTACCTGGCGACTTAACCAGGCTTCTTTCTCTGGGGGAAACCAAAATGCCAGCCTCACTCCTCCCTTCATATTCCTTTCAGTCACGCATGAGATTGCCCCTGTGGATTTCCAGAAAACGAAGCTAATGGAAGAAAAGCGGGCCAAACTTCTGATATGGATTCTTTTCAAAATAACCAATACTGTCCTCATGAGTCTAAGCCAAGTGCCCACGAGGAAATGGAGTCACTTTAAAGTATTGAGATCTTGGGAGAGTCCCCGAGGAGCTAGATGCTATGACATCCCTACCCTTCCCGAAGCAAGGAACGTAATATTTCTTTCAAGTTTCCCAGAAAACTAATGTGAGTGTGGCGAGATCTGTAATCAATAAGGAATTTGATAAAATGGATACAAATTGACTCAGGAGGGGAGCGCAACATCCTCGGAGGCAAATTTAGCCCCAACCACTTTCAATCAGCCGTATCAAAATGCAGAGCCCAGATACCCAAGTCTCTGTAGGGAAGCTGGATCAATATTCTAAGCCATAACATCTTAACTTTGTGCTAACAGCAAACAGAAGTGGGGGTGGGGAGGAGAATGAAGTCTTCTAAGTTCAAACAAAGGGGGAAAGAAAGATGGGAAAGGCAGGGGAGGGGCAAGAAATATGTAGATTGTAAGTTGCACACAACTCCCAGAGAATAAACCTGCCTTTCTTGATGTAGACAAATGCGAAAACCCAGCCCAGCCACGAACAGTCCCTCATGAATACTGAAAGAAAAGAAGGAAATATGCAGCTCACAGAGTTATCTGATTGAAAGTCAGGAACTAAGTGAAGCCTGCAAAAGTTTGATTTCTTTTTTTTATTAATATTGGGAGAGGAATGAAAATATTCTGGAATGGCAGGCTCAGAAGAAAGGGAAGCCAGTGCAGGTTGCAATTTTTTTCCAAATTGTATGAATACTATCATATATAAACATTTTCATTTGCAAGGAAGTGTGATTCCATATGAAAGGGTCTCATGAATAAGTACCAGGCATTCAAAGCAGATCGCCATTGGAATTCCAGGAACATTCCTGCTGCCCTACCTGAACACCAGCCTCTCCTTACCCATCCACAATAGCCAATCAAGAAAGCAATTCTCAAAATTATAGTCTTCGGAGAGGACATCAAAGGCAGAGTCTTGTAGTGCTTTGATTGCATTCTCGCTTATGGGGGTCATCAAAGGTCTACTCCTATGAGATGCTCTCACACACACAAATGAAGTATGGGAAACAATGTTGGAATGATAGGCGTGATGAATTATTTTATAGACATCTCCCCTCTGCTCTCCTAAAAAGAAATGATCTCATCAAAACTATTTCCAATTGCAGATCAACTGTCTGCAAATTTGTAGAACATTTACTACTTATTAAGTAATGCATGATGTATAGAAAAAATGCATATCATAGGTCCCTATGATGGTTTGAATGAGATTAGTCCCCATAGGGTCATATATTTGAAAACTTGATCCCCAGTTGGTTAGAACTGTTCGGGAAAGATTCAGGGGTGTGGCCTTGTTGGAAGATGTATGTCACTGAGGGCGGATTGTTGGTTTCAAAAGCCCATATCATTCTAAGTTAGCTCTCTCTGCCCTGTGGTTGTGTCTCAAGATGTAAGTTCTTAGCTACTGCTCCTACGCCATGCCTGCCTACCAGCCTGCTGCCTGCTGCCTACCATAATGGCCAAACACTCAAAACCTCTGAAACTATAAGCCCCAAATAAAAGTTTTCCTCTTAAAGTTGCCTTGGTCATCATATCTTATAGCAATAAAGAAGTAACCAGACAGCCCCTCTCTCAAGTTACCCTGAGCCATCCAGTGATGTCTAGGTGATAGACAGCAGGCCTGGTAACTCCTCCAAGCTCCCTTGAAGACGGGAGTGTAGGAGCAGCCACCAATGGGATGCTGCTATTCCCGCATCCAGAGTTCAAATTGTGACCCAGTGGACATGAAAACAGCTTGGTCAAGAGCCCAAGTCCCAGTCATGCTACCAGATTTGGGCAAGGTACTTGTATGAGCCTCAGTTTCTCTACCTGGGAAGTCGAGGCAACAGCACTGGCATCATGGGGCTGAAGAGCAAATTAAAAGAGACATATTAAGCAGACTGCTAGAAAAACACCCGAAACTGAGTCCATCACTTTTTCTTTCATAAAGAAAACTTTTGGCAGGGGCTCAAAGCTGGCTCAGAACAAACAAATGTTTAACTACCACACCTTTGGTGTCTAGTGCAACAGCACTTGGACACGAGGAAGGCCAAGTCTCCAGCCTACCCAAGTTGTCAGCTCCCCCACTCACTGACATGGAATTGCTTCAGAGGGGGAGAAATTGGATCCAACCCTGGGAAAGATGATTGAGGTGTTTCAGAAATTGGAAAGATAATGTGACTGGGCAGTTTCCAAGGCCATTTCTACTCAGTAAGCTGAACGAGGCAGCCTGCTGACTCTCAGCAGAGGGAAGGGTCTCAAATGGGCTCCTCGTTCACTCCAACTCCCCGAATAGTCCAGAGGAAAGAACTGGGCTCTACGTTTTGAAGGATTCAAAGATATTAGATAGAGGAAACAGATTTGAATTTAAAGTTATGCATCTTGTGTAGCAATAGCCAAAAGGCAGAAGCATGCTAAATGCTCCGCAATAAGTAAATAGATAAACAAAATATAATGTATGCATTCTAGGTAATATTTTACTAGTCCAAAAGAGGGATGAAATTCTGATATATGCTAACCATGGGTATCACTGAGGACATTATGCTAAGGGAAATAAGGCAGATGCAAAGGGACAATATTATATGATCTGACGTGTATGAGGTACCTAAAAAGAGGCAAATCCATATAAGTAAAAAGTAGAATTGAGGTTACCAAGAGTAAGGAGAAGGGATATTTGGGAATCACTGCATTTAATTCATTAAAAGTCTAGAATTTCTGTTTGGAGTGATTTTTTAAATATTTATTTATTTATTATATATACATTATTCTGTCTGTGTGTATGCCTGCAGGCCAGAAGAGGGCACCAGACCCCATTACAGATGGTTGTGAGTCACCATGTGGTTGCTGGGAATTGAACTCAGGACCTTTGGAAGAGCAGGCAATGCTCTTAACCGCTAAGCCATCTCTCTAGCCCCTGGAGTGATTTTTTTTTAAAGTTCTGTAAATTAACATTTCTGGTGGTTATACAGTGTGAGTGTGTTAAATATCACTAGACAAGCAAAATGATTAGACAGGAAATCCTTCATGCTGGCACCACCTTCCTATTCTACCCACGATTACAGAGCAACAGTTCTCAACACAGCCTCTACTGGCACAAACACAGATACAAGGACTAAGAAAACATAATAGAAGACCCAGAAAATGAATCTACATGTTCACAGTCAATGGATCATTGATAAAAGTAGCAAGAACACAAAGTGGGAAAGATGGTTATCAATAACTCATGTTGGGAAAGCTGGGTTTCTACCTGCAGATAGATGAAATTGCACCTTTTTGGCTCCATGCCATACTAAAATAAACTAAACATACAATAGAAGATTAAACGCAAAGCCTGAATCTGGGAAACTACTCAGAAGAAACAGAAGGTCAGTCTTCCGATTTATCTGGGCAATGTTTTAATATTCTTTTAATACAATTCTAAAAGAACCGGAAACAAAATCAGAAATAGACAAATGGTGGATCAAGAAACTACATCCGACTAGAAAATGACTGCTATTGAGAGGTAAAAAATGGGTCAAAGACAACCTACAAAATGGAATGTTTCCAAATAATAGAACTGATAAGGGGTTAATCCAAAATACATTGATGGAAACAGCAAAACAGCAAGAAAGAAAATAACCAAGTTGAAAATGGATGGCCTACATAGACACTTCTCAAAAAAACACACACAAATGAACAAAAATTATTTGGGACAAAAAAAAAATTCCCAGCCTCACTAACATTAGAGAACTGCAAATCAAAACCAAGAAATCATCTCATCCCCATTAATCCAACCATTTTCAGAAAGTTAAAAGAGTGGCTGGAGAGATGGCTCAGTGGTTAAGAGCACTGGTTGCTCTTCCCGAGGACCCAGGTTTGTTTTGTTTTATTTTTTTTAGCCCAGAAACCACCTGGTGGCTAACAAGTGTCTGTTCCTCCAGTTCCAATGCCCATGAGCACTGCATACTCATTTCACAGACATATATACAGGCAAAACACCCTACACACAAAGTAAAAATAAACTAATTAGTTAAAAAGTTAAAAGAATAATTTTGACAAGAATGTTGTCAGTAGGTATGTAAAAGGGTACAGTCATTATAAGGAAAAAAGATCTTTTTAGTGGTTAAAAATAGAACCAATATATGGCCCAACAATCTCACTGTTAGGCATATATCAAAAGGAAATGAAATTAGCATGTGGAAGAGACTTACGTACTCCTATGTTTATTGCTGTACTATTTACAGTAGCCAACATGCGGAAACATCCAAAGTGTCCATTGACAGAGAATGTGCTGTAGACAATGGAGTACTACTGACCATTTAAAGAATCCTTGCCATCTGAAAGAACACAGAATAACACTGGGCATCATGTTGTGCTAAATGAAACATGCCAGAAATCCAAATTGCCATGGGATCTCAAGTGCATACGAATCTACAGATGCTAAACTCATAGAAGCAGAGAGAGTCCGAGGGCAGTTATCAGGGACGAGGCATGGAGGAGCTTCGGGAGATATGGCAAATGATATGAATTTCCAGATAGAGTGGGTATGGTGAACAATAATATATACCCAGGTTGCTAAGCAAGGAAATCTTCAACATTCTCATCACAAATATGACAAGTATGTGGGGTGATGGGTATGTCCACTGGCTTGATTTAATTATTTCATAATGTGTGTTTATAGCAAAGCATCCCACTATGTGTTACAGCCATAGGCTGGGGAGACTGTTCAGCGGGTCAAGGCCTTGGTGAGCAGGCACCTGAGTTTGTATCTCCAGGACTCATATTAAATTAGGGTATGGTGGAGCCAGACGGTGGTGGTGCACGCCTTTAATCCGAGCACTCGGGAGGCAGAGGCAGGCAGATCTCTGTGAGTTCAAAGCCAGCCTGGGCTACAAAAGCTAGTTCCAGGACAGGCTCCAAAGCAACAGAGAAACCCTATCTCAAAAAACCAAAAAAAGAAAAAAAAAAGAAAAGTAGGGTATGGCACTGCTGGAGGGGGAACAGAGAAAGCAACATTCCAGGGGCTCTCTGGCCAGTTAACCTAGCTAAATCTGTGAGTTACAGGTTCAGTGAGAGACCCTCGTTTCAAAAAAATATAGTTGAGAGTAATAGAGTGAGATGCCCAAGTTGACATCTGTCCCCCAAAGACATGGGGGACACACCACGCCCCCACAAGCATAAACAGGCATAAACGACATGCACACATAATGAATAAATAAAAGTTCATGTCAGTTACAGCACCTGCAATGGCCACTCCTCATTTATGGGAACCACTCCCAGCCATTGCCTGCCGTAAATATTCAATACTGTGTAGTCACCTGACGCCAAAGAAACTGGGTGTGGAACGAAGAGCATTTTGGCCAATTTAGAAGTTTTCAGACATATATGATATGGGTTAGAACCAAGAATAGCTCATCCGACTCACTCAAAAATTTTAATTAGCAGTGCAACGAGATTGTGGCTTGCAATAGTGAGAGCTGAGGCTGCACAGTTGTCATGTAGCAAACAGGATTAGAGCGGCCAAGCACAAGATAAAGCCAGAGGGTGTGAGCATTATGAAGGAGAAGGCAGAGGCCATTTTTGGCCAGTGCCGGTTTTCTCTGCCAGACCTCCCTGTCAAGTTCCTGGAAGGCAAAAGACAACACCCTCAACACAGAAATCTAACGGCTGGATAAAGTGACCACTTTCAACGCTGGGATGAGGCTGAGGGCCACTAGCAAACACAATAGCAGGTTTCTCTTACCACCCCTGGTCCTGATGGGGAGGATGCTCCAGAACCAGGAGAGACAAGATGAATGGAGAAGGCTGCTCTGGGCAGGACGGGGCTGTTGGGTCTGGCAAAGAAAACCAGAGTCGGTGGCAACCCACTCAAGTGGAAAAAGAACACCATCCAGATGAGCTAACACCAATAGCCCATCATGACCCGCAGTGACCTAACTAGTGCTACCCTTGTTTGAACAAATAGGACGCAACCTATCAAGCATCCTACTGGCCCCTTAATTTGTATAATCACATTGAAACTCTCTAAGTGTTTTTTTTTAAAAAAATCAATAAATAAAAATAAAAAACTGCCATGCCAGGCTTTGTTGACATTCATAGGAGGCCTGTTACTTTCTGAACAGAAACAGAGGAGTAGATGGGACAGGGATACAGAGGGAGGTGGGAGAGGGAACGGAAGGAGAAAAGGGAGAGGCGGGGAAAGATGAAAAAATAAAGTAACAAAAGAAAGAATGCTGATTCTACCAATCCGTGAGCTTCAGAGGTCCTTCTGTATTTCCTTTTTCTGTTGTTTGATAATTCTTATTGCAGAAACCATCTCATGTTCTGTTGGGCTTATTTCTATACAGTTTTTTTTTTACAGCTACTGCAACTAGAATTTTCTTTATAATTTCTTCATTGTCACTGTTTAGAAAAGGCACTTTTATTTTAAAACAAAACAAAACCATTTTTTTTCAAAAAAAAAACTTTTTTCTTATCTTACCCCCTGCAAACAGTGGGTTTAATCTCCTGATAAAGATTTGATTTGTCTGGCAAACTAATAAGCTCAGTTTACATAATTTTGATTTTTTTTTTACATAGGTTAACCTTCCTGGGGACAGAACAAGACAAGTGAAGAAGGTGGTGGGAGGTGGATCTGGAGATGTGAGGAAGCTGAGTGGGTGAGTGGAGGCATGGGAGAAAATGGGTTAATAGGGAGGAGCACCAAGAGATGAGCAGAGCAGAGAGCACCATGAGATGGCTGGGCACAGACCCAAGCTCACAGACCACCTTCACGGTCCTGGCTCCCATCTCTGGTCCTATGCATCCTGAGACTTGTTGGCCCAGTCTTTTTCCTCCTGGATTCCAATGCATTGTCCACTTGAGTACCAAAACGTATATAGCACATAAGGTTACACCGTGTACAACGGTCTGTGTCCAGTTTCCCAGCCAGTATCTCTCCCCTCACCTATGATGCTTTTCTAGCTTACATCAGGAAAGGACTCAGTCAATGGTCACTAATAGCATTGAGGACTTCAGTGCCTTTTTCCTAGATGGTAGGACACCCCCCCCAAAAAAAAGCATTCCCCTATCCCACAGAGGCTATCAAAGCGGGGGAGCTGGGAAATCCCTTCTATCATTCTATGCTCAGGCTCATCATTCTCCCCCAAACTTCTACGTCAAGGACAGAAAAGACTTAGGAAAAATTAGGGCACACTACAAAAGAATTTCATAACACAGGCATAGACCAGTTCAAGCTTTTAATAACTTAATCTTTCCAACATCATCCAAAAAGAAATGCGGTATGACTTCCTCTCAATATGATTTCTGGCTCCATCTCAGAGGCCAAACATGGGAGGAAAAAACGCTTATCTTTTAATGGCTGCTCCATACACACCATAATGGATCATTCAAGAAAGGTCAGGATTAAATGTTGTCCTCTTGCCAACATGAGAGAGAGGAATAGAGAGGGTGTAGCTGGCTTCCTCCAGTTACAGTCATAAGAGGGCTCAGGATGCATGGGCAACCCAAAAGATATTTGCCACAGGGGAAAAAAAAAACAAAAAACAGCTTTAACCCACCCTGGGAGAAAGTGTCCAGTGTGCTCACAACGAAGTGTGTGTCAGCATTCATGAAGGTCATGGAAGGAATCACTGACACAGTATGTCTGACTCAAAGATGGAGGCTAAGGAGAGGTTAATTTCAGCAGACACACAAACTAGTTAATCTGTAACTGAAACTTCTAGAGCCAAAACACGTGGAAAGCAATTCCATGAGTAGCATGTAACGGAGTTTTTCTTCAAAGAATTTCTACTGCTTGTTTCTCTTGGGCTCATTTCCCAAGAGAAAAGAAAGTGAACCCATGAAAGATGCTCTCTGAGCCTTTGATAGTGTGTGTGTGTGTGTGTGTGTGTGTGTGTGTGTGTGTGTGTGTGTGTGTGTGTGCACGCGTGCGCACGCTGCACACTTGGGGCAACCCCAGAGAAGACAGCCACAAGGACACCAGAGTCTCTGGTGATGTTCATGGTGGACCAGCATCATTTAGTGTCACTACCCAAGGCCAACTCCACTAGCAGTGGCCACTGGGTAGAACTAACACTCAGACAGAACAGAGAATCATATAGAACAAGAGGGAAGACAGAAGTTCCCCTCAGCTGTACCTCTTCCACTAACCTGCTTCAGAATACCAGGCTCAGATGGGGAAATTCAATTCTGTCTATGGCTGCACTACGCGGCAGGCTCGTAGAGGCCAGTCTCAGGATTCAGCCAGAATCATCTGAAGACGTCAATCACACGGGCCTGAGTCCCTCCCAGAGTTCTTAGCCTAGAAGAGTTTCCATTTCTAGACGTCTCCAGATAGTGCTGATGCCTCTTGTCTACGGATCACATGTTTGAGACCTGTTCCCTGGCTTACACAAATAGCCACACTGAACTGGTCCCCAGGACTGAGGATACAAGAAACTCAGGAATTCCAACCGTGGACACCAGAAAAGGGCAGTCTGCAGGAGTGTGTGTCTCTGCCACCACCTACCCTGTCCCCAAATCTAACAGAAAGCACATCCTCAGGAGAAAAACAGCGTAAGACAGAATTGGGTGGGATTCAAGAGGGCCTTTCCTGGTTGCCCCGGGAGGGGATCCTCTTGGCTGCTTCCCAGGTATGCAGACAGCTTGCAGGAGCTCTCAGGTGTGGGACAGTCCCACAGCGGGGCTCCAGGGCCACCAGTCCTTCTTGTTTATATTTACCGTTCACGTCCAAAACTGTTCCCCCAGACTCTGGGACAGCACAAATGAGTACCCCATGTGTAACAAGAAGACATCTGTTTCCTCTTCGCGTGTTTCTCATTCTGATCCTCTCCTGCCCTCCCCCTTTGTCTTACTCAATCACAATGCAACCTCCCAGAAATAGAATTCCGACAAGCTCCGGGAAAACCCGAAGGGTCCACTCAGCTTAAACTACAATTGAAAATCTTCCTGCTTGATTTGTCCACTTTGAAACCGGGAGCACGTGTTCCTTGGAGCTGGAGACAAAAGCCTGCCCCTTCCCCCACAGCACATAGCTCCGCAGGATTGTTTCAGAACTGCAATTAGAAAGGGCTCTTTGGGTTTTAAAAATGGATTTCTAAATAGCCCATATGGTACTTTTTTTTCCAGAGAGAATAGCTTTCAAAGGTCCAGTTAGCTATGCCTTTTTGCATGCTAAGGAATTCTTTTTATCCATCAAAGGTATTCTATGGGTCAGACAAAGACTGGGGAATAGAACCTTAAAAGATCAGGCAAGTCGATTGTCCGCTGAAAGATGTCAGCTACCGCTTGATGTGTGCAAAGGGGCAGTCCTGCAATACGGGGTATGATCATGCAAAGGATTATGGTCTCACATAGTAAAGGGCCTGTTGGAGCAGTAATGGCCTGCTTCTTTCAGCGATTCTGTAGATCTGATTTTCTTGCTGAGGGGACAGCTCTTTAGAGAAAACGTGCTGAGTCCCAACTTTCTGCCACCCCACCTCTAGCTTCACACGACTCTTTCTGTAACCAAAAGACCAGTCTGTTCCTAATGGAAACCTTACAAGGACTTCACTTGGCAGTCCTGTCCTCCAGCCACGTGTTAGTCTAGCTCATGGCAGTAGGACCTTGTCACTCCAACACGCATGCGTGAGAAACACACACACACACACACACACACACACACACACACACACGAGAGAGAGAGAGAGAGAGAGAGAGAGAGAGAGAGAGAGAGAGAGAGAGCAGCTACCTTTCCCTAAACTAGCTGCAGCTATCACGAGACAGGCTCCCATCACAAAATCTGTGGGCTGTTTGGCATTTACAGCAACACCTTGTCCGGTTCCCCCAAACCCATAAATACTCTGTCACAAAAGTCCTCCCCTTACAGCCCCACATGGAGGAACTCAGCCATCTGTTTTTAGATTTCAACCTTCCACTTATCTTCCACTTTGTTTTATGGGCGAGGATTAGGTCTGGATTTCCTCCGGTGCCCGGGTTTCATTCTACCCGCCAGTCAGCTTTTCCACCTCCAGCCACTTGTGGAGGCTGATAAGCGAGCTCAGGCATGCATCCCTAGCAAATGGTCCCTGTTGGTGAACTTTAACCTCCTTGGTGCTGCCCGTTGCGAGGCACATCCTTCACTCTCAGGAATAAGCTTTAACGTAAAGCTTCCCTGGAATTATGTGGTCAAATGCTATTCTGCAAAGCACATGGCCGGAGGAGTCCTCCACATGAGGACAGTTTGTCTTCTAGGTTGACAGAATAGCTATTTGGAAAAAAACAAAGAGAAACATCAACAAAGAGCAAAGGCAGAAGAACCCAGATCCACTACCTGCGTGCTGAGGAGCTGTGTCGTAGGTAAGGCTGAAATCCCACAAGAGTTTAAAACAGTAATCTCTAAGTGGGGGTCTTGGGCCACCAGCATCATCTGAAAACCTCTTAAAAATTCAAATTATCAGCCCGCTCATGACCTATGAGTCAGAAGCCAAGTTGAGAAGACTTCCAGGTGACTAGAAAACATGTCAAAGTGTGACGTCACTGGCTTAACAGCCAGTGTGGATGGCACAAGCTGGCCCTGTGTTGCTAGAGCCTTGGATCCATGTGGGAAAGCGCTGTACTGCTGTAGAAAGCCCTAGACTATAGACCTAATCCTGTGGGCAGTTTGGGTTAGTCACCTCACTCTGACTTTAACTTGACCATACCTTAAAATTATCTGGAAACTTTCAGATACCCAGGCTCCACTTGTCCCCATAGGTTCTGCTTTCCTTGTTATCTGCTAAAGCGGATGTCAGGGGTGTGTGTGTGTGTGTGTGTGTGTGTGTGTGTGTGTGTGTGAGAGAGAGAGAGAGAGAGAGAAATAGGGAAAGAAAGAGAGTATGTGTTGTGAGAGGGGGGTGTTTGTGTGTGTGTGTGTCTAAGAGAGAGGAGAGAGAATGTGTGTGTGAGGGGGTGTTTGTGTGTGAGAGAGTGTGTGCATGAGAGAGAGTATGCATGTGTGTGTTATGTTGTGCTGTGTTGCTAATACTGAATTGTGAGAGTTGTACAGAGTCCAAAAGTTGGCATGGAATGTCTTCCAATATAACTCTCTACTTTTAAAGATAACGTCTCTCACTACACCCAGAGTTTACTGATTGGCTAGAATGGATGACCATCAGACTCCAGGGATCTACCTGTCTCCGCCACCCTGGGGCTAAGGTCACAGTAATACTCAACCACCTCCAGCTTTTACAAGGGTGGCAGGGACCCAAACTCACATCCTGGTATTTCCTGGCAGGCACACTACTGACTGAACCATGTCTCCAGCCCTAACATGAGGGTTTTAAAAGTCAATTATAATGTAAAGCCAAGGTTGCAGTCACTATGTTGGAGGGCCAAAAGACTTTCCAGGGCTTAGCCCCAACTATTTGGCCAATTCTGTGGGTCTAGATAAATGATGTCAATTTAAAAAGTTTGAAAGACCTAAAGTAGGGACAATGTTGGGACAGATCTATTTTGTTATAGACATGATCTAAGTGGGTATAAATAATAATACTAACAATAATTGAAATCTCTGATGCATTAGATTCTACTCAATTGAGGTCTGGCCCCAATATATTCTTTGTGTAGATTTCGTGTTTCGCACAGAGAGATTTGTGACATGAAGTCTTCCAGCTGAGTCTCCACTCTTCAAATTTCTTGAGCAAGCTGGTGACTTCCCTGCCTCTTTTTCCTTCGAAGTCATCTTAAACATGTATAGTGAGTGTTGTCTTCTAACACCGACTTAGGATCCGCTCCAAAGCCACATGCTCACAGATGCAGGAGGAAAACGGCTCAAAGTTGAGCTCTTTTCCGTATCCCTTTGGCATCGTTACACTGCATCCCTCCCCTTCCCGGGTGGATGCTCGCTGTTTTATTTGGGAAAAGACGCCATGCTTTGGACTTCCATTGACTGACCTATTTAGCGTCCCTACTTTGGGTAACTTTAGCTAGGTGAATCGATTTCTACAGTCTCTTCTGAGTTGTCACTTTTGGTGACAAGCCGAAAATTGAAATTTGCAAGCCATTAGCTGTTAAGATGATACAAAGCATTTTAAGATTTGCTGGGGGAAAAATATCCTCTACTGTCAGCTAGGGCTTTTTTTTTTAATTAAGAGCTCCCGTATATAAATGAGCTTTACATACATAATATACATGTGTGTACATACATATAGATACACATTTATATACATAATGTATTTAAAAGAAAGTCTTAACAAATTAGAATGAGTGTGTTTCGGTTTATGAGAAACAGAGTCGTAGACTGTAGAGAATCAGGAACCAGGCAGCTCTTCCCCCATCCCCCACTTCTCCTCACATCCTTCAGAATATTTCAAAGCTACCTTCTCTCAGCACTTCCTCACTCTCCTCTAAGAACCAGCTTTCTCCGCTTTCCCATTCTTCCAAGGAAAGGTGGTCCTCTGTGTTTCTGAGCAGACACTACTCAGGTTCAAGCCAATGACTCACAGCCCAACACCATTAGTCATAGTTCCCAAGACCCAGAAGGAGAAGACTGTGAGAGCCCACTATGGCTAAAGAGACAAACGTGGAGATAAAAGTGGAGTTCAGAGATAAAGGAACGAGAGGTAGGATTCTACCACAGGTACCCATCAGCTTGGATAACAGAATTTCAGAGGCT
The DNA here is from genome assembly GCA_028555095.1 of Dicrostonyx torquatus. NCBI lineage: Eukaryota > Metazoa > Chordata > Mammalia > Rodentia > Cricetidae > Dicrostonyx > Dicrostonyx torquatus. Next base: position 3,258,203 of record JAQHUG010000154.1, on the reverse strand, counting down.
GGTTCTCTGAGAGCTGCCATTTTCCCTCCAGGTTAGGCTTGTGCCATGGCTAAGGGATCATCCCCCACTAGCTCCCTCTTAGTGGAGGAGATAAGAGACCATCCTGTCTCTACAGTTTGCATATCAGTGACTCAGTTGTCCCCAACATCTGCTTCCTCCTCACTGGCGAGCTACAACTTGAGTCAGATAGCATGGCCAGACACAGTGAACACAGCACGTTCAGTTTACTAAGTTCTGCCCACCGAGGTTGGAGCAGAAGGAATGAGTACAACTTTTGAACTATGCTCATGAAGAGAAGGGACCCTCTTTCTCCTTCTTTCATCTTACTGGTTAGAATATGGACATGCTGACCAGACCTCTTAGACTGTAGACTGTGATGATAAGAAAACACTCTAAGTTTGGCAGACCAGGAATGCAGAAGCAGCCTGGGCTCCCAATGTACTTTCCAATGGGGGACATACAGGTCTCCCGTCCTTAACTCATTGCCGCTCTATATATACTGTGGAAACTAGGAACCACGAAACACTAACTACATACACAACCATTAAGTTTCAAAGCTTTCTTATAGTATAAGCTGGAAATTACCCCGGCCCAGCCTTCACGGCAACAATGAGAATTTAGGGGATCAGAAAAGTGACTGCCTTATTGTTCTGATCTGGGACTAGAGCAGACAATCTTCTCATACCTTCCCAGCTTGCTCCCAGACCAGGAACCTTTTCTTCACATTGTTTGAATTTCTTTACTAAATAGGTATTGAATATTCAGCAATGTATACTCAAATTTGGTTTTAAAAGCCTTTCCTCAATTAGATGTGTCGGTACACACCCCTAATCCCAGCAATCCAGAGGCTAAGGTAGAAGGATTTCAAACTTGAGACCAGCCTAGGGTACATATCCCTAGATTTGAAACTCTCATTTTTCAGGGGAAGGAGAGAGATATAAAAATCTTTCTAAATAGTAGAAAAAGACAAGATCTCCTGAGTAAACTGGAAGCATGGGGACCTTGGGAGAGGGTTGAAGGGGAGGGGAGAGGCAGGAAGGGGAGCAGAGAAAAATGTAGAACTCAATAAAAATCAATTTAAAAAAAATCCTTTCAAATATAAACACGCACAGAGGCATGCATGCATGCACATGTGTGTGAGCACACATACATGCACACACACACATACAAAATATGATCATACCCTACCTCATATTGCTTTCACTAAACCATCAAAATGAAAACAAACCACACATACTAGACGATTCAGAAACAAAACAACGACAATCTCCTCGCTGCCGCAGGACAGGAAGTAGAGCCCTAAGGGACACCTTCATTCTTCTGCAGCACCCGTTTGGGCCCTCATGTCTCCAGGGTCCCTCAAAACAAGCCATCTTTAGCATAAGTGAGTCTATGCTGTAGGTCACTCAGGAAGACGTTTCATCTCCCTGAGTCTCTCATTTGTCCTTTGAAAAATGAAATTGGACAGGAGCCATCCGGCTCTGAAATTCTAGACTTCTGTTAAGGCTATAGTCTCTCTAGTCTGAATCCTTACTGCCGCCCTCAGAAAAGTGATTTCCTTTTAAAAAAATCACTTTCCACTTTCAAAGGACAGAATCAAGATTTTTAAAAATAAAGGCTTCAAGCACCACGTATCTCACACTCCCCACGATGCAGGCCTCAAGAAACCCTTGGAGGGACAGTGGAAAGGGCTACAGGCTATGGAGCAGCGTGAGCCCACGTAGCAGCCTGAGCCGTAGCATGTTGTCCTAACCCCTTCCTTGCCCTCTTCCCTTGGTTTGTTATTTTGAGGAATAGGATGGAGACAGCTGTGATTCACTGGCCCCGAGAGGGCTTCTTGGACCTGGCCTTCCAGAACAGCAGAGGGAAAGAGAAAGCAGTAGAAAAGACTACATTCGATCTTTCATACCGTTGGCGCTTCTCGGAATGTACAGTAACAGGACCTAGGTCTCTAACTCCCATTGTCACCCATTGTGCGGGCGAGGAAGGCCATAGAATCCTCAGACTCCGGTGCACACATACATGAATGCATACACATGTGTGTTCACTAAATACATTGAGAGAGAACAAGTGTAAAATGTAGAAAGGACCTATATTTTGTTTGGCTCTGCTACCAATGGGAGTGAGAGCAGAGCACATCGGAAACTTAAACTAGCACTCAACAAGACTGGTGATCATTTTTTCCCCTATTATTAAAAATCATCACAGCCAGGAGGTGGTGGTATATACACTTAGAAGGCAGAGGCTTGAACTCTCTGAGTTCAAGGCCAGCCTGGACTATATAGCAAGTTTCAGGACAGGTTCCAAAACTACACAGAAAAACCCTGTCTCAAAACAAAATCATTACAAATTAAGCATTAAAACATTTAACTTATGTTTCAATGCCGTTCACACTTTAGATGCCATTCTATTTTAGAATAGTCAGCAGGGCAGTGGTGGTGCACGCCTTTAATCCTAGCACTTGGGAGGCAGAGGCAAGAGGATCTCTGTGAGTTTGAGGCCAACCTGATCTACAAAGCAAGTTCCAGAACAGCCAGGGCTATTACAGAGAGAAACGTTGTCTCAAAATACAGGGGGGAAACAAGGAATAGAATAATCCTCAGACTAAACCATGCCTGTCCCCTGCCGGAAATCCCACAAGGACCTAGTTGCTATCCTGTCCACTCTGGTCTCCAAAAGTTTCCCCTTTGACTAAGAATGGCTCCCGTAGGCTCATATGTTTGAATACTTGGTCTTTGGGTACTTCTTGGGAGGAATTGGGAGGTGTGGCCTTGCTAGAGAAAGTGTGTCACTGGGGGCAGGCTTGAGATTTCAAGAACCCAAGCTAGTCCCAGGGCCGCTTTCCCTTACTGCGGCCTGCAGCTCAGGATCCAGTTCTCTCAACTTCTCCAACACATTTGCCTGTGTGTGGCCATGCTCCCTGCATGACGACAACGGACTAGACCTCTGAACCTGTGTGGCCATGCTCCTTGCATGACGACAATGGACTAGACCTCTGAAACTGTTAAGCCATCTCCCAGTTAAACACTTTTCTCCCTAAGAGCTGCCATGGTTATAGTGTCTGGTCACAGTAACAGAACAGTGACTGAGACAGGCAGCCTTCTCCCAACCCCTGGGCATCATGAGCACTGTCTTCCAGGCCATCCTCTCCAGACTTGACATCATCTCTCCATCACTAACAGTAGATAATAGCTGTTCAAACTCCAAGCCAGGTTCAGGAGATAAAAACCAAAGAAGGTCTATACATGCCCAGTGGAGTTGCAATGTATTTCCTACATCAATCTGTAACTGATTGATGCCATGGCTTTAGAACTCACTGACTTGGACGTTTTCCTACATTTTTTCCCTCTACTGCTGATAGACAGACCCCTGAGGATACCCCTGGGAACCTCTGACGACTGGGGAAGCCTCGCTTTCACTCTAGCCCTTTTGTTTCATTGTTTCACATTGGGGAAATTGATAATCAGGATAATGAACTCTTTCTCCTAGGTTTATGGTGTTTAGTGTTCTCTTCTTAAAAGGACAGAGGTTCTAGAAACCAATTGTTCTATCATTGGCTTTCTCTACACAGCTCCTCAAACATATATATACATATGTATATATATATGTGCATGTGTATGACATCGTCTTTTTCTCTTGTCACATATAATCTCTCTAAAATGACCTGTCATTTCCATGCTTCCCCTAAAAAACAAAGGCAAGACCTTTGCAAAGGGCAGCTCAAGTTTCAAAACCATGCCAAACAGTCTTTCATCTCTGCTCACTGGATCAAGGCTTAATGAGTCCGATTCTATTTGCTCCAGGAGACACTTGGACAAGGGTCTTGGGGGACTTGGGGCAGCTACCATCCTCCTGGCCTCTGCCTCAACTCAGTTGATATCAATTACAAATGAATATGAATTATAATATTTCCCACTGAAAAAAAATACCCTTAAGGGGAAAAAGGATTCTTTTCTCACTTTCAACTCAAGTAAGTTAAAGAATGCTAAAGAGGCCAAAGTCATCACTAAGCCGTGCTAATTAAACTTGAATCAAATTAGTAATTAAGGATAAACAGGAAAACAAAACTTTATTCAGCCAATTTGAAATCTGTGTGTGAATTTCGAGTTGAATTCACAGCACTTAGCCTTTCAACTTCAAGTCTTAACACAATTCACTAAGTGCTTACGAGGACAGCCGCTCCCAGGATGCCATTCACTGTAGCCAAATCCCAGCATCCCCTTCAGGGGCAACATTGGAAACTGAGAGGAAACATTAAAATGGCCTCCCCTTCCATAAGTTTAATCTTGTCAGTCCTTGTGAACCATGAATTCTGAAAACCACATCATAAATAAAAACAGAACAAGCTGCTGCTTCTTTAAAGTCAACCGTGAGCCACAAAATTAAAAATAATAGATGAAGTCATATCTCTCCCAAATGTGCCTATCTCAGAGACAGGGCAGCCACAGTAGATCGTTCCAGCCCCAAGGGGGGCTTATTGTTTGTACTTAAAGGAAACTTTGAGGGGAGGGCTCTCTTCAACAGCATGGGACCTGAGTTAGAGCCTCAAAACCAACAGAAGAAGGCAGACATAGTGATGTGTCCTCAAAGTCCCAGCACTAGGGAAGCAGAGGCAGGAGGATCACTGGGGCTCACTGACCAGACTACCGAGCTGAACAGGTGAGTCCCAGGTCCCAGTGAGAAAATCTGTCTTAAGAAATAAAGTAGATGCTTCCTGAGGAAAATTTTGAGCTCTGGTCTAGACACACACACACACACGCACGCACGCACGCACACACACATACATACATACACATTCAAATATGCTAATGTCGATACACAATCATTTTCATTAAACATGAAACAGAAGCTGATAGCAACAGATACTCATGCAAAGTGGAAATGAGTTTAATAACCATTCCTAGTACTCAGATGCGATTCAGAAACCTCATGTTCTTCCACCTGTCCTCATTGACTTACTGGTGACTCGGTGGCTTGGGGGAGGAGATAGGGTTCTAAGAGCACCCGTTGAAGAAACTGGAACGCTGTGTTAGCTTTCTACAAGTGCTGCTTTTTAATCCCGAAGATGGTCAGCTTGTAAAGAAGGGTTTATTTTAAATAGGCTCATGGTTCTGGAGTTGCAGCCCACAACCAGCTGGTCTTGTTGCTTTTACATATGCGCCAAGGCATCACATCCTAGTAGAACATGACAGGGCAAAACAATTCATCTCACATCCAAGGAACAAAAATAATAGGAGTACAGACTCCAGAAACCTCTTTAAAGATACACACACACACACACACACACACACACACAATGGCCTAAAGAGCTTTCTCAGGGCCCTGCCTCCTAAATAGTCTACCACCTACCATAGTAGTGTAAAGCCTTTACCAATGGACTTTTGAGGATCATCTAAGATGCAAACACCAATTTTGTGGCATGTACTCACTCTTTCTTTCAGTGCTTGACATGGGATTCCCCCTCTGTATGCTGTAAATACCATTGGTAAATAAAGAAACTGCCTTGGCCTGTTGACCGGGCAGAACTTAGGTAGGCAGGGAAAACTAAACTGAATGCTGGGGGGAAACTAAACTGAATGCTGGGAGAAAGGAGGGCAGAGTCAGAAAGAAGCTATGGAGCCGCTGCCAGAGACAGACATGCTGAAATTTTGCTGGTAGGCCACGACCTTGTGATGATGCACAAGGAGATGGGTTGAATTAAGTTAGCCAATGCGAAGCTAGAGCTAATGGGCCAAGCCCTGTTTTAAATAATATAGTTTCTGTGTGATTATTTCGGAGTCAGTAACCAACAAGTGGCCTCCCATACGTCTTCTCTGTGCCAGGCAATACTGCATGCAGCAAGGGGGCCGCTGAGCAGTGTGGCCATCCAGGCTGACTCTTGCAGCCATCCTTAAAAATTGCTTGGAAGGAACAGATCATGTAGGTAGCAGTCCAGCTCCATTTGCCCTGGAAAAAGGCCCTTCTCTCCTCTTCCTTCTCCCTTTCTCCCTCCCTCTCCTTTGCCCTCCCACTCCTCCCCTTCTATTCTCCCTCTCTTCTATGCCACGCACCTCTTCCTCTTCAAACCTGCTGGGAGGATGGTGCCTAAAGTCAGTCACTCCCTTTGGGAGTGCCACATCCACTTCAGTGGCATAGGGAAGGCAACTTGGGTTAGCATGGCTATACTGGCTTTCTGACTCAGAATAGTCATGTCAAAGAAGCCAGTGTAAGCTTCAGAAAACCTCTCCCAAAGACTACCACAGGCCTTCTACCTAACTCAGGAAGACCCCAACTGTTTCTCATGGTGGCCCCAGTCCCCTCCTTCTTTATCTCATCCTTGACCTCCCTGACCTCATCTCCTTGCCTTGTCCTTCCTTCACCCCCTCCCTCAGCATACCACACATGTAGCTGCCAGAGGGCCTTTGTGTTGGCTATTGCCTCTGAATGCTCCTCCCAGAACCAGCTGGGCCCAACATCTCCTTCAAAGCTTTTCACAAACTTCACTCAATGTTAAATGATTTGGTCTTACTACCTGAGCTGTTAAGAAGGTAGTGGTGGTGTTAGATCCTTAGGAAATTGGGCCTAATAAAGGAAGTTAGATCATGAATGACATATTCATTCTCGTTCATGTCCATTCTATCTCTCTCTCCCTCCCTTTCCCTCCCTCCCCCTCCCTCCCTCTCCATCCCTCTTCTTCTTGGCCACCATGAAGCCAGCAGATGTCTGCCACGTGCTCCCTGTCATAATCTGTTGTCTCAACACAGGCCAAAAGGCAACAGGGCCGAGCTACCATGAAGAGGCCAAAGAAATCTTTATCATATTCAATGTATTCAATTCTTTATCTCAGGTATTTTGTCACAGAGATGAAAACAAGTTGCCTAGTACATGTGGTAAGGTTTTCCCCAAGCACCCCATTTAAACAGCGACTTCCAGCTTGCCCCGTAAACACACACACAATCTGTCTCTCCTGATTCATTTGTTCTTCGGAATCATCACTATCTAAAACATGACTTGTTGGGGCTGGAGAGATGGCTCAGTGGTTGAAAGCACTGGCTGCTCTTGAAGAATTCCCGGGTTCAATTCCCAGCACCTAAAAGGCAGCTCACTAATGTCTATAACTCCAGTTCCAGGGGACCCAACATCCTCACACCAAGGCATAGAAAATAAGAATTACAACATAACTCGGTCGTAACTAGTGTATCTTCTCTGCACCACCCCATTTACATGCTCTGAAAAGAAAGGATGTTTGTCCACTTTTATGGTAGTGATTTCAGTTCTTGGAAAAGGACTTGAACATAGGAGGTTCTCAGTGTATTTTTGTTTAATGAATAAGCACAAGAAGTACATATTTAAAAGATCTCCTTTCATGATTCTGTGGCCTCCTACCACCTTTCTGGTAGGGCTTAGTATGGACAGACTGTAGCTGGGCAGCAAAACTGGATCAGGTTATCAATCCTTCCTTCTACCAAGTGTGTGTGTGTGTGTGTGTGTGTGTGTGTGTGTGTGTATGCCCATATATGTGTGCATGTATGAATGCCTAACTGTGTCCCATGTACATGTGCAAATGTGTGCAGAGGGCAACCTTAGGTGACATCCTCAAGAACATTGTCATCTCCGTTGAGACAGGGTCTCTCTCTGCCTGAAGCTCACCAGTTAGGCTAGGATAAGCCAGCAAGTTCCATCGATCTTCCAGCCTCTCTCCCCAGTGCAGGAATGACAGCGATTTTACTATGTCCAGATTTTATATGTCTTAGGGATCAACTCAAGTTGCAAGTACTTTACAGACTATCTCCCCAGCATTGCTTCCTTCTTCCCTTGGGTGGAGGTCTTTGAAACATATGGTATTTCTGCTTCTCAATCCTGGAATACAACAGAGTCACCACCATTGTGGGTTACAGCTGTTCCAGACCCCAGAAAATGTCAGAACAAGTTGAACTCAGATATTAATATCAGAGTCATGGGGACAGCAAAGGAAGGTCAGAGCTCACATGCACATCTTCTGGCCCCACATATGTTCTTTTTATGGAAGTATGCCTCAAATAAATAATACATATATAATATTTCACATAAAGAGATGTCCCCTGTTTATCAGCGCAGGATGCAGCACCGACAGCCTTCAGACTCTAGTGCCCTGTGGAGTAGGGTGATGGGCACCAAGTCCCACCCCTAGCTAAGGAGCTATCAGCAGTTGATATCTGCTGAGAGAAGGAGTCAGTTCTCTAAAAAGTCTATCACAGTCCAGCGGACAGACACACACCCAAGAGTGTGCTGGCAGCACAAACTGTATATGATAGGTCAAAAACAAACAAAGGACAGGAAGTTGGGTGGATAGAAAAAGGGGTGGGTCCTAGGAAGAGTCGGAGGAGGGGTGTGATCCAAACACACTGTACAAAATCCTCAACTAACTAATAAAAAATGGAAGGGCAAAGAAAAATCCTAGTGCTGTGCCAACAGTCCCATCTTTGATTTTGTTTATTCTTAAAATGTACTTGGTGCTGCTGAAAAGCCTTTGTGCCCACACCTTTCTAAGAGTAGGGAAAAATTCAAATCAGACAGGCAACCTTGGGCTCCAGCTGTTGCTTCTCCAGCTCACAAAAATCACTACGAACCCCCAGAGTGCTAAATTACCACCCCAGTCCTCTTCATTTAACCTCAAACTGGGTCACCCTCTAATCAAGAAAAATTAATGACTGCCAACATATTTTTCCTTTCCTCTTAATTAGAGTAATTCCACCCTGGCAGTAACTCTCAGGCTGAAACTATGCTAATGACAAAGTTTCAGCCCCGAGAAAAGGGACCAGCAATCAAGGATAACTAGCCATCGCCCCATTACTGGTGAACTGCTAGACATGGGTTTGGGCCAGTGGCCCATTTACTGTATCCCTAATGAGACTTCAGCTTCAGAGCCCAGAGCGGTGAGTTCATACGGATGCAGGCTTTTGTAACTTTCAGACATAGGACATACTAAATGCAAAGGTTATGCCTAGTCTCTTCGGTTCCGTTCTCTCCTGCCCTTTTTACCCTCAGACTAAAGAGAAGGAGAGCAGCTGCTGGCATGTTTTACAAGTCTCCTTAGGGGAAGTTTGGAATTACAGAGTATGAGGATAGAGAACTGTGTACATGTGGTTTGTAGTCAGTTTTGCACACAGGTGTCCCTGCTGGGAGTCATGATACAGAAATAGCCTTTTTCTGAACACTCCTACTAAACAATGGTCCTACTCACCTCTGCCACAGGGAATGGGCCAGAACGCATACTGCAACAGTGCCCATATCGGTCAAAGGATTCTACTTCTTGGAGTCCAAATGTGTATACTTAAATGAGGATAATATCAGCACCTATTTCAAATACTGACAGGGTTTATGAAAGTAGATTATTATTTTTAATGTCACTGTTACTCATGCTGTATCAGGCAGTGTGACTTATATAATGTACATTGTCTCAGTAATTCCCGGGCATAGGGAAATAAATCTGATAAAGAAATAAATGTAGGTGATCTTTTTTTTTTTCTTGTTAAAAGAAAAATTTACATTTACTCCCCTTGTTCCCGGCCCTCCCGCTCCCCCACTACCCCACTGCCCTCCTCCTGCTTCCTTATGATGGTGCAGGATACCCTGTCCTATGGGAA
>JAQHUG010000154.1:3222250-3234993 GCA_028555095.1 Dicrostonyx torquatus | reverse complement strand
CCATAGGACAGGGTAACCTGCACCATCTTAAGGAAGCAGGGGGAGGGCGGTGGGGTAGTGGGGGAGTGGGAGGGCCGGGAACAAGGGGAGTAAATGTAAATTTTGCTTTTAACAAAAATAAATGAATAAATTTAAAAAAAAAGAAAGGAGATTTACCTAGCTCATAGTTTCAGGAGCAGTGGTAGCACGCCTTCTGCCTTTGGGCCCTGTAAGCTAGGTGACAACATAGCATAGTAGTGGGAAGGAAACAAAGTGCAGAGGAGCTAATGTATAAGTTGTTCTTTCTAACCACCCACTTTCTGAAGGACTAACCGGCTTTATGATACCATTATTATGTGCCTAGTGACCCAGTTAACTCCCCAAAGAGTCCCATCTTTAATGTTTCTATGTCAGAACTGCTACACTGAAGTCCAATTCTCCAGCACATGATTGGGGAACACATTCAAACTATATTCAATCTATAGCAAGTACCTAGACTCCCTCCATCTTGGGTCTCTCAGACTATGATGTCATCATCATCCAACCAACAGGCAAAGGAGGTTATGGGAAGTAAGCCAAAGGATAAACTACCATTCGTTTAAAGGGCCACCTGGGAATGGCATACAGCATTTCTCCTCCTGTTGCCATGGAGGAGACTTGATCAGAGGTCACTGCAAGAGAATCTAGGAAACGCAGATACAATGTGCCTGGTTACAGTGGTATTGCCTAGGAGAATTGGGAGCTGAATTCTGACAGACAGCTTGAAGTCCCTGCCCTCATACTCAACAGTTACCATTCTGGTACTCTTCCTTTCGTTGGTTAAATAATAGGTATTTTCTGGTTGGTTAAATGGTTCAATGCAAAGAAAGAGTAAGAGAAAAAAATGGATGTTTGTAAGGGATCCCTGGAGCTCACTGGTTAGCCAGAGCAGCCTAAAAATTGACTCTTTAAATGATGGCTGTTCATCCTTTGACTTACTTCCCATAGCCTCCTTTGCTGGTTGGTTGGATGATGACGTCATCATAGTCCTAGAGGTCCAAGATGTAGGGAGTCTGGGCACTTGCTATAGATTGAATCCTAGGTCTCAAGTGAGATACTCCACCTCAAAAATTAAGAGAGACAGCTCCTGAGGAATCGAGAGTGACCTGCAGCCTTCACATGTACATGTATACATATATGAATACACACATGCACGCACACATACAAAAGAAATAAGAATGAAGATGAAAGGCTAGGCATGATGGTACATACAGCAATCTCAGCATTTAGAAGGTGAAAAAATAGAGCTCATGAGTTCAAGGCCAGCCTAGAGTATATAAGAATACACAGGCCAGCCTGGGTTAAATAAGGAGACCCTCTGCACCAGGTCCTCTGCGTATGTATTATAACTTCAGCTTTGTATTCTAATGGGACTCCTAAGTATATGAACAAGTGTGTCTCTGATGCCTGCATGTGCTCTTGGGGCTCTTTTCCTTCTGTTGGGTTGCCTTGTCCAGTCTCAATCTAATGGGTCCTGTTTTATCTCATTATCTAATAATATTTGTAAAATATTACCATTTTGTCATGTTTGGTTGTTATCTCTTGGAACCCTATCCTTTACTACTGAGAGACAGAAAGGGAGTGAATCTGGAAGGGAGAAGAGGGGGAGAAACTGGGAGAAGTAGAGGGAGGGGGAAACTGTAATCAGAATATATTGCATTGGAAAATAATCTATTTTCAATTAAAGGAAAAATGAAAAAATAAATAAATGAGGAGACCCTGTCTCGATGGGGAACAAAAGAATAGATTATAAATGTTGAAGGAGGGCTATGTATGCTGGAGATGAACTCAGTGGCAGAGTGCTTACCCTGCGTGCATAGGGCCCTGGCTTCAAGCTCCTAAACCACAGACTATTTAAAAGGTTATGTATGTAAACAGGCAGCATGCAAAGTGCAAACTCAGACGGAGGCTTACCTAGTCCCTTCCCACGGATCTTCCACAAGGTTCCAGTGCATGCATGCACACAAACTCAGTCTACCAAAGCTCTTCAACTCTATGCCAGTTTTGAGCATCCACCCTGAACTAATCTGAATTCACAGCTTTGGATGGGTAAAGGACCAGGAGAAAAAAAATCTGCCAGAAGCCCCGCATCTGAGGAGGGTGTAAATGTTCACTGATGCTAATTAGCATCCGGCTCCTTGCCTCTGCCCATACAGTATTTTCTAACCAATTGCTCAGCATTAGTGATTCTGCTGGGATTGATTTAATAGTCTAATATGAAGTTTCATCCCTTCTGTACAGGTTAATTACATGTGGTCTTATACATTCTAATTTAAAATACTGCCTTTGCAATTATCTTCAGCACTAAAACAGAGCCCTAGTAATGAAGCTGGGCTTGAATTTTCTTTTTTTTTTTTCAGAAGTAATGAATTGAAAAAACGAAATGACTTTTAATTTCTTTGGCACTTACCATTTCAATCTCCCTTCCCTTCTCTGGAGAGTATAAATCAGGGTTGCCTGCTTCTTGCAGACTGTTAGACAAACAGGCAAAATTGCCTTGAAGAAAGCGGAAGTCTTCAATTGTGGAACAAGAGTTAACTGTCTGGGTTCTGACCAACCAGAATGTTCCTTCTCCCACCCTGCTAATCTCCTAGGAATAGTACATTGAAGTGTGAAGTTGTGTATTTGACTAAAACTAATTCAGTGTTTTCAGTCAATTATCATTCTAAAGCTTATAAAAAACCATACAAGCATTAATATATAAATATAAGTATATATAATAAACTATCAGGTTGTATGAAAACTTCCCCCCAAACTTTATCAACTTGAAACAAATCTCAATAATTGCATAGTCTCTATAGGTTAGGAATGTGGGGGAGGCTTAGGTAGTGGTTCTGGCTCAGGGTTTCTTACCAGGATGTAGTCAAATCTCTGAACAGGCCTACAGGTTTCTGGGGAGCAGAACTCCACTTCCAAGCTCACTCATGGTTTGTAGAGGTCTGGGTTTCTCACGAGTAACATACATGTCCTCACTACACAACATCTGGTTGCCCCAGAGCAAGTGACCTGAGAGAGGGACACAAAGAGAGGAAAGAAGTGTGACCGTGACCACAGTATCTTTTATAATCTGGTAATGGGAGCAATGTGCCACCACCATTCTTCCCATTGGCCATACAGAAGCCCCTGGCATGCCATCAGAGGGAAGTAGAAGAGACTGTGAATCCCAGCAGGCGAGGCTCACTGCAGGCTAGGCCGGCTGCCAAAGTAGCTATGATCGTCATTACTAAGTCACAGGTGAGGCAACTGGGGCAAAGAGAGGTGGAGTGGCTGGGCCAAGGTCATTAATAAATGGCACCATCATCCCAGCTCCAGAATCCACACTCTTACTAGCTACTCACACATAACTATTCCTTCTCACTTAACACGTAGTCCAAAAGCAGCTAGTAGGACATGCAGACCTGACTGTTCTAAATGAAGAGTTAGTATGAAACCTTTGCTGAGATAAAGACCTAAACTACTACAAGAATAAATAAGTGGCCAGGCGGGGGTGGTGCACTCCTTTAATCCCAACACTGGGGAGGCAGAAGCATCTGGATCTTTGTGAGTTTGAGGCCAGCCTGGTCTGCAGAGCGAGTTCCAGGACAGCCAGGTCTACATGGCAAAAAACATAGACATTAAATAAAATTATAAAATAAGTAAATCATTCATTGGTGTCCCTGGGTCGTGCTACATTATATCAAACACTCCCATTTCCTAGTGGTGCCTTACTTCCCCAGCAAATCAGCTTCAGAGCCATTATTATCATTAGATTCTTTCTCAATACTGAGCCTCACACACCTGAACTATTCACCTGTTTCTTCCTGATCATACCCCCAGACTCCTCTGATAATCACTGTTTGTTCTATGCAATGACATGGCTTGTGTCAAAATCATATTCTTGCATGTGCATGCAAGTGTGTGTAGTGTGTGCATGTGTGTACACATGTGTTCTGGTGTGTGTGTGTGTGTGTGTGTGTGTGTGATATTTTCATCTATTGCTCTCCACTGTATTTTTTGAGGCAGGGTCTCTCACTGTACCTAGAGCTCACGACTTCGGATGGTTGGCTGGCAAGTGAGCCCCCAGGATCTTGTGTCCACCATCCAATGTTGGAATGACAAGTGTGTGATGTCATGCACAGGTACTAGGCATCTGAACTTGGGTCTTTATGCTTGCCAGCAAGAACTCTTCCCACTGAGCCCTCTCTCAAGCCCTCAGATCCCATTCTTAATCACATTCAAGGGCCCCTGTTGTGACTCTGGCTTCAGATACACATCTGCATATCTGTCTTCATGTCTCTGGTGCCATAGATCAGAGTGGACAGCGGTGGACCTGAATCAGAATAATGCCAAGTACCTTGGGATCCTTCATGCCATAAAAGGTATTTTTGTTAGTATTCTAGGCACTTCCCACATTATTTCACTTAATTCCTTTATCCCACAAATACCATAATTGTACTAATCAAAATTCATAGTGGCTTGTAAAGGTCCAGGCTTAGCGACAAGTGTTTTATGTACATTGACTCATTCATTTTATCCTCACACAAACCCGAGAGGTGAATTTCATATTTGTTCCTGTATTACAAATGAAGAGCTTCAAGTTGAGAAAGGTTAAACAATGGGCAGAGTCACGGAGCTGGGACTGAACCCCGGATGTGTCTGACTCTCAATGCCATGTCTTTCCACCTTGGCAAGAAGACCCAGAGGTACCTTCCTCAACTGTTAGACAGGGCAATGGGTGCACTCCTTCACTAGTGCTTCCTTCACTACTCCTTCCATATCCAAATGGCTAATCAGAAGGTTTAAAGGACATCTTGCTGTTAAGATGCCTTTTGTTAGCTTATTAATATTTTTCAGTTAGGGTACGACCTAACAGGTTTCCTTATGACATTTTGTGGGGTGGTATACGTGAGTCTAAGTGCACATGGGTATGGAGGTCAGAGGTCAAGCACAGGTGTCATTTCTCAAGAGCTGGTCACCTTGTTCTTTGAGACATTGGCCAAGAACTCACCCAGCTGAACTGGCTGGGCCCCTGAACCCCAGGAATCTACCTGTCTCGACCTCCCCAGCACTGGGATTGCAAGAACAGCTTTTCACACGGGTCCTGGGACTTGAACTCCAGTCCTTGAGCTTGCATGCCCAACACTTTAGAAGCTGAGCCATCTCCCAGCCTCTCACAATAACACTTTTATGAATATATACTCTCCTAATTATCCTCCCTTGCCCCTGCCCCCACTATTCATTTCCTTTCTCCCCTCAAATGGTCCCCCTTATGGGTTCAGATCATATATGTGTTTATATGCATGGATATATGTTTTATTAAGCCTAGAGTCCACATATAAGAGAAAACATGTGATTTGTGTCTCCCCCATTATTCCCTCCCTTCCATGTTGTCTGGCTTGTTTGTTTGTTTGTTTGTTTTTATTAATATGACTTTTTAAAAACTTATCGACTAGCAAATAAAATAATACATCAGAAGTTAATAAGCCTTCTTAAAAGACTAGATAATGAGTATTTTCAGCTCTATTTCTGGAAAACATGGCCTCTATTATAACTATTCAATCTGCCATTGTAGCAAAAGCAACTATGGACAATACATAACTTAATGAGCATGACTGTGTTCCAATAAAACTTTATTTATGGTCATGAAACTTTGAATTTTATACAATTTTTCCTCCCGCAAAATACTCTCCTTTTTTTTTATTTTTCCATCTCTAAAAATCTAAAATATTTTCTTAGCCCATGGGCCACACAAACCTAGATGGCCAGAGTTTGCTGATCCCTGCAATATGCATCAAAAGCTGTTGGAAATCCTCCCCAAACCCCATGCGTTGAGGGCTGAATTTTATCAAATCAACCAAAATCCAGTATCGTGGGCAACATTTTGTCTGAATGGTGATTTAAATGTTAAGTGTGGAGAGAGAAAACCAAAAGAAGGAGGGAAGGAATCTCTAGTCTGCTTCCTGAAAGGTTGGTTCCGTATTGTGGGTACGAATTAATCTGACCTCAGGACAGCCGAACGGATACCAGCCCTATTCACCGCTGTATCCCACACCTGCCTCGGGGCTCTTTCATAAACAGCGGGGTTTTGGATAAATGCTAAATGAAGTAACAAAGAGAGGAGGAAGGGAAAAGGGAGGATAGAAGGAAGGATACGATGAAGGAGGAAAGAAGAAAGGGAAAGAGGCCCGTGGGGGAGGGGGAAGGAGGCAAGAAGGCAGAATTGAAACCAGGCGAATCCGGCCTTCTGACACTGCGATGTGACGCTGCACTGACTGCCAACCTGGGACCGCTTCCTATCCGATGTTTCACTAATGTAGTTCAATAATCTACTAATTGGGAGCTGCCAGCTAATAAAGTAAAAGTCAATGATTCATCCCCCATTGTCTTTGAATAATACACTATTTCCCAGAGATGCCATCTTTGCTTCCTGTTCAACTACCTTTTATAATAGGGAAAATTCTATCTATGCATGAGTCTAGAGAGATATATTTCAAGACTTTGAGACCACCGGGACTGTGTTCAATCTTTTCACACAATGCATTAAGCTCCCCTGACGCACAGGATAAGATAACTAAACTCCTCACAAAGCAGAGCATGAGTTCCCCACACAATGGGACCAGCCCCACTACACGGGGGTCTTAGGAGGGCGGGGCCTATCTTATTCACTTCCGGCCCCTGAAGACCCAGCACTAGAAAGCATTTGATAAATGTTTGCAGAATGAAGGAAAAGTAAAGAGGGAACCAATTCACTGCAGGAGAATTCGAACTTCTTTTCTAACAAAGCAACAGCACTTGAACAGGGCAGTGTTCCTGAAAGATAAGAGACACCCGGGAGACATGAGCAGCGAAAAGGGAAGGGGCGTGTTGCCAAGTGTCAGCGATAGAAAAGCTAGAGGGGTATTCCCGGGCTTACAGCTCCCTTACAGATGACCTGACCCTATTCCAACCAAATCTACCTCTTTGTCTAATGGGAAAATAAACCTTAAATTGCCCTTAGGTTTAAGAGGAGCTAAGCTAGAATCAATTTTCAGTATGAGGAGGAAAACACAGGCGTCTAAAGACCCCTGTCATTATGAATGTTGGGACTACTGCTGAAGTCATGTTCTCATTTAGCAAAGAAAATTAGATCAGTCCCCATCATTGAAAAATAGCAGCCATCTCCTTTTGAGTCTGTATCTAAGTAGGTAGGTTCTTTAGACAATAATCAACTTACTTCAGCCATAATGAGTTAATGCTTTTCTAACTTCCTAAATGTGCCCGAGGCTCCATCCTCACCAAATTAGCACAGGTCAGCAATGAAGGAGTCATTAGGTTCTCAGCATAGAGAATCCAGTGTAATTTTCCAACTAGGACACCCATGGGGTAGGGGAGGTGGCTTTGTTGTGGAGCTGAGACACTGTCCCTGTGAGGTTTAGCTGATCATGAGGAAGAGAACGTTACCTGTCAGCCGACCTCCCTCGGCAGGTTGGGTGCAGCAGCAGAAGAGGTTCTGGGCATCAGCCACCATTGCAGTGGCGTGAGAGAGCCTCGGGAAGCTGACCTGAGGAAACAGAAGAAATGGGTCTTGCCTTCTTATGTTTCACAGTTCTGTATGCTTGTTTCTGACAGCACAAGTTAGTTTAGAACATTTCCCTCACAGACATGTAAGGAATCTGCCACCGTCTGGCTGCACAATCTGAAACAAGTCATTTCGTTTCCCCAAGCATAGTCGGAAAGCTAAGGTTGAAACTATCTGTCCCATCTCCAGACCCATTTTCTCTTCATCTTAGGCACAAAGCTTCCCATTCTTGTGAGAAAAATCCCTGCGATAATCACCTTGTAAAGAAGAAAACATTACTCGGGCTCACAGTTTCGTGATTTCTTTTCCACCCATGGTTGGTTTGACTTGTCTTTGGATCCGCAGCAAGGCAGGAACATGCGAAAGAAGAAAATAGCTTACCTGGGGACCAAGATTGTGGAAAGGGGGAAAAATAGGGTCTAGAATACCATCATATCCTTTAAAGTAACACTCCCAGTAACCAGAAGGCCTCCGATAAGACCCCCCACCTCTTTCTGCTTCCACAATTCCTCCCCAACAGCACCACTCTGGGAAACAAGCCCTCACTCAACACATAGGTCTTTAGGGTACATCTATAGCATCATCCCAGCATCCTTTGCTTTAAGGGCCCACATGATACATTCTAGCCAATGGACTGTGAGTGGAAGCGGTGTGTACAACCCACCCAGGTGGTCCATTCTCCTGTGTTCCTCTGTGTTCTTCCCCCTCGTCAGTCTTACTGCATACCAATGCAGTCATCTTGGGAGCCATGTGTTGAAGATGGCCAGACAGTATTGGAAAGACCTGGTTCTCTTGTGTCTCTTTGGCATTTGTCTAGATGAGCCCTATCTGAGATGTATGGCCATAAGGAAATACACAAGCTTAAGTGGCTTAACCAGAAGAAATGCTTTGTGTCGTGGTGCTAGAAGAACCAGGAGAATGTATTGATAAGACTGTCTCCTCCTGAAGGCCCTGAAGACCAATGTGCTCCTGCCTCTCCTCTAGCCTCTGTTGGGTTTCTGAACGTCTCCAGCATCCCTTAGCTTACAGGAGCATCAGTTTGTTGCTTCCTCCTGGTTGTGTCTCTGTGTCTGAATTTTCCCCTTTTCATAAAAAGGACCCCAGTCATGCTGGGCAGAAAACACCTCCCCAGTGCAAATAAAACCCCTCATCTTAACAAGTTCCATCTGCAACAAGACTCTTTCCAAAACAAGTCACATTTTTGAGGTGCTGGGGCAGGATGTCAACATATAGGTTTGAGGATGATTCAGTCTACAGCAGATGTCATGTGCTAAGTTCTTGAATCTGTTATGTTTTATCTATCACTAACTGAAACAAATCAATAATTATCAAATATACAGCATGATTCTATATAAGTATTCCCAAACAAATGGCAGTGGTTATTGGTATGTGCCTCTGGTAGAGGGGAATTTACTATGAATCTCACTTCGATGGGCCTTGTCCAAAAACTAATTCTTAACTTTACACTCATAATTTTATGCTCCTTGACCTTTTCCTGTAAAGAAGGCCTCCAGAACTGAGGAGACAGCTTCCCATATAACCATTAGATCTTAAGTTCAATCCCCAGAAGCCACATTAAAAACAGCCATTGTGGCTTTTACTTGCAAACCCAACACTGGGCATGGGGAAGCAGATGTCTGGGGCTTGCAAGGTTAGCCTATTTGATGTGTGCAGGCAACTGAGAGACCCTACCACAAAAAACAGCTAGATGGCTAGATCCTTAGGAATAATTCCTAAGTTTGTCCTCTGGCCTTCACATGTATACACACACATATGCAAAAGCACTTACATGCATACATGAAGACCTCCAAGGTCATAAGTGTCGCATCCTCAGAACATGGTTCCTCCCAATACCTTATGTCTTCATACTTCCTAGACCATCCACTACTCTGTCCTCTCAACCACTGCCAAATTCAACTTCTCAAACCCACATCCTCTAATTGCTCAAAATCTCAGAGACTCATCAGTGTTCCTTCATGAATTCTAGAAACATTTGCTGTGTGGCAGTTACCATGACTGACCCAGGAATCCTATAGTGCACAGACCTTGTCTGTATAAATCTTACAACCAAGTAGAAGAATGAATTTGCCAACTGCTGCTCAAAAATGCTGTGTGACAAACAATCCCATAAGTTCAGTCCTTATGGGAGCACAAGTTTTCCTCCTCATGGGTCTATGGGCATCTAGGATGGCAATGCTTAAAACTACAAGCTAGGACTCCTCTACACCCTAAGATGGTCTGTCTAGAGTCAGCAGAAGTTCAGTGCATAGAAGAAGCACAAGAAGAATAAGCAAATACTTAGAAAGATTCTTGAGGCCTGGGCCCAGAACTAACCTAGTAGAACTTCCTCCTGCATGTCTTGGAGCAAATCAGGTCATAGAACAAACATGCCAGTTTACCAGGTTTGCCACCAAAAACATACCAGATTAGGGGGATTTGCGTGATAGAAATTTAGACCCTCGTAGTTCCAGAATCAAGGTGCTGGCAGGTTTGGTTTCCTCTAAGATTTCTCTTTTGGGCTTACGGATGGCTGCCAGAATTTTCCCTGTGTCTTTGTAAGATCTGTCCTTTGTCTGTGTCCGTGTCCACCTTTCTTCTCCCAGTAATGACACTAGTCATAATGGATCCCGATCAAGCCTAATGTGCTATTCTCATTTAGCTGGCTTTAAAGGATCTCTAAGGACTGTCACACACCAAGGCACTGCATCGTATGACCTTAAGGTTGACACAAGTCAGCCCTCAAGCCATGGGCAAGGCCAACATCAAGGGAGATAGGAAAGCCTGCCCGATCCACCATGATAAAGGCGGGGAAAACAACATGAACTGTGAGCAAAATGAGGTCATTTTCCACCAGGAGACAACCATGATGCCATGTAATAAAGACCAAAGCGCAGGTGTAGCTCAGCTGGAGAAAACTCTAGACACCTGGCATTCTAACCTCCTCTAAAGCCTGCCCTCATCGGCTCTTCTCTGGCCTCACTGCTTGTGTTGAAAAGCTTCCAGTCTCTTCCCTCAAAAGCACAGCAAGGGTCAGTGTCAAATGAAGTGTGATGTGGTGGGAAGGGCTGAACCAGGATCCCTGAGATGTTCTGGATTCTCATGCGCCGTGAGTCAAAACCATCTGTGTGACCCTGGGAAAATCATTTTCTCTCCCAGGGTCAATAATCCTTTTCTGGGGGAAAAAAAAAGGAAAAGAAAAGGAAATAGACTTCAAGATACGATTATTTGCCCTGGTTTCTTTCTTTACAATGTGGATTCCGCAGAACATTGGTCTCAAGAGGGGCTGGGCAGATAAATGATTCCATGAGCAAAATATACTGAAAGGTTGCATACAATCTCCCATTCCCAGAAAAAAGTTATGAAAAGTCCTGAAATTGTGGGTGTAACTGGAAAATATTATAAAGACTCAGAAAGACAAATAATGTATGTCCTTTCTCATTTGTGGATTCTAGTTTTAATATTTATATAGGAGTCCTTACGTGGGTATGAGTACCGGTCAGGAAACTAAAAAGGAGACCAGGAGAAGGAGTTTTAAGGAAGTGGGGTGGGGAGAGTAATAAAGACATGTGACATGAAAGGAGGCTAGTGGAGGCAGAAGGGTACAAACAGAAGTGGGGCAGAAAGATGAGGGGAGCAGAGAGGACTAGCAATCAAAACAAAAATGAATGAAAAATGAAATGTATGCCCTGGCAATGCTGAGGCACACATGGGCAGCCCGTATATGGCGGTTCTGTTGAATTTGTCCATATTGGGTTTCATGGTCTGAGTTGCTGAGGATGATGACTCAGGTGTCTTCCTCAAGAGGGCACCAGATCTCATTACAGATGGTTCTGAGTCACCATCAGGTGACTAGGGTTTGAACTCGGGACCTTTGGAAGAGCAAGCAGTGCTCTTAACCACTTACAAAGTATTACTTAAATATCATAAGGAAATGTTATCTCGGATCCTAATTAAATTAGAATGTTCATGTTTACTGTTAGTGTGTGGGTTTACACACATTCCATGGCCCATGGGTGGAGGGGAGAGGACAACTTTAGGGGTCTGGTTCTTCCCTTCTGCCTTGTTGAAGAAGAGTCTCTGTTGCTTCTGTCCCATTGTGTGCTCCAGCCTAGCTGGCCCATACTCCTCTGGCAATTTTCCTGTCTCGTGTATCAGTAAGAGTGCTAGGATTACAGATGTGTGTCTCTGCATTCAGACTTTTATATACGTGGGTACCAGGGATTCAATTGTATCCATCAGGCTTGGACAGTGCGGTAGTCTAAAAGAAAACGGCCCCCAATGGGAGTGGCACTATGAGGAAGTATGGCCTTGTTGGAGGAAGTGTGTCACTGTGGGGGCCGGCTCTGAGGTCTCTTTTCTCAAGCCTCACTCAGTGTGGCAGTGTGAGGACCTAGAGATGGGAGCCTGTGCCTGTTCCACCTTGACTGGAGGTCAGAGAGTTTGAGCTTCTTTTTGCTTTTTCAAAGTTGTTGACAACAGGTGTGGCAACAAACAAGCGATCCTGACCTAGGATATGCTTGATCAGTATTTTAGGTATAGAGGTGGATATACTTAACCTGGACCAAAGGTAGGAGAATTCAAGTCTATTCCTTGTATTATGTTAATGAAGCCTGTTGCCTCCCTTCACCATCTACATGGTGGATGCCATGTGGACATACCATGAATGGCTCACCCCTTTGGAGTGAAGTATATAAGCTTATGGAAAATAAACAAGGACAGATTCAGGATTCACTGAATGTCCCTCCCCATGCTGTTATGTGTTTCAGTCTCCTTTTTCTCTTATATCTCTGTTCCTTTTGATCAGTCATTCTAATCCTCATGCTTCTACCCTGGAATGTACGAGTCCCATCGAGGCTGGGTTTTGACATGACAGTCAGTTGACTTCCTATTGCCTGCCAGGTATAGCACTCTCAACTCCTGCACCGCCTCTTCCTATTCGGTGCCATGTTCCCCTTCATGGACTGAACCTCTGAAACTGTGAGTCACCCTTAGTTAAATTTTTTCTTTATAAGAGTTGCCATGGTTTTGGTGTCTCTTCACAGCCTAAGAGACCCTAACTAAGACAGTCTTAGTGGCTGAGAATCTTGCCGGTCTCATTTTTTTTTTAATTTTTATTGTTAAAAGAAAAATTTACATTTACTCCCCTTGTTCCCGGCCCTCCCGCTCCCCCACTACCCCACTGCCCTCC
>JAQHUG010000154.1:3183840-3221300 GCA_028555095.1 Dicrostonyx torquatus | reverse complement strand
CACAAATACCAATCTATTAATCCCATCAATTCCCCCCCTTTTTTTAAAGGGTCCCTGAGCTTATAAAATTCCTCCCCCAACCCTCAATTGTATACTAATTATAATCAACCCTTAAATGATGTCCCTAAATCCAAGTGCTAACTTTACTTGCCGGTCTCATTTTTTTAAGAGGGCAAGTGGGAGAAATGCATGAAGAAGGTGGATGCCATGTAGAGATACCATGAAGGGGTCCACACATCAAAGATGGGTATTAAATTTGTCTCTGTCCTCAGCTCACTAGCCCACTCCCACTCTGGAAAGTGCCTTTCCAGGCCAGGTGGTGGTAGTCCATGACTTTAATCCCAACGCTCAGGAGGCAGAGGCAGGCAGATCTCTTTGAGTTCAAGACCAGCCTGGTCTACAGAACAAGTTCTAGGACAGCCAGGGCTACACAGAAAGACCAAAAAAAGTGCTTTTCTTTTTTATTCTCTGAGATTTACTTTATTTGTGTGTGTGCACATGTGTGGAGTGACCCCAGGGCCTCAGGTCCTCCAGAACTGGAGTTACAAGGGGTTGTAAGCCTCCTGGCATGGATTCTGGTAACCAAACTCTAGTCCTCTGGGAGAGCGGTTTGTGTTCTTACCCCTTGAGCCATCTCTCCAGCCCCCATTTTTTTTCTTTCTTAATATGTCATCGGTTTCTATTTGGAAGAGCAGCCAGTGCTCTTAACTGCTGAGCCGTCTCTCCAGCCCATGTTTCTATTTCTAACCATGTGTCTCTGGAGCAATCTTTTGTCCTGGGACACAAGAGCCTGGAATGGGGTGTCCTCTGAACTTAGACCCACAGCTGGACATTAAGCATCTTTTCTCTTTTCCTTCTCTTTATCTCCTTTTGGATACTGGCCAAAATCCTAAGCATCCTTTCCCTGGCACTCCAGGCTTCTTCACTTTCTCTGACTGCCACACCTAACTTAAAAGGCACTACGTTTTCTTCATCTCTCCTCCTCCTAGCAGTCTGTGAGAACTTTCAGCTTGCTTTTCTTTTATCTCTCAAACTTTAATACAAGTGTCCTTGAGTTTCAAAAACAGAAAAGGAAGACGGGAGGGGAGGGAACACAGAAAAGGCATAGCCATCTTATTCCAATTGTTGCCCAGATGTACTTGACCCAAGAATTTCTTTCTTTCCTTTATAATATGGCCCAGAACCTATAAACTGAAACCCTTGTCACACGTCACCTTGCAGAATTAGATCTGTGCCTATGCACGAATGTATGTATGTGTATGTGTACATGTGCATGTGGATATATATGGACAGATGTGAGCATGTGTGTGAAGGGTATCCTTGTCTGTCTCCTATTTTTAAGACAGAATCTCTCAGTCAGCTGAAGCTGACTGATTCTGTGAGACTGGCTGGTCAGCTAATCCTAAGGATCATCCATCTTGTCTCCACGCAGCCCCTCTGCTCACACCCAAGTTCTGAGATTACTGCTCACACGACCATGCCCATGTCGAGTATAACCCAGGTGCTGGGGATCAAGCTCTTAAATTAACCCTTGCATGACAGGAGCTTTACTGGCTAACCTGAGTCCTTAGCCTGTTCAATTTTTCTTCTTCGGTTTTCTGAGACAAGGTTTCTCTATTTGGCCCTGGCCTCACTCTGTAGACCAGGCTGGCCTCAAATTCACAGAGAGAGAGCCTCTACCTCCTGTGTGCTGGGATTAAAGGCATATGCCACAACCGCCCAGCTAAATTTTAATCATTTATTGGTTTTTATGTATATTTGTGTTTCGCCTGAATGTACACCTCTGTAAGAGTGTCAGGTCCCTTTGAACTGGAGTTACAGGCAGATGTGAGCTGCACGTGGATACTGGGGATTGAACCCAGGTCCTCTAGAAGAGTAGCCAGTGCTCTAGCCACTGAGCCATCTTTCCATCCCTTCTGAATTAGATTTTTAATGCTGATGTCAGGTTTCCCCAGATGGATGCTCCATGCAGTGAACCTAGTGCTTTGTGAACATTTGCATCTAAATTAGAATCCCCTATGAGCTGCAAGGCAAATGACCTGAGTCCAATACATAAGACTTTCTTGGTGGAAGGAGAGAACTGACACTTACAGATTGTCCTCTGACATTGGTACCTGTGTCATGGCACATGCACACACACACACACACACACACACACACACACAGTAAATAAACATGGAACTATTGGGGAGATGACTCAGTTGGTATACCAACTGCTATACATGCATGCAGATCTGAGTTAAATCCTTTGAACTCACATAAAGAGCTAGGTATGGGCCAGACGATGGTGATTCATGCCTTTAATCCCAGCACTCGGGAGGCAGAGGCAGGCAGATCTCTGTGAGTTCGAGACCAGCCTGGTCTACAAGAGCTAGTTCCCAGGACAGGCGCCAGAGCTACAGAGAAACCCTGTCTCGAAAAAAAAAAAAAAAAAAAAAAGCCAGGTATGGTAAAGCTGTCTTATAATTCCAAAACAGACATAGGTCCCTAGGTGGGGACTCTGTGGCAAGCCAGTGAGAGATTTATATTTTATATAAAATAAAATATAATAATAATAATCAAGATGGAATCTTGGTACCTTAGGAATAACACCTGAGGTTGACTCATACCACGCTCCAAAAATAGAGCATTAAGAACCATGGCCCCGCCGGGCGGTGGTGGTGCACGCCTTTAATCCCAGCACTCGGGAGGCAGAGGCAGGCAGAACTCTGTGAGTTCGAGACCAGCCTGGTCTACAAGAGCTAGTTCCAGGACAGGCTCCAAAGCTACATAGAAACCCTGTCTCGAAAAACCAGAAGAAAAAAAAAAAAAGAACCATGGCCCCCACTGGTCCATGGGGGTGCCGTGTACTTCTTCCCAATGCCACTCAGGACTCCCCTTGGGGTAAATTCTTTCTGAAATCTACAACAGGTTTTCAAAACATTGTCAGTAGTTCTTGTAGTGAGAAGGAGCCGCTTGTTTGTCCCAGCCGCCAGGCTAGCTTAGCCCCGAACTCTTACATCTCAAGTAGTGATTCGTCATTGCTGTTTGTGGAAGAGACCTGGGATTTGGAAACAATAAAAGCCTTTGGGGACCAAATTTAGCAAACAACTCAGGTGGTAAAACTGAGAAACACTGCTCAGTGACAAGACAGTGAAGCGCATTTCACATCCTGCCTCAGCCAGGCCCATTGTCATCTGGCTCCCAGATCTCTGGAAAGAGAAGAACCATTCTGAAGAGATCTCTGGTGCGCTCTGGAATCTCCACATGCCATATGCTGAGCTTTCTGCAGCTCCCCTGAACGGCAAACAATCATGTCCATTCGTTTGTTTTGTTCCCTGACTCTCCCTGCTCTCTTTCTGAACAGACGCGTGGAATCCGGAGTTTCTTCGTGAGCTCTCACGGGACCAGTCACGATTCTGTTCCCAGCCATTGTTCAGCATTCAGAACGCTATCCCCAAATTGCATAGCCATGCCTTTAATTGAGCAGAAGCCATTCTAACGCTCTCCTTTCTTCCCTTCTCCCCTTATCCCCAGCCCAAGCTCTATGCCTCTCTGGCTTTGATCCAGGCTAAGGATGGTTTTGCTTTGTTAATGCTATTCTGTTATTCAGTAGTCAGCCTGCATTCTTTCTTTCCTCCAAATAACATTTAATTGCTTTAACACAACTTTTTCAAGGAGCCAGAAGAGTGCTCTTTGAAGATCCAAATTACCCTCCAAGCTGCTCTCTCAATGCTACTGAAATTTGTACTGACTTTTAACAACCAGGACAGGAGACAAAAGAAGGAAGTTTGTAACACCTTTTCGGAGATCCCTGTGACTGGCTGTGTAACCCAGAAGGTCAGCCTTGGAAGGTGACATGGAGGTCACGGGCTCTGGTGGGTCACAAACACGCTTCCTGTGAAGGCTTTCAGAATCCCAGAATGTGGGCTGGAGGTGGAGTTTAACCCCCACCCCCAACACACCCCCAACACTGTAGAGGGAGAGGAGTAGGAGGAAGATAGGAGGGCGAGGAGATGGTGGTGATGATGACAATGATGGTGATGATGACAGTATATGAAACAAGTTTTTTTAAAAAAATCTGTGGGTCTCAAAACAATTTAAGTCTTCAAGTGGACTTTACAGTCCATCTGTCTCATTATCTACAGGGTGCCTAAGATCTCTGCACCTGAATTTTGACCCTAGGTTAAAAACTCAGACACGAGAGGGAGTAAGGAGATGGCTCCGTGGGCAAAGCACTTGCCACACAAGCGTGAGGACCTAAGTCCATCCCTAGACCTCACACGGAGCCGGGCACAGTAGTGAGCATATGTCCCCGCAGTGTCCTGACAGCAAGCTGGAAGGTGGAGACAGGAGAACCCCTGGAAGCTTGTGGGACAGCTGGCCTGGTGCACGGACAAGATGGTGAACTGAAAGATACCTGTCTGGAAACAAGGTAGAAGGTGAGGGCTCACACTCTGACCGGCACACGGGTGTCATGGCACACATGTACCCTCTCTCTCTCTCTCTCTCTCTCTCTCTCTCTCTCTCTCTCTCTCTCTCACACACACACACACACACACACACACACACCACAAACCACTCAGATACTTTACAGGTAGGAAAAGTTAAGTCAAAGAGACCCAAAGAATGCTTGACAAAGCTAGAAAGAGACTTTCACTCCTGACCCCTGCCGCTTCCACGGCCTTCCCACTGGTCATGTTTCAGGAGCTGACCTGAAACACACACTGCATATCAGGCTTCTGTATGATCACTACACGTTAATGTAAAAAAAAAATAATAATAATGTTTAAGAAGATGGAAATGTTAGCCACCCTGACTTGATCCTTGAGTAGTATATACATGTTTCAAATGATAGATTAAGGCAACACAACTCAGAGAAATTAGGCCTGGATTTAATATCAAAACCTTGGCTCCTGAATCAGTCTGTCTTCTCATACACACACTCATGCACGCGCGCACACACACACATTCACACTCACTCACAGGGCCTCACACATATTAGACAAGCACTCCCAGGTGATCTACCACTGTGCTACAACACTCAATATTCAAGGGCCTCATGTAGCCCAGGCTGGCCACAACTTTCTACATATCCAAAGATGACCTGAACTCTTGATCCTTCTGCCTCTAATCCTTAAGTGTTGAGATAACAGATATGCACCATCATGCAGTGCTGAGGGTAGAACCCAAGGCCCCAGGCATGCTGGGTAAGCATGCTACCAACTAAGGTAGCTCAATATGCCTTTCTTCCTGTTTTCCCCCTAAAATGTCATCTCAACTATATAGTCCAGACTGGCGTGGAACTCATGATCCCCTGCCTCAAGTCTCCTACCTGCTAGGGTTACAGACATGTGCCTCCAGACCCCGTTCAAGAAGCCTTCTTAATGCACATTGCCAGAGCCACCTCTTTTCTGCTCACTCCTGCATAACCACAAAGGGCATTATAAAACTCGATAACTCTAATAGCTATTAAAAACACTATTGATACCCATGATGCTTATTCTCATGTCCTCATTGACTACTACACTATCACTGGGACATGAAAGACGCTCAACAGAGCCACAACTGCTGTCTTTCTGAAATCAATTTCTCCTTCGGCTAGGAAGTACAATAGCAGGTTAAAACTCAGAATGAGAGAAACCTGTGTCCCATGTTATTCATCAACCACAGCAATAAGAAGTCGATATTTATTCAAATTTTAAAAGGAAGCAGAACTTGTTAGGAAGCACAATAAAAGGGAAATCTACTTAAGAAATGCAAGCATTTCATATCTGAGTTACTTTCAAGGGAGCCAGGTTAGCCACGGCCTGAGTAAATTGATGCGGGTTTTATTGTTGGGTTGCCTTTTTCTCTCTCTCATCATAGTCAATTTCATGTCAATGAACTACACGAAGGATGTTTGATTTGGTCTGATTATTATGCTGCCTGAAGTCATTCCCCACTACAGGAGTCCACTGCATTAATCTCAGGAACACAGCTGTTGGCTGCCCGATTCTGTATAGACACAGAAAAGAACAAACGTTTGTATTGAACTTTCAGGGATCCTTCGATTCCCGTATGTTAAATCAGCATCACTCCCTCTGAGGAAGCAGGGAAACTCCCAAAATAGCAAAATCTTTTCAATCAGAAAGGAGTTTCTTGGCCTCTCTAGCAAGCTCTCTAACCTCTCCCCATTTCTCTTGACATATTCTTCCTCAATCTCTGTTTAACCTATCCCCTTAAGAATAGTTTCTTAAAGGGACAGAGAGATGGCTCACCAGTTAAGAGAACTTGTTGCTCTTTCAGAGGTCCAGCTTTGGTTCCCAGCACTCACATGGCTGATCATAACTATTAATGTAACTCTACCATCTTCTGTCTTTTGAGGACACTAGGCATGCATGTAGTGCCATACAAGCACACAGACAAAACACTTATCACATAAAATTAAGTAAATCCTAACAAATAGTTTTAAGGGTCTTGCCATGTCCAGCATGAACATGTACTACAAAGCAAGAGCATACAAAACAATGTAGTGGAAATCTGGGACAAGGAACTAGATCTCAGACTCTCGTTACCTTTCTCCCTTTCTACCTCAATAGGTGGGTATGTAGATAAGATTGCTGGCTGGATGGCTGGCTGGATAGATGGATGGATGAACAGAGATAGATAGATAGATAGATAGATAGATAGATAGATAGATAGATAGACAGACATATTTGATGGATGGATAGATAGATAGATGGACAGACAGACCGACAGACAGACAGATAGATAGACATATTTGATGGATGGATAGATAGATAGATAGATAGATAGATAGATAGATAGATAGATAGATAGATAGATAGATAGATAGATAGACAGACAGATAGATTTGATGAATGGATAGGTAGGTAGGTAGGTAGGTGGGTGGGTGGGTGGGTGGGTTTAACATACATATATACATAATCTCTGGCTCTCAGGAGAATAAGTGTTTTTTATTCCCCTCTAAACACCTAAGCTGAGAAGAGGGCAGCATCTGGTAGGACTTAGTATTAAAGGAAGGGAGAAAAGAAGGAAGGAAAAAATGAAGGAAGGAAGGAAGATCAAGTGAGCAGGAAGGTTCCAAATTGAAGAAGAAGCATTCTATATTTTTAAAAGGAGGTAAAAGAGACCCGAGAGAATGCAGATCAGTAATATGAAGGACTAGAGAAACAGAAGAATCTGGAGAACAATGCTGTCTCAGTTAGGGTTTCTGTTGCTGATCACGATCAAAATAGATTTGGAGAAGAAAGGATTTACCTCATTTTAACGTTTGGATAGCCCATCATCAGGGAAGATCCAGACTAGGAACTCAAAGCAGTAGCCTGGAGGCAGGAACTGATGCAGAGGCCATGGAGGGGTGATGCTGACTGGCTGGCTCAACCCACTTTCTTATATACCCCAGACTACCTACCCAGGGATAGCACACCTCCTACATCAATCATCAGTCAAGAAAACGCCCCACAGACATACCCACAGGACAATCCAATTGAGGCACTTTCTCAGTTAGGAGTCTCTCTTCCCAGATGAATTTAACTTGTGTCAAGATGACATACAAACTAGCCAGCCTAACACTCGATGTCTTCTGCTGTTAAATGGACTGTCACCTTTCTGGATCTCACTCAGCTTTAGTGAAGCCACAACATTACAAAATCTTGTAAGTGCCACCTCAGCTATAAAGGCGAGGTGAGCTGAATTTGGAAAGACATTTTGTTTGGATTTTGTAACAGGCACATATCCACATATACCAGGTGGTAATTTTGATCCAGAAGGTCTAAGATTCACTCTATGAAGCATAACTGGGCAGAGTTTTCAAAGTATAAAACCATGTTTGTCCCAGAGTCATTTATCACAGTGAAATCTGGACACAATTTGAATGTGTACCAACAACTCGGATCAATTAATATGCATCCATCAAATAGTCTATGTGGCCCTTTGAAAAACTAATGTGTAGGTTTGCGTTTATTGTCACAGACATCACCACAGAATAATACAAAGTGACAACAGGCAGTTAACAAGAAAATAGCAAGAATAATATGAGGGTCTTTTTTTATGTTGATATTACACAGGAAAGTATCTGGGAGAATGGCAACAGTGGATGGCTCCAGAGCCCCGTTTCCCTCCCACCTGACCTTCCTTAGAGAGATTATTTGTCTTTTTCTAGAACATGTAGTTAAATATACTCTGCAAATATTTGCAAAGAGAAAGAGTTACTTGCCCACCTGGCCATTCATCTTCCTACATAGAAGATTTTATTTCCTCCTAACTACTTTAAAAGATGTGCCTTGTCTACTAAAAGGTGATAGCATTGAGGGAAGATTAAAATTCAAGTTAGATTGATCCAAAGGTCAGAAATAATTATCACTTTCCATCAAACATAGCAGGTCTAGAGATGCTCAAGGGCAAAGCTCTAAACATTTGGATTAAAGACTTGCAAGGTCTTGATGGAGGAAGCCACACCTTGGAAGAATGCTAATGACTGAATGGCTAGCTCAGGAATAGCCAGTTTACACCCAGGGTGGTTAGACAAGTTCTGCATTCAGTGCTCGGAAGTTATAGCTGGACACGGTGATACACACCTACAATGCTAGCACTCGAGAGGCTGAGGCAGGAGGCTTGTGAGTCTCAGGCCAGCCTGAGCTACATAGACGTTATCAAAAAAAAAAAAGGGAAGGAAGGAAGGGAGGGAGGGAGGAAGGGAGCTACATAGACGTTATCAAAAAAAAAAGGGAAGGAAGGGAGGGAGGGAGAGAGGAAAAAAGGAAAGAAAGAAAAAGAAAGAAGATTTTGCCTTCTTAGCAGTCAAATTGAGTCATCCACAACAAACTTATGCATCCTATCTTAACACCCTCTTGATCAGGGAGCCATTCCAACCACCCCTGTTACCACATCATCCCTCTTAAGCATGGAGAGAGTGAATGGCCAAGGGAGGGGGGAAATGGAGGTTTCATGGCCCCTGTCCCCAGGATTGGTATCACAGTGCTCACTCTCCTGTGTTCAAAGACAAAAATAGATCCCCAGAAAACTTCGCTTTTTTTAAGTATTTTTCTTATCTTCATGTGTGTTTCTGCATGCATATGGACAGTTGTGCCCTGGGAGACCAGAAGTGGGCATCAGATGCCCCTAACGCAGGAGCTGCCTGATGTGGGTGCCGGGAATCTTCTGCTAGAGCAGTAAGCACTCTTAATCTCAGAGCCCTGTCTCTAGGCCTCTGAAACCCTTCCTTTATGGGTGGGAAGAGTCAGGGGACAGCTGAGTGTGGAATAAAGGAAAGAAAACAGAGAATGAAAGAGGGAGAATGCACAGCGCCCTTTTTTCTTTTCTCGGCCCCTGATACAACCTCACAGCCGAACCTGTGCCAAGAGCATAAATCGGTTTCACAAACACGACAGATCTGAGAAACAGAGTCGTCGCAGGTTCATATGTTCCGCTGATTTGATGTGGCTGTAAAAGCATACTAGCCTCAGGACAAAAACCTGGTTTCTGAGATCATGGGTCCTATTACAGTAAAAGGCCCCTGTAACCATTTAGACGCAGGTATATGGAAAACACTTCGCTTGCATTGCTTCCCCAGCGTGGTAAAAGTGTTATTAAATCCACCGTGCAGCCTGTCCCTCCCCCAGCCCTCGCAAAGAGATCCCAGAGGTGGAATGAGGGAGTGGCTTTTTGTTGTGATTCCTGTAGACATTGTCACAGCCACCCTTCATGGGCTTGCCATTATCAGCCTAAAACAGCCCAGGGACAACCTTGGCCCCGCATCTGTCAGCGATCCAGGTGCTGACTGGTGGACCTCTTGTTACTGTGACAGGCCCTAGAAAGGTATGAAATCTAAGCGTTAGGGCAGAGCTCAGGCAGCAGAGGATGGTGACACAGAACCCCCTATGTCCTTTTCCTTACTCTTGGTGTCCAGTTCCTCGGCCGTGCTAAAGCTTCCCCTTGGGAACTGAGCTCTGTCCGTCACTTTAGTGGGAATCCACGTACCTTCTCTTCCGAAGTCATGCTGATGTGTAGCCCTTCCAACTGTGAGCAGGATCGTCTGATTTTTCTTCAGATCGTGTAAATCTTTGACTTTTATCAATTAGGAAAACATTTTCTTCTTATGGGAATTGCTTAGACTCCTCGAAGTACGAGTGAAAAGAAGACTCTAGCCCCTGGAAATCCCACCGTCTTCGGAGTGGATGTCTTATACAAACATGGCCCGCAACTCAGTAGAACTGCCCTTTGGGAAACCGGTTCACATGCGCAGAGCAAAATCCATACCTGAGTCATCATCTTTTTGAGGGACACGTGCCACAAAGACCAATGCCACTTCCGCTCCTCACACAGGGTTCCTTCCCCCAACACTGATGGAGAGTACCTGGCCAAAATGGATCCTGCCCCCAGGAATGACAGCCGCTGGCTGGACAATGGCTTCAGCATGGCAAATCAGCCTGTGATGCCCAGCGACGGATTGCGTATTTACAGTTATTTTAATTACTCCTGAAAGGACAAAGATCAGGAACAGATGTCAGACATAGGAATTAAAATTAATAATCGTTTGTTAACAGAGTCAAGAGCCATTCATCGTGGTATCAAAACTAATGCTTAAGGACATAGGGATCCTTTTACAGTGGAGCAAATCCTGCTCCCATTTCAAGCATTAACGTTTCAATTAATAAAATGCACAGGACAGAGTTACCCAAGTGAAATGACTTTTTACGTGGTGGCAGTTCCCAGGCAGTATCAAAAAATGGCTGTAGTCCATTGAAGTGAGCATTTGAATGCTGGCCAAGCTACATCTATACCTGCCCTTCGCGCCTTATCAGTCTAGTCAACCAATACTTGAGAGCCATACAAGGCACAGGAACACCTGGATATTTATCTTATTCCTAAGAACAGGAAACCATCGAAAGGTTTTGGGGGGCGGGGGAAATCACACAGACT
This sequence comes from Dicrostonyx torquatus, assembly GCA_028555095.1. Lineage (NCBI taxonomy): Eukaryota > Metazoa > Chordata > Mammalia > Rodentia > Cricetidae > Dicrostonyx > Dicrostonyx torquatus. Next base: position 3,210,395 of record JAQHUG010000154.1, on the reverse strand, counting down.
TGAATTTCAAGATAACTGTAATTCCAACATGGCGTCCTCCCAAGAAATAGAAAAGAAAGAATAAGTGGACTAGGAGCATTGGCAAAGGATAGAAGCCGAGGAGAGATGGCGTGCTTTGAGAATTCCCTCCCTGGAAGAGTTAACCAATGTCTACCCCTCCTCCTAAGCTCCCAAACCATAGTGCCATTCAGATGACGCTCTCCTTGGGAAACCAGTGAGTCCACCGTGCTTACCTGCAGAGCACAGGTGAAGGGTTGCTGGTAAACCCACGGTGATGTCAAAGCAGTGGCGCCAGACAGTTCTCACAGTACAGATGATGGCTTCCCCATAGCAGCATAAACGTCACTCACGCTCAGCTAATCTTCCCCAGCCTATGTATCCTAGCTCCTCTCGGGACCCCTCCCAGCCACATGCAACCAGGGCAGAACTGCATGCATGTAACCAGAAGGAGTGCCTGAACTATGCGGCGAGGGTTCAGTGGCTCCACCCTCTCCTTCTATGACGGCATGTCAGAACTCAACAAACCTGCCTCCAATGGTCTCCAGAGCAAGTGTAGCTGATCTGATGAAGTGGTTTGCTTCGCATAGACCTTGTAATACCATAAGCAGAAGTGGCCATGCTGGGGGCCTGGAACCTTAACCTGGAGCCAGAGGTTGTATTGAGCTTAAGAGCTAGATGTTCAAAACCTTTCTGGGTCAGATAGAGACCAGAAGGAGACTGTGATAAAGACACACAGGGTGTCAAAGAATGGTCCTAGGCTTATATCTCACCAACTGAATGGATGGTGTTGGCACTGGCTGAGGCTAACATTTCTAGAAGAAGCCTACTTTCAAAGAGAAGGTTCTCACAGTTTGTGTATACTTTTTCCTGACCATACCACCCTGACTATAATAGCGATAGCTACTGGGGGTAGGGGGGAGGTGGCATAGAGGGGTAGCCATCTTTAGACAATCACGGTCCTGCATTCTCTTTTCCTAGGGTTCTCGTACCAGAAGTGCTACGAAGATCATCAGCATCACCCCCTCACTGAACAGGTGAGTGAAGGAGTCTCAGCGAAACATGGAGCAGCACGGCACGGGGGCCAGTCCGAAGAAGAGAAACCACAGGGGCAGCAGTTTCTCAGCAAACACAGTCGACTGCCTGTGTGTCCAGCAGGCCACCAGAGACCATACCAAAAGGAGCAATAAGACAGTGTTCCTGGAGGAGGAAGCATGTTACCAGAAAACGGTCCCCAGTGGACAACTGTCACAGAGTATGTGACAGGTATTCGCAGAAGAACTGATAACCTCCAGGAAAGGGGAATCAGGATGAGTTTCCAAGGCCATGTCTAAGCTGGGTTTTACAGTGACAATGAGGATGACTGTCCCCTAAAGGACTGTGAGCAAGCTAGATCCCATCCCCTTTCCCCTTCTCCCCTCTCCTCCTTGATCCTTCAGCTTGCTCAATTTCAGCCAACTCTCACCTCCTTTCCATGAAGCCTCAAGCTCCCTGGGACCGAGCAGAACTGGCTGCAACCTTTAAAGACACACCTGGGGTTAGGGTTTGAGAGAAAACCCCAATGAGTATCTCATATATATCGGCCTTCTGCAAATGTTCTGGGAAGCTCATCTTAACTGCAACGTGGAGAATCAATTGGAGAGAGGGAGGGGTGGTTGAAGAGGGAGTACTCTGACCTGAAATTGGGTTGAAACATTTTTCTGTGGGCAGCCAACAGATACTTGAACAAGCCTGCATCATTCCACAGAATTGGCCATCCTGTTACCCAAGCACGGCAAATATGGTGCCATGGCGGGTGGGAGATGCACAAGGCAGATGCATTGGGGATTTCGTTTGTAGGCAAGGAGGCATGTTGGGAGGGTGCATGGGAAATAGTGTGTGTGCACATGTGTGAGTGGAAACCAGATCACAACCCAGGCACCTTAACTTTGCTCTTGAGACACTCTCACCGGCCTAAATTTGCCAAGGCTCCAAATGCCGTTTCAGGCCCATGTCATCCTCCTCCTCCTTCCTGTCCCTATGACCTCAAGGTACAATGATGTAAACTCCAGATCCCCTTCTCATAAGGTGATGTGGACACTCACTAGCAGCCTTGGGTGACTACATGGCAGAGTCGCTTAGGAGTTAGGATCAAGCCAACTAAAGAAATATCTTTTCCCTAGTCTCTACAGAAAGCTGGGGCAGAAGCAGAGTTGACAGAAAACACTGGCCTTCAGAGGTCCCAGGCCCCAAGGACATGGCCCCAAGATTCCTTGGGGACTCATGTCACATCTTATCCCTGTCCTCAGCTGTCTAGAAAGCATCTTAGCATGCTGTCTGTGCCTTTCCCCCTTTGCAAATACAAGGCAAAAACGAGTTTGTGGAGAGTGAGCTGCCAGGCCAGCCAGAAGCAGTCCTGAGAGTGAATATCCCCAGGGCTGAGCAATCAATCTCACGGCTGGGGCTGGGCCTGGGCACGAGCAAGCCCAAGTGTAATTTAGGGCAGTGCTTATTACAGGCTCAGACCTTGTTTGATGCACCGGAGTGGAAAAAAGTTCCCTCTCTGCATGTGGCCATGTCCTGTGTGTCTGTCGGATTTTTAACAATGTAAACACCAGAAACAGATGGGGAAATCCAGGCCAGTGCCAGGCCAAACAGTGCTCACCACAGACAATGTGCCACAGTGCCAAGATAAATATGTTCTGTCGATATCACTAATTTATAGCACGCTGAAACCAAGCAAAACAAATAACAATTAAGGCCCAGAAATCTTAAAATGAATAACCTTTCTGTACACAAACTCAATGCCACTATTAAAAGGCCATCAACTGAGACAAATACATGAAGCGTAACAATGAAATCCTTCTTATATGAATAATTACTGAATAATTACCAGGAAGGGGCATTGCTCCAGCCTGCAGAGTCTGCGGGTTTGAATGCTAAGCCTCGCTTATGCACAGCACACAGTGGCTTTCAAAATGCCTTTGGAGACATGCCCCCACTGTGACAACACTGGGAGGTGAGGAAAGGACACGGCAGGTCCACATGTTCCCATTGTCCAGATGGGACAACTGTAGCGTAGAATGATGTGATCAGCCCTTGTTGTATTGTTTGAGTGAGCCAAACCAGGTGTCGGGCTTCTGGTCTCTCACCCAGCATCTCTTCCAACACTCCACATGGCGTTCCTATCCTCACAAGCATGAGTTTAACTGCCAGTGTTCACCCTACCCCACCCCTGCTCTGTGTATGTGTGTATATGTGAGTGTGTGGTGTGTGTATATGTGTGTGTGTGTGGTGTGTGTATATGTGTGTGTGTGTTTGGTGTGATGTATGTGTATATGTATGTATATATGTGTATATATATGTATGTATATATGTGTGTGTGTAATATGTGTGGGGGTGGGGGGGTGGGGGTCTGGTGTGGTATGTGTATATATGTGTGTGGTATGGATATGGGTGTGTATGTATGTGTATGTTGTGGTGTGTTCATGTATGTATGTGTGGTGTGTGTATGGGGGGTATAGTGTGTGTGTGTGGTATTGGTATGTATAGTGTGTGGGGGATGTGGGGGGGATGTGTGTGTGTGGTATGGGTGTGGGTGTGTATATATGTGTGTATGGTGTGGTGTGTACATGTATGTATGTGTGGCGTGTGTGTATGTGGGGGGTATAGTGTGTGTATGTGTGTGTGGTATGGGTATATATGGTGTGGGGGGGATGTGTGTGTGTGGTATGTGTGTATGGTCTGTGTGGTATGAGGGGGGATTGTGCTTTTATGTGAGGGAGTGTATATGTATGTATGTGTGTTCATGCTTTTGAGACAGGGTCTTGCTATGTCATCCAAATAACCTTAAACTTAAAATCCCCCTGCCTCAGCTCCCCCAGTGCCTATATCTCCTTTTCGGTATATAATTTTGATTTTATTATAAAATGACAAATTACAGTTATGTATATTTATGGGCACAGAACAGGAACACAGTATGGGATGATTAAGTTGAGATAATTAGCATATCCACCACTTCAAATACTTATCCCAGTTTCGATAAGAACATTTGATATTTACTCACCTGGCAGTTTTAAAATGCACAATGATCTATCAAGCGGCAGTCCATCTCAAAATAAAACGTACCCCTCCTGCCCGGCTGAGGTTTCCTAGCCTCTGACCATCAGCTCCCCACCTCTGGTGTCCCACCCTCCACTCCCTGCTCCTCTGAGCTCAACTGTTTTAGATTCCACATACAAGGGAGAACACATGGTGTTTGTCTTTCCGTGTCTGGTTTATTTCAGGCGTGCCGTGTGTTGATGCAAATGACAGTTCTTTCGTGTTGAAGGCAGAGCAGTGTTTGACTGTGTACACGTGTCCTGTTCTCTGTACCCATCGGAAGGGTGTTCAGGCTGACTCCCTGCCTAGGTAGGGTCTTAGAGTAGGGCCATGAAACAGCTGAGCACTGATTAAGCTCCTAGGGACGGTGTGACATACCCATGACCTTAGCTGAAATTCAAGGTGACTGGTTTCTATTGCTGGATAGGGCCTCAGGGTTGCAGCTAAGTCTTAGCCTGAAGACCAGCTTGTGGGGATTCAAGCTAGGTAGACTGTCTCAGCATTTCTGAGTACATAGAGCCACCATGATGTGTGCTGGTCACTGTGGGCTCTGCCGGTGTGTGTGTGTGTGTGTGTGTGTGTGTGTGTGTGTGTGTGTTTCACTTGTTTGTTTTCTTTTAACTGTTCCCAAGTAGTTTAGCTGTGTCATGAACCTTTACATTCCCTGGGCAGTGGCACAGTAGTGGGCACTCAGGATGCTGGAGAAGCTGGATGCCCACCTCAACTTCTCTTTAATGCCCCAGAGGAATTTGTGGTGCCATAGTCCCAGCTTTTGAGAGGAGAAAGAGCAATACAGGAAGAGATACTATGTCTCTTTTCATTCTAATGCAACATCCAGTCCTCTAGTCCATATAGGTATCCCAGGATTACTCCTAACCCTTGGGGCTTTCACCAACTATTCTTGCTTGTGGGTAGATGCTAGCTGAAGTTTCTGTGGGGCAACCTCCTATCCCGCATCCTTGGTGACGCTGTGTGTGTGTCTTTTTGGTTGAGGTTATGGAAACAAGGTCTCATGTAATCCAGACTGACCTCAAACTCATTATATAGCCAAAAATGACCTTAAACTCCTGATCCTTCTGCCTCTACTCCCCATGCTTTCTTATTCCCACAGACCTTTGGTAGGGAGGCAGACCCTGAACGAGCAAAGCTAGAGTATAGAGCAAGACAGGAATTCATCCCTGCATCTCTAAGCATCTTTCCAAGCATTCGACCCTCCATCAGCTTTCTCTCCTAGCCAAGACAGGGAAAGAGAGATCCACCACACAACATCTTGGCTTCACACTGAACCAGGTAAGCCTGCCCTGAGGTCAGAGCTCACTCCAGGGAGGAATCTGCATGAGAATGTAGCCGGTCCTTTCTCAGCCTGAAGTTCGCCCTCAAGAAGGAGCACTACTTCTCCTGGGTCCAGCTGAGGAAATACTGCTCCTTTTGGGTAAGCATGCCCAGGGGATCTGGCTCCCATGAGGAATAGCGTCCCCAAGCTGCAAATGCTCCATGGCTCTTGAGACTCCGTGACAAACACAAGAAAGCCATTCTTTAACTTTGTGGAACCTTTGAAACACTGCTCATTCAAACTGTGGAAATAAAGGTAGGGAAATGGATATTTTTAGAAACTTTTGGGGAGAGGATAGACCCATGCAATTGAAAACTCCCAGTTAAAAATGCATTGAGTTGAGCCATACAAAATTCCAACCATCTTTGGCCTATAATCATTGCATATGGTTCAACCGAAAACAATCTGTATGACTTTTAACTTCGCACATCCACTTCTTAGGAGCTGCCTGAGAAAAATGTGGGCCTGTGTGCGGAAAGATGCTACTGACACATGCTCTCCAGCATACGGTGACAGCAAGAATTAGAAAACAACCTAAAAGCCTCTCAACAAGACAGCGGCAGAAATAAATCCTGAGGGGCATCCCCACAACTGGGCAACCCTATGCGAAGAGCACTGGCTTCTCCCCCAAACAAATGAAAGGAAAGGAGGGAGAGAGGGAAGGAGGGAGGGGCCAACTGAAAAGAATGGGACATTAACCAATTGCAATGTGAAGTCCTTAGCAAGAACCTATTAAATAATTTTTCAATTAAGTGAAGACTGACACTAAGGGATTGTTTATTTTTAAGTGTGACAATGGCACTATGTTTATGTTTTTAATAGCCATTAACCAGCATCTGTAAATCTGTTGGTGGGTAGAATGATGTGCCCAAGGTCTACTTTTAAAGGGGGATGGTGTAAGTAGGGTCAGATGTCCCACACTGGAGGAGATAATGGTTGTTGGAGGGGAGCAGTTGGCACAAAGGGTCCATTATATTATCTTTGTCTGCCTTTGCACATGCTTTCAACTTTTCCATAGTTAAAAGATTAAAAACGGGAGCTGGGTGTGGTGGCACATGCCTGTAATCCCAGGACTCAGAAGGTTGGGACAGGAGGCTCAAAGACAACCTAGGCTACATGGTAAATTTAAGGTCAGCCTGGAGCTACAGTGAGATCCAGGCCGAGAAAAAGAAAACAAAACAAAAGATTTGTTCAAAAGAACCAGCTTCTAAACAGAACTCGGTAGTTCCACATGTAGTGTCGAGGAAGGAACATGTTACACAGAATCACACGTTGCACAACGTTTAGACTGTGACAGGAGGGGTCTTTGAAAACAAGTGCCAACACACAATTACACGTTTCCAAGTTCAGAAGGCTGTCCTCAAGTCTGACCAAAGTAGTCACTACTGAAGGGGACACGAGTTGGAAAGGAGAGAAGTAATTGCTGAAGGGACGTTTCCCTTCCATGTTTGCTCTTTGTGGTTTTACAGGAAGATGGTCATGGCCGCTTGTGTAATTTAAAAAGCACTAGGCACCATCTGCCAAAGGCTTTAAAATCACTTTAGGGTGGGGTATCCCAGGGTTTCCAGGTTCCACAGCAGCATAGGTGCTCAGAGCAGGTGCCACCTGAGCTTGGGCACAGGTCTCAGGGTGCTGGCTTAGCTCTTGTTTATGAGTCACCAACATCCCCTGGGACAGAAAAATCACCATCTTGCTAAGCACCTCCAAAATGTGAGGCATGTTTGTGGTCTTTTTTTTTTCCTCAAAATCCTCCATAATTATCGACCAGCCATTGTAGACCAAAGGTTAAGGTAACCAGGGATTATGTGGATTTCCAATCCAGAGCTGACTCCAAAAGTCCACAGTCCTCTTCAGTCATGGCATGACACAGAGAACCCAATCCTCTCAAGGGCTGAGCAGATTGGGGATAGAGTGGTAGCAACGGGTAGGAAGAAAGGCAAGAACAACCATGCACAATTTCCTCAAGAAAGGAGGAGAAGAGAGTAAGAGGAGAAGGGGAAATACGGGAAAGCCCAGCCTTGATGGTCACGGATGTTGACGGACAGGCCTGGGACCGGAACATCACAGCAGCAATGCAGAATCAACATGGCGCTGCCAAGGAAAATGTGAGGCCAGGAGGGATGAGCATGGAGGTGATGATGCAGGGCAGTAATCAAAATGTCCATCTGCTTCCTTGCTGGTTTATCCTAGGGGTGCAGCAGATATGGGAGCTCAGAGGTTAAGACAATGACGGAAGATGCAGGAGACCACGTGGCGGGATGGATGGAGTTGAAATGAGTGGTGTTTTCACCAAGGGAAAATGTCTCCCAACAGAGTGAGAAGGAAGGAAGGGCAAGAGGAAGGGGAGGGAAGGAGCTGGCGATGCCATAGCAAAAATGTGTCAGTGGGGGCTGGAGTCCTGGGTAAAGGGCAGAAGCATGAGGACAGGAGTTCAGACCCAAGGAACCGAGAGCTTGTACCAGCAGCTCTAGCACTGGAAGGTAGACAGAGGGGGCTCAGGCTCACTGGTAGCTCATTGGCTAGAGAGCTTAGCCAATGGGTGAGCTCCAGGTTCAGTAAGTGACCTGTTACACAGGCACACAAAAAGACGTTGAGCGATAGATACCTAATACTAACCTCTGACCTCCACAGGCGTGCACATACACCCCGGTTGTATCAAGCCATTGCCTCAAACCAATCAGGCCACCAATCTCCTCCCCAGCCCTTCCCGCGTGTGCACATGAGGCTCTTTGGCGGGAAGCCTCAGTCCATCCTCTGTGGAGCTCCTCTCTCCCTTCCATTCTCAGCGAAAATGCCACCCTCTCAAGGAGCCATCCTGTCCGATCTAAGATGTCCCAGCCAGCCCCTCTCCTTCCCTCGGGTTATCCCTTCGAGCAGGAATCACGTTTTTTAATTACTTATTTCTTTCCTCGTTAATCACCGTAATGAATCGGAAACTCCATGTAGGGCCGAGAGGGTAATGGCTGGCGGCAGATACCGCTGGTTTTGTTTGTCTTTGCTCACAGAAGCCAACAGAGTAGCTGGCACATAGTTAATGCTCGGTTAATGTCTGAAGGGCAGATTGATTAAAAAAAAAAAAAAGGAAAGGAAAGTGGTAAGGGAGAGAGAAGCAAGAGAGGAAGATAGAAGTGGGCAGAGGAAGAGAGAAAGGGACATAGGAAGAAAGTGGAGTGGGAGAGGAGGAAAGGAGGCGGATGCAGGAAGATGTCACAGCGAGCGGTTCACTGCGGCTCTCTGCTTCCCAAGGGCAATGATGTCTCTGGCAGCAACCTTGCACATTTTTTTTTCCCCTAGAAATTTTCGTAAGTCAGCTTCTCGGCTTGAGAGCCCGGGCTGTAACCCTTCACTGAGTTGGTTATGCTCCGGCTTTCTCCGCTTCCCATCTTCCCTCCGATCGTCAGGACAGCAGAGGGTCTTCTGGAAACTGTCTGTTGGGTTGCATAGAAAACAATGTGCGTGTCTGAAATATTCTTCACGTGTCTGAGAGCAGCTAGACCACATCCTAAGATGACTTCACAGGGTATTTGTAACCCCAAACGGGTTATTTCAAAATTAAACGTGGCGTTTTTAGCCCAGTGCCATTGCTAACCTGGTTCACTAAGTCGTCGGCTCAGCTCCACGTCTGCAGTAACTCACAAGCTGCGCTCACTCCCAAAAATGATCCTCAGTCTCTGAGCGCCCAGCTCGCCTGCACTGACTGTGCCTTTGGGAGCTTGTGGGAGGCTGAGGGAGGCTGGCCAGGCCCTGTGGGGAGCACCATCCCCCTGCTCACCTCCTCTGTTTCCCCCCACCCTCCATGGGTGGCCAGCATGGAAGAGCGGAAGGAGGAGGCAGCAATGGCCATGAAAAGGGAAAAGCGGAAGTGGGGAGGGACAAGGTTCTGTACAGATACCGGGGCTACTTCTCTTTGGGTTAGAAACAAAATAATACTTCAGGATTTGCTTTGGCTCAGGGTTTGAGTATCCAATCCCTTAGGAGGAAGAAGGCATGGTGGCAGGGATGGGAGACAGCTGGTCACATCTCATCCATAGTCAGGAACCAGAGACTTATGAACACCAGGTGCCCACTTGGCCTCCTCCCTATTCCCCCTTTGTCCGGGGCTCCAGAACATGCCTACATCGAGGTGAGTTTTCCCCCAGGTAACCCTCTCTAGAAATACCCTCATGGACACACAGAGGTGCGCCTCCTGGGTCGTTCTAAACCCAGCGAACTTGACAGTGAAGATTAACATTTACAAATATTAAAAGCAGTCAAGATTCACAGGAAAGAAGCAAAAAGCCAAACAAGCAAAGAGGAAGAAAAGGCAAGCAGAGGGCTCTGTGGATCACCCTGGCACTACACAGACCCCGCACACACTCATGGCATGTTCACACGCTTCTTTTTTTTTTTTCAAGACAGGGTTTCTCTGTGGCTTTGGAGCCTGTCCTGGAACTAGCTCTTGTAGACCAGGCTGGTCTCGAACTCACAGAGATCCGCCTGCCTCTACCTCCCGAGTGCTGGGATTAAAGGCGTGCGCCACCACCGCCCGGCTTATGTTCATACGCTTCTAAGACAGGGCCCTCTGTCTTCAGCTTTCTCTGCTCCCAACCAACAGCCTCCCCTCCTGTGCTGCTGCTGAGCAATGGTAAAGCAAGTTGGCATCAGGCTGCCCAACCAGTTGTGTGACTTTAGGCAACTCACTTCCCCTTTCTCAGCCACAATTTCCTTGACTATGAACTAGGGATGGTAAAACGACTGGGAGAACAAATACAGGGATCCTGAAGTGCCTCCCCAGAGAAGGGCCTCGATAAATAAAGCCTCTTGTTTTCATTTCCTTCTGCCTGCTCTCCCCAGTCCCTCGCTGCTCCCGTGTGACTAATGCTTTCCTCAAGGCAGGGTGGCTAGGATGAGGACAAGGACTGTGAGAGGAGAGACTCGAGAACTATTGTTTGGGAACAATCAACAGGACTAATGATGACAAGACTGTGATAAGTTTGAGGCTATCGGGTCAGCCTGGACTGACTTTCCATCCATCTCCGGCACCCACTCACGATGCGGCCTTGGACAGACCTATCAACTTCTTACGGCCGCTATAACAAATTATCACAAACTTGGCAGCTTAGCCCACAAATGTATTCTCAAGTTCTAGAGGTAAAAGTGTCCCGAGTCAGTTTGGCTGAGGTCAAGGTGTGAGTGAGGCGCAGGCTCTAAGAGAGAATCTGTTTCTCAGCCTTTTCTAGCTTCTGTGGACCCCCGAACTCCTGGGCCAGAGGCCCCCTCCGTGTCTTCGATGGGCGCCATGCTAACCTGACTCCAACTTTCCTTCACTCCTCATCAAAGAACTTTTGACTACATCCCCGGGGTCACCTGAATAATTCGGAATCGCCTCGCTACCGCAAGGACCTTAAATAAATCACAACTACAAAATCCCTTTTGTAGCGTAAGGTCATATATGTGAGTCCTGGGGTAGGATATGGATATACTTTAAGCTCTAACCAATCCGTTTCTCGTTTTCTTCACGTGTACAGAGGATACGTACGAAATCTGGCTAAACGTATGTATCAATTTGGCAGTGCCACGGCCCCTAGGTACTTAGCTAAACAGTAGGTCAAAATGTCACTGTGAAGATGTAGTAGTTTGAATGTAACTGGCCCCTATAATCTCACAGGGAGGGGCACTATTGTTGGAGTGGGTGTGGCCTGCTTGGAGGAAGTGTATTACTGTGGGGGTGGGCTTTGAAGTTTCCTAGCCTCAGAATACTGCCCAGGGTCTCAGTTGACATCCTGTTGCTTACAAGATGTAGTACTCTCAGCTATTCCTCCAGCACCGTGTAGCCTGCATGCCACCATGCTTCCCACCATGCTCCCTGCCATAATGATAATGGACTGCACCTCTGAAATTGTAAGCAAGCCCCCCTCAATTAAATGTTTTTCTTATAAGAGTTGCTGTGCTCAGGGTGTTTCTTCACAGCAATAGAAACCCTAAGAGAGAAAGCATTTTTAAATTAATTATCACTTAAATCAATGGACTTTGAAAGATGATGATTATCCCCCAAAATGCAATAAAGACCACCTAATCCCTAATCAGTTCAAGAGGCTTTTTTGCATGTGTATATGTGGGTAGTCTGCATGCAGTGTGTGGATTTCTGTTCGTGTGTGTGTGTGTGTGTGTGTGTGTGTGTGTGTGTGTGAATATGGATGCATACATAGAAAGAGACCAAGCTGACCTCATTGGTGTCTTCCTCACTGCAATCCACCTTATACACTGGTGCAGGGTCTCTCACCTGAGCTCACTGATTCAGCTAGTCTAGCCAGCCATCCCGCTCTGGGTTCCCTTCTCTTTACTCCACCCCCACCACAAGCACTAGGGTTCCTACCACACCTCTTGGTCATTCCCATGGATTCTGGGGTCTGACCTCCACTCTTCACGTTTGTGCAGTAAGTGCATTATACACTGAGTCACCTCCTCGGCCCCATCAGTTGAAGATCTTAAGAATTAAGAACCAACACCTCAAGGGGCTAGAGAGATGGCTCAGTGGTTTAGAGTACTGACTACTCTCCTGGAGGACCTGGATTTGGTTCCCAGGACCCACAATGGTAGCTCACAACCATCTGTAATCCCAGTTTCAGAAAATGTAATGCCCTCTTCTGGCCTCTTTGGGTACTGCACTCTTGTGCACAATGCCACACATAATTAAAAATAAAATAAATCTTAGAAAAAAGACATCCCCCAAGAAAGAAGGGAGTCTCTCTGTAGATAACCTTCCAACTCAGCCTGAAGCATCAGATTCCAGGCTCTTCCTGATGAGTCTCCAGCACATCATGCCAGGCAGATTTCAGACTTTCTAGCATCAATAATCACATCGATCAATTTCTTAAAAAATAAAATAAAAACAGATAAATGATAAACAAGTAGATTCGATAAAAATAGAGTTGAAGTTTTGTGGTCAGCATTGAGGTGAAAGCACATAGACTGTTAAATTAATCCCTAAAGCACTAAAACAAATAAAGGCAAAAAATAGCAAATGAGAGTGTTGGATATTTTAGGGCTTTATTTTTGTTTTTGAGAATTTCATACATGAGTACACTATATTTACATCATCCCCAACCTTTCCTCTCTCTGTCCCAATTCCTCCTGTGTCCCTCCTTCCACCCACTTCTCAAATTCATGACTTTGTCTATAGTTATATATTATATAAATATGTTTTTTATATATAATATATGCACATAAATATTATACACTCACATATATATATATATACTGAGTCTAATTAGTATTGTCTGTATGTGCATGTGTTTAGGGCTCAGCAGGTACTGTACATTTTAACACACATACACAGCCTCCGTCATTATACCACCGTGGACATTAAGTTAATGTGGAAGGACTGACAACATTAAGCCCATGTTTACTTGCTTCTTAGATCCAAGGAAATGTCTCAGAACACTTCTAGGATCTTCTATGTGCCCTTGGGAGAGGGATGTGCATCTATGGAGTCACTTCCTCCAGAGAGAACTCTGGGCCAGCAACAGTCAGTAACCATCAACTCTGTCAAAGCCTCCACAACTGCAGACGTGGTCACGGGGTGGACACAAGGCCACAAACAAAAGTCAGAGATGTCTAGACACAAGCAGATTTGGGAGTCATGCCTCTTGGGCACAGGCATGGAGACAGGACGAACAACATACGAAGTGAGCCAGCTTCAAAGATGAAGAAGGCCTCCCATGGCAGCCTTCTGCAGTGTCCCTGACCTAGTGAGTGAAAGAGGAAAACAAGACAAATCAGAAAAGCACTACCTGTACATCCCTACCCAAAAATGGCAGGCATTGTGTTTCTAAGACACGTGCAGTGTCATACTCTAAACTATTCCCAGTTGTCCTCACGGACCGGACTTTACAGAGAGAGCCTGCTGAAAGGTCAGGGGAGGACCACCTACCAGAGCCCACTCTGTCTAGGCTGTCATACTCTCCAGCTGCTCCTTTCTGCCGAAGCGCTCTGAAGGCAAGCCCAGGAGGCTCGCTGTTTAGGTGGTGCAGACGCTCAGCTACAGAAAGCACTTCACGTCTCCCTTAAGTGGGAGTCACAGAAGCTCCGTTCTTTGAGCTGCCACAGGCAAAGGTGTCTCCAGTTCAGACACTGTGGCAATTTGCTTGGTGATTTCCACCGCAGCCCTTTGTCCTCCTGTCATCCGGAAGAAGCCCTGCAAAAGCCGAGGAGAAAGCAGTCCCATGTTTACAGCCTGCTTGACACACTGTGATTTTACACCCTCTCGCCAGACAGGAGGGGCGGGGGCACTGGGGCTGGTTTTATTGTGGCAGCACAATTTCTTTGACATTGTTAAGTAGAGGACCTGGAAGGCAGATGGGGTAAAGTCATCGGCGGGCTGCGCTATAGGGAAACCTCATATTGGAAACCACTTGAGATCAGCTACAAGGCAACCTTCCACATTGCAATAAAAAGTAACTTCTTCCACTGATATAATGCTCCTCACTTTTCCAAAATATATCTATTTGCAGTCTACAGTGAGGTGGGGGGAGCTCCATATTAAAGATCAAAAAGGGAAATCTTTCTTTAAAATGCAAAGAATTAGAAAGAAGACCTTTTCAGGGAGTCCATGAGGAAAACCATCCAAAAGATGGATAGAGGTTTCCTCATGAACTCGAGCAAGTTCTAGAATCCAGATCCTTTCTTGGGAAACAGAGACCCCAGGGAGATAACTGATGCAGATGCTCCAGAGGGCAAGATGTTGCAGATGGTGAGAGAGGTATGCATAACGGTGATGGTGTCAGTGGAGGCTCAGCACAATAGCACAAACTGATAGTCTTAGCTATTTGGGAAGCTGAGGCAGGGGGATTGCTTGATTCCAGAAGTTCAAAGCTATCTTGAACATCACGAGATCCTGCCACATCATAGCAAACACTTAGTAAGCGAATGACGTTGGTGATGATGCCAACGGCCATGGTGATGGTGACAGTGGCAATGGTGGGCATGGTAACGAAGATCCCAGTTATGAAGCTAACAGCTGGTTTGTATGAAGCGCTTACCATATCCACACAATTAGTGGGTACTATTTACCATAACCTTAACAATCCTATGAAGCTGCATTTCCTCCCACTTCACAGAAGAGAAAATGAGTCTCGGAGGAATAAAGAAACTTGTCCAGGGGTTGGAGATTTAGCTCAGTGGTAGAGCACTTGCCTAGCAAGTACAAGGCCCTGAATTTGATCCTCAACTCTGGGGGAAAAAAGAAAAAGAAACTTGTTCAAAGACGTGTTTTGAGATCAGGGCTGGAGGGCTCAGTGGGTAAGAGCATTTGGTGCACAAGGATGGAGACCTGAGATCAGACCCATATAAAGAGTCAGGTGTGACCACAGGCATACCTACAAACTCAGTGCTTGGGAGGGGAGATAGAAGCAGGAAGATCTCTGGCCTTGATCGTCAAGCCAGCCTAGCCAAAAATGGGAAGTTCCAGGCTCATTGAGATACTCAGCCTCAAGGTAATAGGTGAGCAGTAGGGCAGGATTCCCAACGTCTTCCTATTTGTATTGTGCACACTTACACACACACACATGCACATATACTACACACACATAAACCACATAAAAATAAATAAATAATTTTAAATATAAAAAAAGCAATGTTGAGATCAGAACTCACTCTCAGGCTGCTAGCGCCCCTGAATTTGGCGCTCTATGACAGACGAGGCCAAATTTGTTCCATGCCCCTTGTAAAAAGTTTCCACCAGCAGTCTCCTGGGAAAAGAGAAGAAGCGTGGAACATTGAGAGCATGTGGCACTTACAACATCAAAGAGGCTGAGAGCCCCGTTCTGTGAGGCCTGAACCACCAGGTGCACGCTGAAGGCTTGCACAGATGTGTCAGTGCTGGGAGGGTAGGTCTGTGGGCAACACCCTCCCCCCAACCCCCGGCACAGGGAGGCAGGCAAAACCTGGGATCATTGCTTTGTCCCTGCAGGGAAAGAGTGAGTCAAAGGAGAGCACCAGGGATTAATCCACCCAAAAGGAATGAGCTACAAAAGCTGCATTTGGAAAAGGTGCGTGCCGCCCTTGACAGCATCAACCGACCTGTCACAAATACCGGCGGATAGAGAAGTTTAGCTTTCCATTGCTGGCACAGTACTTTGTTTTACTTGCAAATGCCTCAAAATAATAATAATAATAACCTTCTCAAGGTGGGTGGCAAAGTACGTTCACATCCTATGGGAAGCTGTCACGAAAGATGATCACAGCCTCGGTGAGCACTTCCCCTGTGAGAGCCAAAAGAAAATACCAGAGCTGTAAAGCCCATCTCTGAATCACTGCTCCTCAGAGGTCTGTGCCTCTCTGTGATCTACAAAGATCAAAGGGAAAACCTCCTTCACATAAACTCCAATGACAGCAGTATCAGGGAGTTGACACAAACCTGTGATAGAATTCAGCACATGGTCCTGGTCACTCCTGTCATAGCCTCTCTCCTCTGATGCAAGGGATGACCCACTTCGTTGCTCTAATTTGCCCCCACAGTAACCAGCACAGGAATGGCATAAAACATCCTATCGAGGAAAAAGTAATCCTATGCCAGCACACATTAGAAGCCCCCAGACACATTTGGGGCCACGTCTCCAAACCGGTGAGATGAGAATCTTAAATTTCCCTTAGCTACAATTTCATGCCTGGGAGATATCCCTCAAACCAATCATTAAAATCGTTACAATCACATCAATGGCATCCACCATCATTCAAATGTGTAAAATTATTCTTGGGCTGGGACATACTTCAGTCAGTAGCAAGGATGTGCATTAGATCCCCAGAACCCTCATTTAAAAATGCTGAATGTGGTCGTGTGTGGTTATCATGCCAGCACTGGGAAGCTGAAATAGGCAGATCCATGGAGTTAGCTGGCCAGCCAGCCCAGCCTCCATGCTGAGTTCCAGTCTAATGAGAGACTCTGTTTTTGAAAAGTTGGACAGGCTCTTAGCAGTGTCTTATACACTCGTGTGCACACACATTCATGCCTTCCCAAAAACAAATGCACAGAGACAGACAGAAACATGGAGAGGGGCTCTTCAACAATAACCCTTTAGAGAATCCACAGTATGAGCAACACAAGGACACTGGATAAGAGCATAACAGAGCTGGAAATTGACCTCCGGTCTGGAATGCAGAACACCCCTCTGTGCTGCTTGTCAGTCTTATAGATTGGCATGGATGCACCATCATTACTCATGGGAGATCTCAATGTGTGTGTGTGTGTGTGTGTGTGTGTGTGTGTGTGTGTGTGTGTGTTGGTATTTCAAGACAGAGTTTCTCTGTGTAGCCCTGGCTGTCCTGAAACTCTCTCTGTAGACCAGGCTGGCTTTGAACTCACAGAGATCTGCCTGCCTCTACCTCCCGTCCTGAGTGTGGGGATTAAAGGCATGTGTTACCATCACCTGACCTCAAAGCCCCAGTTTTACAGCTCCAGTTCTGCTCTTCCACAAGTCAGCCACCCTGGCATAGCTCTCCGAACACCCACTCCACTAACAGACACTGACAGATGCTCACCATGAGCCGTTAGCCTTCACTGCCAGCCCTTTGTACAGAACCATAGAAGAGCTAGAATCCACAAACAGCATGTCTCCGAGCCCCTTATAATAAGACTAGGTCCTTCTTGCCCCACAGTCTCTCCAGCACAAGCTGTCATCAGTGTTTTTGATCTCGGCCATTGTGACAGGTATAAGATGGAATCTCAGAATTGTTTTGATTTGCTTTTCTCTGATGGCTAAAGATGTCGAGCATTTCCTAAAGTGTCTTTCAGCCATTTGAGATTTGTCTGTGAGAGTCCTCTGTTTAGGTATGTAGCCCATTTTTTTTATTGGATTATCTGTTCTTTGAATGTCAACTTTCTTGAGTACTTTGTATATTTTGGAGATCAGTGCTCTCTCCGATGTGGGGTTGGTGAAGATCTTTTCCCATTCTGTAGGCTGTTGTTTGTCTTATTGACTGTGTCTTTTGCTTTACAGAAGCTTCTCAGTTTCATGGGGTTCCATTTATTAATTGTTGCTCTCAGTGTCTGTGCTACTGGGGGTGTATTTAGAAAGTGGTCAAATATACTTCCTACTTTCTCTTCTACGAGGTTGAGTGTGGTTGGTTTTATGTTGAAATCCTTGATTCATAATGACATCTTGAAATTTGCAGGCAAATAGATGGATCTAGAAAAACCATATGGAGGGAGTAACCCAGACCCAGAAAGAAAAATATGATATGTACTTTTAGACATAAAGCAAGGAAAAACCAGCCTACAGTCCACAAACCCAGAGAACCTAGACAACAAAGAGGACCCTAAGAGAGACATACATGGATCTACATAGGAAGGAGAAAAAGACAACATCTCCTGAGTAAACTGGAAGCATGGAGGTCACGGTAACAGAGTAAAAGAGGAGAGGGGAGGAGAGGAGGGAAGTGAACAAAATTGTATAACACAATAAATACAATTAAAAGAAATTAGCCTCGGTTCTTGCAAATGCATGAGAATGGCGGTGACTAAAGGAGGGGAGCCTGTGTTCACTCTCTGTTGCTACCATAGCAACTTACTCTAAACCTGCCGACTTCAAACAACACTCACATTCTCACACAGATCTGTAAGCCAGAAGCACCCTGGGCTCAAGAGATTCTCCGCTTCGGGTCTCACAAGGCCAGAAACAATCACTAGCTGACCTCGGTTCTCATCCCAGCTCTAGGTCCACTTGAAAACAGAAACCGGTTTCATGAAGTTGTAGAACCGAGCCCTCTGTTTTCCCAGTGGACTGCTGGCTGGTCCTCGTGAGCTCCTCCAGGCTACCCACATTCATTCTCTGACAGACCCTCCCTCCTCACAGCCAGAGATGGTTCACTGAGTCCTCTCATGCTTTGAACCTCTTCAGCATTCCATCTGGTTTAGTCTTTGTCTTAATTAGGCTTTCGATTGCTGTGATGACGCACCGTGACCAAAAGCAACTTAGGGAGGAAAGTGCTGATGCTGCTTACACTTCCATAGCCCTGTTCATCACTGAAGGAAGTCAGCACAGGAACTCAAGCACGGGAGGAACCTGGGAGCAGGGACTGATGCAGAGGCCATGGAGGAGGGTTGCTTACTGGCTTGCTTTTCATGGCTTGCTCAGTCAGCTTTCTTATAGAACCTAGACCAGCAGCCCAGGGTTGGTACCACTCATAATGGGCTGTGCCCTCCCCCATCCATCACTAATTAAGATCCTTACAGGCCTGCCTACAACCTACACACACACACACACACACACACACATGCACGCACGTGTGCATACATGCAATCTACACACATATGCACGAGTGTGCGTGCATGCACACATAAACACACCCACAAGCACACACACTTACTCACGCCTTTGTGTAGAGACCAGGGGCCAACCTCATGTCGCATTCCTTGAGTACCATCCACCTTGTTTCCTGAGTCAGGGTTTCTCACTGGCCTATAACTCACCAAGCAGACTAGACTAGATGACCAATGAGCTCAGGGAGTCACTCGTCTCCATGTCCCCAAGATGGGATTATGAACATTTATCACCATGCCCAGCTTTTTTTATATGCATTCTAGAGATCAAATTCAGGTCTTCATACTTAGGCAGCAAGCATGTTGTTGACTGAGCAGTCGACCCAGCCGCACATTTTTAAACTAGAACATGATTCATCTTCTCAAAATTACACAATTTGTGTTCATTTTCCTGACTGGACTAGAACCAACGTAGGTACCATAGGACAAAAAGCCCACTGGACCTTAGAAAACACTAGATCAACCAAATGCAACCCTTTCCCTTCGTGCAGGACTTCTCAGGGTATTGCATACATGAACAGGCGTCAAGAACATCCAAGAAAGAGACCCAGCACACAGCATTACTGTTTCCCCAGAGGTTCTCGGGGGAAGCCTTGTTTTGCAGAGGATCATGCATGGTGTGGAATTCCAGCTCAGGGAGTGCAGGAAAGCCGGCATCCCTGGCAGGGCTTGAAGAAACACCAGCTTAGCTGAAATCCTCTCAAATGATCATGCTCGCTCTAATCAGCCCTACACATCTGATTAACAAAAATTGGAGCTATGTTTGTGGAACGCGGAAAAGCATTTGAGAGTTGATTCTGACAGCTGGGAAAGTTAAGGCCCTTAGGGTAAATGTATTTTCAAAATCAGCTTCCTACCGCAGCCTCCTTCCTTCTAGGTATCCAAGGTCATTGCAAAGGCTTGTCATCCTTAAGAGTCATTAACGAAGGGGCTTACCAAAAGATTAGGGTGGCCCTCCAGTTCTCACCCTAATTGTGGGTGTGTGTGTAACAGACTCCTTTTACTTTATGTGTGTCAGTTGCACATATGTGCATGTTGACGAAGGTGTGTGTGCACGTGTGTGCAAATACACTTGGAAGAAGGCCAAAAAACAGCATGTGTGTCTTCCCCTACCACTCCCTCCTTATTTTTTAAGACAGGCTCTCTCACTAAACCTGGGACTCACTGATTAGGATAGAGTGGCAGGCCAGGGACCCTCCCGTCTCTACATTCCCAGGGCCAGGGATACAGCTATGCACGTTCACGTGGGTGCTAGGGTTTTGAACTCAGGTCCTCATGGGGGCACAGCAAGCACTTCACTGGCTGACCCATCCCCCAGACCCTATCACAGTGTTCTTTAACCTCTGCTGCTTGCTGCCCGCTCCGTTGTCACCTGCCCCTCCTGCTCCATCGACTCCCCATGTCATTGCTTGTCTCGTCCCCAGTCACCCAAGAAGAGCAGATGGGCATGACATCAAGGGTAACCTCAAAGGAGAAGAACAAAAGAGTGTCCCCAAAGCCCAGGACACAATAAGGGTTAAGTAATGCACTCCCGTCTTGATGAATTCTCACACAGTCATTAAAAATGATAATTATGACAACTTTGCAACAGCATGGAAAATGCTTATGATATAATTAATTCTAAGTGGAAAATGCAGAACACAAAATGATAGCTATACTATGATTACAGCTCCTTAAATTACACGTTCACCAGGATAAGAACTGGAAGGGAACATGGAAAAAATAGTTTAATTTGCCAGGGATGCCTGGTGACATGGGTGGATTTCTCACTTTATGTTAGGCTGGTGGTTCTGTCATGCTGAGCATATCTTCAAAGCTAAAATTAAAAAAAATAATCAGCTGGAGGATGAGTAGACAGACAGGCATCCAATTCACCTGCAGGTGAAAAAATGGCATCTATCTACAGGGATAGGAACGGGCAACCTGATGTTTCTCCAGATGCAACTTAATCTTTTCCACTTAAAAACAGAATATCATATCAGAGTAACCCACTGGGCCTTCACACGAGAGACAAGCTTTATTAGACAGGGCGCTAATGCTTTGGGGCTCTTGGTCCATTCAGGGTACACTAACAAAAACACCACAGATGAGGTAACCTATGAATAACAGAATTCCTTGCCGTTCTGACAGACAGATTCTTATAAAGGCTCACTTTCTGGTTCATAGAGGATAATTTCTTGGTATGTCCTTAGATGGTAGGAGAGACAAGGGGTCTCTTATATAGGATGCTAAACCTATATAAAGTTATGACCATAGCACAAATTCTAATTGGTCTTAATAATAAAAACTCGGAGTCAGATATAGGGGTTAAGGCTGAAAGATCAGAGAAGCAGAGCATCCAGCCACTAGTTCGTATCTCTACCTCAGACCAAAAGGGCGACCCTGTCTCTACAAATGTTCAGACTGAATTCTCTGAGCTCCTATCTCCTCCCACATCATATTCCTCTCTCTGCCCAGCCATATCACTCCTGTCTTTACCTCCCTAGTGCTGGGATCAAAGGTGTGAGCTCTGTTTCTGTTTTAGATGTATTCAACCTTGTGCATCCCAGGGTGGCCTTGAATTCACAGAGATCTGTCTGCCTCTGTCTCCTGAGTCCTGGAATTAAAGATGTGTGCCACCACTGCCTTGCCTCTATGGCTAACTAAGGTGGCTAACTCCACACTCTGATCTTCAGGCAAGCTTTATTTGTTAAAACACAAACAAAATATCACCACATATGAGGCTCCACCCACATGATCTTATCAGCTCCCCCAAGACTCTGCCTTTTAGTACATCAACCTTGAAGGTTAGATTTGAACACACGCCTGCAGAGGGTCACATTCAGGCCACTGAAGGCTCTACTCTGAAAGGTGGGCCTTAAGGGCCATTGCAACAGGAAACAAGACGGTAAACCAGGGTTCTACCAGGCATGGGTAAGAACTGAGTCCTTCCCAAGAAGGACTAGCATGACAGAAACTAAATGGAATCCATTTGCCCAGAATCACATCCCAGAGGGCTGAGTGACAGAGAAGGCTGGTTGATTGACAGGACTGAGTCAGGGAATCTTGGGATCTCATGAGATGACCACCCAGCTTCCCTTGGGAGGATACTTACATGTAGTCCTCTCTCACAGCACCTATCTCTAGAGGCCCAGTACAGCGTACATAGGCCAAGTTCTCTGAGCCTCAGCCAGGGATTGGTCATCCCAAAGGGACCCAGAGAGCTAAGCAAATGACCGTGAGATCCAAGGGTCACACTGAACACATGAAGCCAGATGAAGGGGAGCCTGGAGTAGATAAGGGTAAACAACAATGTCTGTTAGGATATTTCATGTAGGGGACGTTGTGGGATACCAGTTGAAGATGTGTTACATTCCTTTATGCTGTGGAACATTTGTTTAATGATGCGAAGATGTGTTGCGTTCTTTGATGTTGCCTTTGTTTAACTCTGTGAAGCTGTGTTCCTCTTACTGCCTAAAACACCTGATTGATCTAATAAAGAGCTGAATAACCAATAGCTATGTAGGAGGGGGATAGGTGGAGCTGCCAGGAATAGAGAATAAATAGGAGAAAAAGAGGAACGAGAGAGGAGCAAGAAAAAGAGGAGAGAAGAATGCTAGGAGCCAGCTACCCAGTCAAACAGTCGAACACAGAATAAGAAGGATAGAAAAGATAAACAGAAATAAAAAAAAAAACAGTAAAAGCACAAAGGCAAAAGGTAGATGAGTTAATTTAAGAAAAGATGGCTAGGAACAAGCCATGCTAATGCCAGGCATTCGTAAGTAAGAAAAAGTCTCTGTGTATTTATTTGGGAACTGGGTAGGGCCCCCAAAAGTAAACAACAACCATCCACAAAAGGAGACATGATGAGCATGTGCTGTGAATAGGGCTCCCCAATCACACTTTATGGGGGAACTTGGCTGCCCTCCCCCTGGAGAGAGAAAATGGAGTTCTCATAAAGATCTACTATAGAGGACCTAGAAAAAGGGAGAGCCAACCAACATTTCTTTTCCCTTGGCCAGGGGCCCTAGTGAGAGACTACATGACAGCTAGCAGAGGAAAAAACTGGGAGATAGTTTATTGCATGCCCCCATCACAGCCCAGAGGATCTTGGGATTTTTGTCAGCTGACCACTCCAGCTTGTAGATAGAGGACACTTGTGTGTACCCCTTCTTCACAGTGCCCACCTCTGGAGATCAAGCGATGGCATGAAAGAGTAGCATGTGCGGCATGAGCCCCAGATTTAGGGCCAGTCAGCCCAGAGAGATCCTGTAGACTAACCAGACCAAGGAGAGAAGCAGAGAGGTTGGAGGAGCCCAACCTCTGGGCATCTGGCCATTCCCCTGGGCAACGTGCTCCTGTGTCCACCCATCACCTACAACACAGGTATCATTTGGATGCTAAACCTCATCTACTGTAAGCATCCATACTCTCTCTCCCCAGGATGAGGGAAGTTCTTCCATGAAGTGTGATTGGGGAGCCCTGCTCAGTTAGGGGTATCCACACCTGGACTCCCCACAACATCTAAGTTTCAGAAAGGTAAATCAACAAAGCAGCGTGTGCAGATCGTGTAGTAGGCTCCCAAAGGTTTCCACCTCCTAGTCTACACAACCTGTGCCTAGGCCAACCACATAGCAAAGGGGACTTGGCAGATGTGGAGACATGGAAATGAGGAGGTGACCTGGGAGAGCCACAGCATCTTTAAGGGTAAGGCAGAAGGGTCATGGTAGAAGAGGGTATAACAACCAAAACAAGTCAGGGTGATGTGAAGCCATGAGCCAAGAACTACAGGCAACCTCTAGAGGCCAGAAAAGGCAAGGGAATGCACTCTCCACTAAAGCCTCGGAAAGGACACGACCTGGCTGCCATCTTGATTTAAGCCCAATAAAGCTGATCTGGAACATCCATCCTGCTGTAAGATCACAAGCGTGGGCTGGGTTAAGGTTCTGTGTGGTTGTCTATGGCAACTGTTGGAAACCAAAGTCTCCAGAGTTCGCTGTACAGTCCTTACACGTGGAGAGGCTGAGGTAGGAGGATCAGCTAGTTCCAGGCACTCCCGGATAAATAGTGAGGCCCTGTACCAGACACAAGAAGAAATAAAGACCCAGGAAAGCAGGAAAGGAGAGATTTTCAAACTCTAGCTGGTCCAAGACAAGGACACATGAAAATGTGTGCACAGACAGTAGCCTGGACTTCTAACAGGAGAAAGACTTCCAGAATGCGCACAGCTTTTCGGGCACTTGTCCTCACTGAATGTGAGTTAGGACACATGAAGTACTTGCCATCCACCTAATCTTTATGTACCTGATGGAGTCTTCCTCCTTCAGTTCTGAGAACAGCTGTGCAAAGAGGCAGAATTGCCACCTCCATCGCAGACACATAGAAGACAAGGCCTGGGTAAGGTTGAGATTCAGGCCTGTACAGGCTTGTGCAGAGCCTGAGTGAAACATCGCTTATATTCAGCAGCATGAGGAAAAACAAAGTGCTCTGACCGTACCGTCCACCCCACACCACGAGCAGGAAGTTCCTGAGGGTGGTGTAAAGAACACGTTTCTAGAAGAAAACCCGCCCCATGGATCAACCATATAGGGTGTATTTGCACAGTGCCAGGTGTGCACAGAAAGGGCTCGCCTTGCACAACTGTGACAACCCACTCTAACCCTGACAGCCCACATGCTCACGACGATGAGGTGTGAGCAGGACAAATTACATTTGGGTGAGGCTGTGACACAGTGGGCAGCACTGTAAAGTGATGATACAGACAATGCGGATCTACATGGATTGACGTGAAGAGAGGCTCCAAATACAAGCAGGCACTGGGCAGTGTGCAGGGGGGAGGGGGAGAGAAAGGGAGAGAAGGAGCTGGAGATGCATTTTTTAACTGTTAACAATAGTGCTGCCCAAGAATAAAGACATGGGTGATGCAGGTTTGACTAGATTTTTTTTTTTCTGTTTACTTTTCTTTTTACTAAGTGTTCTATAATTGAGAGAGAGAGAGAGAGAGCGGCGGCTGGGGAGACGACTCAATCAGTCAGTAAAGTCCTTATAGAACACTAAGGACCTGACTTCAGAGTCCTTGAATGTATATAAAAAGCTGGGCATAGCAGAATTTGCCTATGACCCCCATGAAGACTTGCTCCAGCCAGGTACATTGGTTTGCCCCTAGAATCCTAGCCCTCAGGAGGCTGATGCAATGTCATTTTGGGGCTGCCGTGATGTCATTTTTAAGGCAAGCCTAAGCTATGTAGTGGATTCCAGGCCAGCTTTGGGTTACAGACTGAAACTGTGTCATCATCACCATCATCATCATCACCATCATAGTTCCAATGCCAACCCAACTAAAGACCCATGGTAGGCATTTAATGTAGATCTACCAAGCTCCAGTCCCAGCTCTTTACGACACAAGGCTGTCATGTTTTAGGACCATGTTGGTCCCAGCCAAGCAGGGATGCAGAAGGAATGAGAGTGGACCAGAAGATGTTGGAAGCAGAAAAAAAGTAGTATCTCAAGGGTCCCCAGTACCCTGAAGCAGGGTTTCTCCACCTCAACTCTACTGATGTTTTATGGACCCTCACTCTTCACTCCAAGAGATGGGAGAGAGGTCTATGTACTGTGGAGGCCACCAGCATCCCTGGCCCTTACCCATTAGGTGTTGTAGCAGCTACTAATAATGTAAGACAATCATAACAGTCTCTAGACATTATCAAAGGTCACCTACAGGGTAGACTCACCACTGGCTGAGGAGCAGCCTGGCACAGCAGCGACCCCACATTGTGGTTTGATATTTGCTGCACGTGTCTACACTTCTACCAACCAACTAGCTCACTCCACAGTGTTGGGTCTGTCCTCCTAATCCTTTAGTCCTTATTATTCTGAGCTGTAACAGCTCCTGTAGGCATTGTTAAAGACAAATGCCCTAATTGGTGAGCCCCAAGTGATAGTTGTTAACTATTGCCCGGATCCCCAGGGAGGACAAAAACCTGAGTTTTGCAGCTCTAAGAATGGCCCAGAATGGGCCTTTTGCCACTCCTTCTGTGGGGGTTCATCCACGCCTCTGCATACCCTGAATTAAAGTAAGGGAAGCTGGCTTTTTCTTGTAAACAGCAAGCTGTGCAGTCATTACAAGCTTGCTTGGAGATAATCAGGGCTGACACTCGCTGTACGAGCAGGGTTTATTGGAGACCACCCACAAAGTTGACTCAATGCAAAATGACACTACTAAGTAATCTAATCCCAAAATGTAGATTCCATTCCAACAAATTGCACACAAGTGGTCTCCTGCTGGTTTAACTGTTGCCTGGAAAGGCGAACCCAGTGCATTCATGGGGAGTGTGTTAGCACAAAGCATACGGGCCATAAACAATGAAAATGCAGTACCTGGTCCATCAACATGGAATGCCACCAAGAGAAATTCTTCATTTATAGTCAGCGTTTTATACTGAATAAAATTATGATGAGGAGAAGGCACTGGGCACACCACCTTTGTTCTGACTTATTTTCCCTTTGAGCCAAAGAGCAAAAATAGGGATAAAAATATATAAAAATTATGGCCACTGAGATTATTGCAGGGTCTTACGGTTTTATAGTAACCAAAATTGGAGGGAACCAGCACCATGACTTTATTCCCCACTCAGCAAGTATGTGTCTTCAGCTCTGAAACACAGAGTTCCCATCCTCTAATGGGAAGGGCATTTGTTTGTCCTACAAAATAATCAGAATTAGTTCTACCGTAAGTAAATCTATGTTTTAGAAGCCAGGGTTTGGGGTAAGTCAACAATTCAACAAGGCTGCCTTAAAAGTTAATGTCACTCTTCTGCATGTATTGACTTTTTGGGAACTTATTCTATATGGATGCATATCTTCTTAGAC
>JAQHUG010000154.1:3165529-3183769 GCA_028555095.1 Dicrostonyx torquatus | reverse complement strand
GTGGGGTAGTGGGGGAGCGGGAGGGCCGGGAACAAGGGGAGTAAATGTAAATTTTTCTTTTAACAATAAAAAAAAAAGTTAATGTCACTTTAAGGTACATTTAATAGCATTTACTGCTTCCATTCGCTAGAATCAACTGACCCAACCACGCATGGAGAACATGTGTTCTGAGGTTGACATTAGGGTGGACATCTGTGGTGTCTGAGCCCTGTGTTTAGGTATCTTTTCTCACTGCTGGGACAGAACACCTAAGTTGGAGAACATAGAGAGGAAGGTTTTCTTTGGGCTCACATTTCAGAAGTTTTTGTCCACGATTCTGAGTTTATAGGCTATGGAGATTTGAAAGAAAATGCTCCAGAAGCTCATACATTTGCTTAGTCAACAGCTGGTGGAATTGCTCGGGAAGGATGAGGAGATGTGACCTTGTGGAGGAGGTGTGTCACTGGGAGGAGGGTTTGATGTTTCAGAAACCCAAGTTATTCCCAGTTAGTTCTCTCTCTCTCTCTCTCTCTCTCTCTCTCTCTCTCTCTCTCTCTCTCTCTCTTCTTTTCTCTCTCCCTCTCTCTGTCTCCAAGTTTCAGAAAAGATGCAAGCTCTCCACTGCATGCCTGCCTGCCTGTTGCCATGCTCCCACCACGATGGTCATGGACTCACCCTCTGAAGCTATGAGCAAGCCTTCAATAAACTCTCACTCTTAATGAGCAGCTATGGCCTTGTTATCTCTTCACAGCAATACAAAAGTAATTAAAACAGAGGCATAACTGGTTTTGAGCCCATGGTGAGGCAAACATCATGGAAACAAAAACATGCAATAGAAGCTACTTGACAAATGGCAGGTGAGAAACAGACACCGACTGGAAGGGACCAGGTAGAACCTTCAGTTAGGGTGCGCTGCAAGGGACCTACTTCAGTCAGACGTCCCTCCTAGTCCCCACCACCTTCCAAAACAACACCAACAGTCAGGGAGCAAGTGTTCAATACATAAGTCTGTAGAGGACAATTTATATTTGCACTGTTTAATGTTGTTAAATTGACAGGATCTAGAGTTATGCAGGAAAGAAGCCTTTGGGCATGCCTTTAAGGGATTAGCTAGTTTAAGATAGCATCTTGGCATTCCTGTGAAGGATTATTAGATTAGGTCAGTTGAGGTAGGACCACCTTAACTGGGGGTGACACCATTTCATGAGCTGGGTTCCTAGACTGAGTGTTGTAATTTATTTTAAAAAAAAATCAGCATGAAGGAGAAATGCCATACGCAGGGCTCACGTGGGAGGTTTGTTGGAAGAAGAGAGAGAAGGGACAGAAAAGGGGACAGAGAGGGGGGCATAGATCAGTGTCTGGGGACAAGAGAGTAGTGGGAGAGAGGAGACACACACACACACACACACACACACACACTGGATGTGGGCAAGGCCCACCTTTTAAAAGGGAATGTAGCGAATGTGCTCAGGAGGTGCTCTTAGTGGCTGCAGCTGAGGAGGTATCCTGTCAGGACCCCAAGGGCAGACCAGTACAGATACCTGAATACTAGCACTGGGTAAGCAGAAGAAAGCCAGGTGAATGCCAGCATTCATCTCTCTCTGCTTCCTACTGCAGACACAATGTGGTCAGCTACCTCACACTTCTGCCACCTGACTTATTCACCTTCAAACTGTAAATTAATCTTTTCTTCCCCTTAGCTGCTTTCATTAAGGATTTTGTCGCATCAAAGAAACTAGCATTCAAACCCCAACAGCCTTCAGCATCTGCCATGGCGAGTCTTGGTTGTCAACTTGACTACATCTGGAGTGAACAAAAGCCAAAAATGAAGGGCACACATGTAAGAGATTTTTGCTTAATTTGAAGTAGGAAGATCTACTTCTAATCCTGATCTGTAAGGTAGGGAGATACACCTTTAATCCAGTCTTGGCCACACCTTCTGCTAGAAGCAGAAGGACAGGGAAGATGAAGCTTTTTTACTCTGTCTTCTTGCTCTCGCCTCCCTAGCAAGTCCACCCCTCCACTGGCATTAGATCCTACTTCTTAGGAATCCTAGTGTATACCCAAGACCAGATGACACATCCAGCCACAAGGACTGAGGAACTACTGGATTCTTGAACTTTCTTTTTATAGACAGCCATTGTCAGATTAGCTGGACCACAGCCTGTAAGTCATTCTAATAAATCCCCTTTCTATATAGAGAGATGCATTCTATAAGTTCTGTTTGCTCTAGAGAACCCAGGCCAATAACGGCATCCGTTGGATATTTTAGGCAATAACTTACAATAGTGTGGTATCATCTCTGAGTAGCAGCTACCTAATGAAATGGGACAGCTAATTGATCAATATGTACCTAATTCAGGCCCTTACCACCACAAAGAAAAAGCTATGTCTTATCATAGTTTTTATCATCACCATTTCCTCCACACAGCACTAGAAACTGTGCTGGGCAAACCACAGCTGCTTAATAAATGCCCGATGGATCCCCATCCCACACTCAGGACAGTCATCACTGAGACCATGTCTATATCAGGAAACCAAAGAGGGACTTTAATACCAGCACCCCAGGCGGAGAGAACTGGATCTCTGAGTCTGAGGCCATCCTGAGGCCACTTAGTGGAACCCTATCTCAAGAATAAAAATATAAGAAAAGAGAGGAGGGAGGCAGGGAGCATGGGGAGGGCAGTGGGTATGGGGGAGGATATGCTACAAAGTACATTATGTATGTCCATGAAAACTGCCTTATATAACTCTAACTAAAAGAAAAGAAAGCCAAAAAGAGAAACGTGTGTGTCATATATAGATCAGTGATTTTTCAAACTATGTGTCACCATCCATGAGAGTGGCAAATAGCGCATAGTCTATGACCAGTACTCTTCTGTTGGGGAGGGGATGAATAAAGGTGATTATTTACAGAAGTTGACAGAGATACTTGAGTGCCCCTCCCTGACCACAGACACTCAGTGACGGCCCCAGACATCTACAGCTCCCATCCTGCACCTGCTCCCCACCTCTGAGTGGCTGGAGAACATCACACACTTGTTTGTACAATCCACTCCTAGGACCTCCAACCTCTCTCTCTTTTCCTCGGGCACCTCCCTGACCATCCTCACCTTCAGGCGCTCGCCTGGCTTCCTGCCTCCCTGCATGAACAGAAGCACCCTGGAAAAAAAAAAACTGCCACAGTGTCCCACCTCCACTGCTACCCACCCACCATGATCTGTCCCCCAAAACTCTACCTTCCCCACAGAAATATAAATGATTCTCCCTTGCAGGAAAAGCTGAATTTCACAAGATCCCGCTCACCTAACACAAGAACATGGCTCCAGAACCTTCCCCTTGATCTCATACATCATAGGCATTTTCCTGCTCTACTTTGATATTCCCATCCCCATATTACTTCTCTTATCTTAAAAAGAAAAGTAAATAGACCAGTCTTTCCTCACTCCTCACTCTACTCCCCGCCCAGTGACCTTCCCTATGCAGGATCCCTTTACAAGAACTGTCAGTGTTCTTTGACCCACTTGTAAGTGCTCCTTGACCCAGTTGTCAGTGCTCCTTGACCCACTTGTAAGTGCTCCTTGACCCAGTTGGTAGTGCTCCTTGACCCAGTTGATAGTGCTCCTTGACCCAGTTGACAGTGCTCCTTGACCCAAGTTGTTAGTGCTCCTTGACCCAAGTTGTTAGTGCTCCTTGACCCAGTTGATAGTGCTCCTTGACCCAAGTTGTTAGTGCTCCTTGACCCAGTTGATAGTGCTCCTTGACCCAGTTGATAGTGCTCCTTGACCCAGTTGATAGTGCTCCTTGACCCAGTTGTCAGTGCTTCTTGACACAGTTGACAGTACTCCCCAGAAAAGTTGTCACAGCTGTCCGTGCTCCTTTGCTGAATGTGTTCCTCTCATTCTCTCCACTCAGATCATTACCCTCCCCCTCCACCAGAATTGCTCTCTTGTCAAAGTCACCAGCAGCATCGATGTGACTCCAACTGTCAGAGCTCCAGGTTCATCCTACACTGCCATGGGGCAGTCACTCTCTTCCTCCTCCTTGGAACACTTTCTTGGGCCACTACACTCTTTCAGGTGTTCTCCTACCTCATGGCCATTCCTCCTTCACCTGCGTGTGTGCCTCCTAAGGTCCCTTCTCATACTGAAAGGCCCTGGGCTCAGCATTTGAGCCTCCTCTCTGCCTGTCCCACCCGTTGTTCCTTGTAATCTCACTCAGCCCCTTGATCTTAAGTGTTTTGTATCCACTGATGACGCCGAAGTTTCTTTCTCAGACAGAACCTATCTCTGAAATCCCAGTTCATCCAGATGCCTACCCATCCCCACTATTCAGATTCTAGCAGATATAATTCTCCTCCAAACTCTCCCTCTGTCAAGCCTTTCTCAGCCCAGCTGCTAGAAACTCAACCCTTCCTGTTACCCAAGCCCAACCCCTCAGGGGCATCCCTTATTCCATTTCCTTCACACTCGTGTTCTAATCCACCAGAGACTTCTCTCAGTTCTACCTCCAAAATATATCCAGAATACAGCAAGTTCTTATCACTTCCAGCAAAACCTCGTCCTCCAAACCAGCATTTTCATCTAGATTATGTTGCTTTTCTCCCTTACTGTCTGTCCCCACCATAGCAGTCTGAGTGTGTCTATTAAAACACATATCCAGTCAAGTCGTTCATTTGTTTCACAGTCCCTCCGCACCCACCACCACTGACTTCCAACTCATTCACTTCTGCGTGAGGAGACATCCTTCACAGGACACATCCAGGTCTCATCAACCCTGCCCCCTTTTGTCATGAGGGCTACAGAAATGCCATTTGCTCCTGGCCTGATGAATAGATGTCACTGATGAGGATGATCTGTTTATTAGGAACTGTTACAGGCAGCTAATCATTTCATTCCTAAATGACCAACTAACCTTCTCCTGAAATCCTTTTGACTAATTCAAGCCAGGTGTGATCCCCTGACCTCCAGGTGAGCAGCGGGGTATCCAGTTTGCCACCCCAGAGCCATCCATCCCACTGACCTTCGAGTCCTAATGTCCCATTGATAGTTCCCTCCTCTGACAAATCGCCAGTCACCCAACTCCACGCAGGTGCATGCCTCAAATCTGTAGGCCAGCAGCTCCTGCTGGTCTCCATGCAGCTGTTTCTTCTCATGGGCCTCTTTTGTGCACTGACATATCTGGAAGGAAAAAAAAAAGGAAAAGGGGAGCATATCGAATTTCAAGAGATGAACCAGCTGGCCTAAAGAGAGACACGGAAGACGCAATGACACAGTAGGTGGGACCCTTTTCATGAGAACGCATTTCCAGAAAGCCCGGTCCATCTGGGGTGTTACACAGCATTAATCTTGCCCCTGAGATACGGATTAAAGAGATTCTGCCCATAAAAGATGCATGCTTTTCAAATATTCTCCCCGAGTGTGGAATGCAGAGACAGCTTAGGAACTTGGAATCTCAACACTGTCACTAGAGCCCTCTCTCTGGTTTCAAATTCACTTCTCTTTCTTCTTTCATTATTTTTTCCAGGTGTGGAGACAGGCTAAGTGGCCACAACATAGCCTTACTTAACAACATCAGTGCTCACTGCTTGGGGACTCGGTTAGCTAAATTGTCACCGGGGGCCGACACGTGACATTTTGACCCTACAATTGCAAATATGGGGCTGTTTGTTTTTACAGGCGTGTCTGAAGCATGTGTGGTAGGTATACAGTTTCTATGTGAGTCAGTGTCTCTGACTCATTCTGGTGTAAACAACCTGCTTCCCACAGCTGTGCCAACACAATCCTTTCAAACCCCATCTTTTTGAGCAGCCCAAGCTCAGAGCCCTACAAAATGGAACTTCATCATGCCTTGGATGTGGCAGAACCTTTGTTCAATGTGTGTATGTGTGGTGTTTTGAGTGTATACGTATGCACGCACATGCATGTGGAGGTCAGAGGTCAACAGTAGTTATCATTCCATATTAACATTGTTTTCCTCCATTGGTCTCCATTTTATTTTTAAAGATTTCTTTATTTCCACTGTACGTGTGTGAGTGTCTTGTCTTCCTTCATATAGGAAAGCCTAAGTGCCTGGTGCCTGAGTAGTTCTGCTTGAGTTTTCAAACCAACACTGCACCCCTCGCCTGGTTGCCCATCTCAAAAGCAAGTCCTACCTCTCCATGGAGCAACCATCTCGTGAAGGAAGGCAGATTCACTGTTCCACTTTTGACAAAGTCTAGATCTTAAGTATTTCCAAAGGTCCATGTAGGGAAGACTTTCTTCCAGCCTGGCACTATCAGGGTATGGTAGAAGCTTGAAGAGGTGAGGCCTAGGGAGAAGTCTTCAGATCAATAAGGACATGCTATTGAAGGAAAGCCTGGGACCTTCATCTCTTCCTGTCTCTCCCTCTCTCTTTGGATTCCCACCATGACTTGAGCAGTTTCGCTGACCACAAGCTCCCTCTGTGAAGCACCATCCCAGACCCAAAGCAATAGCCTCAAAACGGATCATGGGAGAAGCTCACTGTAGCGCTTCTAGCTCAGTAACTTGAATCCGGGCTTAAAAACCCATTCAGAAGAGACCCATTATGGTGGTTTGAACGAGAAATATTCCCTGCACTCCCAGGCATCTGAATGCTACCCCAGTCCTGGCCCTGTTTGGGGAGGCCAAGGAGATACGGCATTGTTGGAAGATGCAAGCCACTGAAGGTAGGTTGTGAGAGTTGAAAGACTCGTGCCCTTCCCAGAGCAGTCTCCATCCTGCTTGTGGCTCAGGATGTGAGCCCTCTGCCTGTGGCTCCAGCTGCCACACTTTACTCTGTATCCTACACTCTCACCCTTTGAAATCAGAAACCCAAATAAATGCTTCTTCAAGTTGCCTTGGCCATGACTTTTTATCACAATGCTAGAAAAACCTAATAAAAATCCACCTTCCGTATTTTAATGCAATAAGTGTGAATTTTTATCTAGTAATTATTCATAATATAAATATGACAGAAATGAATCCTTACATGTTCACAGTGATTTCTCACATGTTAATATTATAGATCCTTTTAGATAGTAGACACTGTTATTCTGCCTCATAGATTCTTTGTAGTGAAAATTGGAAAATGAAAGAAATTGTTAGCTGTTAAGTAAGGAATAATCATGGACCCAGAGAGGCTAAGAAACAAGGATGACTCAAGAAGGGACACGTGAATTTCTCTAGGCACCAGCAGCAGGACAGCCCAGAGACCCCAGATAGAACTAAACACGACTGAGGAAAAAGTTAATGAAAGAGTTCCTAATGATATCCTGCTCTGCTCATAGATTGGTGCCTAGCCCGATAGTTATCAGATGGGCATCATTCAACAACTGATGGTAGCAGATGCAGAGCCCCACAGCCAAACATTAGGCAGAGTCAGGGGAACTCCTGCAGAAAAGGGGAGGAGGAATTATAGGAGCCATATGGGTAAAGGACACCATGAGAACATGGCCCACAGAACCAACTAAACAGGGCTCATAGGGGCTCACAGAGACTGTAACAATGCACATGGACCCTGTATGGGTCTGACCTAGGTCCTGTGTATATCCCTAATGGCTGTGTAGCTTAGCTTTCTTGTAGGACTCCCAACAGTGGGAGTGGGGCCATTACTGACTCTTTGCCTGTGTTTGGGACCCTTTTCCTCCTACTGGATTGTTTCATCTAACCTAGATATGAGGGTTTGTGCCTAGTCTTATTTTCTCTTGTCAGGCAGTGTTCAGTGACTATCCCTAGGAGGCCTGCTCTTTTTTATGAAGGGAGTAGGAGAGGAGGAGTAGGTCTGGGGGAGAGGGGAGGTGGGGGGAGAGACTGGGAGGAGTGAATGGGAGAACTATAGTCGGAACGTAATACATGAGAAAAGAATAAAAGAAAAAAGAGAGGCTGGAGAGATAGCTAAGGGTTTAAGAGATCATTGACTGCTCTTCCAGAGGACCTGGGTTCAATTCCCAGCACCCACATAGCAGCTGACAGCTGTCTGTAATTCAAGCTCCAGGAGACCTGACACCCATGTCAAAATACATAAAATATAATAAAAATAAATTAAGGAAAAAAGAAATCAGGTAAATAACTCAATCCAAATTATCTCAATGAATCAATTAGAGAAACATCTATGACCAATTCCAGACTTCCCAGCCCTTGGCTGCTTACATCTACACACATTGCCTTCTAAAGGAAGCAATTCTGACACTTTGAGAAAGTTAATTGTTGCAGCTTTGATCAGCATTGCCTGTGCAGATGAAGTAGAAAAGGAAGGTAGAATTTTTCCTCCCTTGTTCTCCTACCCCAGCTAAGTACAACTGTGTTTACATGGCTATAACCAAAAGAGTTAGCTACAAAACAGCTAAGCAGTCTTCTCACCAACCCCCAAGGACCAGTGGCCCAAGAACTATGCAATTCTTGTCACTTTTCTGTTCCTACTCCACATGTCACACGTTCTCACCTGGTCACACTCACCAGAAATTGTTCTGGTGTAGAGTCTTTCACTCAGCAACTGTTAATTAAATGGCCACCATGTGTTCATCAGTTGAGCAAGAAGCACCTCACCTCCTCAAAAATGCTAATGGAGGTGGAGAAGATGGCTCCCTTGGATAAGACCATTTGCTGCACAAGCACTGGAACCTGAGTTCACAATCAATACCTACATCTTTAGAAAGCCAGGTGTTGCCAGGCACACGCCGGTAACCCCAGCACAGGGGTCAGGATCAGAGATAAGAAGATCGGTGGGGTTTGCTGAAACTGGCCTTACTCCAAGTTCAGGGAGAGACCTTGTCTCAAAGGAATAAGGTGAAGAATGATAGAGAATGAAACATGACATCATCCTCTGACAGATGCACAAGTATACTTAGGCATACATATCCATACTCACACATGTATGTACACACACATACACACACACACACACACACACACACACACACACACCACACACCTCACTCATCTCTGAAAGACTGAGAAAGATTAGACACCCATGGACACACAATGCCAAAATAATGGCCTGTGAACACCCTCTGGGTTTTGAAACCACCTGTCTTTTTCTATTTAAAAGATTTTATCCATGCAATATGATTTGCAGTCAACATAATAGCATATAAAGAGAGTAAGTCTTAGACTCCACCATAGGGAGTAAACTAGAGGAAACCGACTTCTCAATGACAGTTCCATGAGCGGGCAGGCAGGCAGCGTAGTACCTGTTTGGGACACTGGAAAGTTGTGGTTAGACAAGAAGCAATTACATACAACAAACCAAGGTGTCTTAGGAATTCTGTTGCTGTGAAGAGACATCATGACCACAGCACCTCCTATAAAGGAAAACATTTAATTGTGATGGCTTCTTTACAGTTCAGAGGTTTAGTCCATTATTGTCATGGTGGGAAGCAAGGTAGCATACGGGCAGACATGGTGCTGGAGCTGAGAGTTCTGTGTCTTGACCCAAAGGTAGCAAGAAATGAACTGTCTCACTGGGTGTGACTTGAGCACCTGTGAGACCACAATGCCCGCCTCCACAGTGACACATTTCCTCCAACAAAACCGCACCTCCTAATAGTGCCACTCCCTTTGGGGGCCATTTTCTTTCAAACCACCACACAGGGTAAGACAAAATAAGGCATTAGAACATAGACTCTCCTTTGACTTGTCCATAGCAGACATCATCAGCAGATCACAGACAGTATCCTTTAACTCAACTATCGTGCATCTTCACAGCCTCCTGAGCCCACAACCCGATGAAAAGCTCCTGGGTTCTTGAGTTGATATCTATCATTTTTACTGACCCATTTC
This sequence comes from Dicrostonyx torquatus, assembly GCA_028555095.1. Classification (NCBI taxonomy): domain Eukaryota; kingdom Metazoa; phylum Chordata; class Mammalia; order Rodentia; family Cricetidae; genus Dicrostonyx; species Dicrostonyx torquatus. The sequence continues at coordinate 3,174,011 of JAQHUG010000154.1, read as the reverse complement.
CGATTTTCTCCAGTTCCTGATCCTTCTTTCCCCGGCTCGGATTTTGCTTCACACCCAGGGACCAAGTCACAGATCACCTTCCAGGGCTTCACAGCAGCACAAGAATGCTGAAGAACTGAGACAGGCATGACAAAAACAAGAAAACCCTCAGCTCTTAAAGGCGAAGGAGGGAGGATCATTCACAAAACCTCCCTGTGCTCTGGAGTGCGTCCGGAAGTTGCCCAGTCTTTACGCAGCCCGGCAGAGAAGGTGAAAGATTCCAGTCCTTGCTTTGTCTGCTTTATGGCGACGTTTCTGCCTTGAAGGTAAAGAACAGATGTTTCCTAAGCTCCCGGGGATTTATCTGCCTTGTTCACACCTTCAGCAGACAGTTCATCGCCGTTTTAATTTATATGGTTCTGTTCCACTGGTGGGACAATAACTCTCACTCCACTTTAAGTCACAAAATGGTGGCATAAGAGAAAACCTAGCTGAACCTCATTACACTAGCTTTTCGTTCCTCTCCGGCTCACTGTTTCCCATGTTGCCTGGATCCAAACGATACCGTCAACTCGACCAGCCGGAATGCTTCCACTCTCTGGGCGTCAGATTAAGTGATCTGCAAACTGAAGTACGAGGGGGCTGATGTCATTGATTTCCAAGGTCCATTCCAGCTCTGACATCTATTAAACTCTTATTTGTAAAAGGAGGCTTTCAATCTCTGTGTGGTTTGTGCCCTCCAAAGCCTGGAAAAGCATCCCACGATGCCCTTCTGCCGTGCCCCACCATTGAGGCTTACACCAACAGAGGGAGAATCTTTCCCAGCTGCTGGGAGCCTAATCCAGCTGCCATGTGGGGAGTTTTGTCATGCCTGTTTCACAGTGGGTCATGTCAAGTCAACATGTATTTCTTAAGTGGCTCTGACAAGCCCAGAAAGAGGGTGGACCCCTCTGGGGCCTCAGTGACTTCATCTGTGAATGAAAGCCTTGCCCTTGCTGGATTTCTTAGGGGTCTCCAGCTCTGAAGCCTTGAGATTCAGTAATCCCCTGGGGGGGGGGAGATGCTCAGCCCAACTCCCAGCCCAAGCCCCTGTCCCAAGGTCCTGATACAACCCACATGGAGACTAGGGAATATGTGTGTGTTTCACAGACAGTCAAACCTCTGACACGTCTATGCAATGGAGTTCCAACCCTGTCCCTTCCCCAGCTCCCAGACCTCTGGGCCATTCTGAGGTGAGTAGGGAAGAGGCAGATGGAATCTACATAGTGCGATTTGAATAAAGTCCCCACAGGACCACAAAATATCTCCCTCACAGTCCAACCTGAAATTCTCAGCCACAGGCAGCCAGATTCTTTACAGGCAAGCATCTTGCTTCCAGAAGTTTCCTGTTAAATGCAAATGCGCAGAGAAGAGTAGCATGTACTCAAACATCTTTTTCCCAATGTCACCAACATTTTCCACCTCCTGTTGCTGCTCCCCAGGTCTCCAAGTACAGAACAAAGAAAGGCTTCTAAGAAACACAAGAATTTCCCCACCAAGACAGGGATGTGAAAGCTAATTTTTTTTTAAGAAAAAACTAAATAGGAGTAAGAAGTACACAAACACATATGCTCTGCAACTCTCACTGTATTTTCTGCTCTCAACTAAGCAGAAGAAATGGGAACCGAAGAAGAAATGCATTGGAAGGAAGAAAATAAGAAGAGATGTGGAGAAACTTCAAATCTACTGTTCCATGTTTTCAGGGCAAACCTGCTTCTGCCTTGGAGGAACCGTGAATCCTATCGCTGTTTGGCTACCTGAACATCTCCTCAAATTATTACACAGGTTTGTCATGTAAATTTGAATAGATAAAAATTAATTTTGAGTGGAGAAATTCTGAAGGGTAAGTGCAGATGTGCAGGTGGGAACCACAGGTCTGAATCAGGATGAGTCCTCTGCCCTCCTTATGGGGTCATAGGGAAGCAGAAAAGGAACATGGCTTCAGCCCACCCCCGCAGGAACTGGGCCATGTGGACGGGTTTCCTAAAGAAATCTGTTAAACCTAAAGAAGGGACTAAAGGAGACGGTGTCCTCACATTCGTTGTGGACTTAACTGTGAACTCTCATATAGTTTGTGTATGGGATCCCTAATCCCCAGTTAGACCATATTTGGCCTTTTAGGGAGATAATTAAGGTTCATGGAATCCTAATGGTGAGGTCCTAGCCCTTTAGGAGTTGTAGTCCTTGTAAAAAGAATTAACAGAGACACACTACACGGAAGAAGATCCCTCCATGACCACACAGAGAAAATGTCTGTCTAGAAGCCGGGAAGAGAGCCCTAACCATAAATCGGGTTTAGGACAGGGGAGCTTCTAACCTCCACGGGGAAAATATAAACGTCAGTCACTTAAGCATCCTAGTGTGCAAAACCTCATTACGGCAACCTGAGCAGCTAATGCAGCATCTATGCAAAAGATACGTTTCTGTCCAAAGGCTGGGAGTCGCTGAGCAATCAGCAAACAGGAGTGACCCACATTCCAGACTATGGTTTATAGCGGAAGATATGGCAGCCACTCTAGCCCATTCCTTCTAGAATCCACAGCCTCCTTTCTAGGCTGGCCCGCACCTAGGAGTGCCTTCGTCAGGCTGGGGAGGAACAACGTTCAGTATTCAGGTAAAGGCAATGGGTAGACGACCCGTCTCCTCCCTTGCGTCCACAGCAGTCCAGGAGCCGTGCCATGGAGTCCAGGCTTGGCCTGTCAAGAAGTGGGACAAGGGTTCCCTGGGGAAACAAACTGGCAGTCCTTCCGAGCACCTGGGCTCCTGGAGTGACTTTCTGAGTTCTAAAGGACCAGTAAAGACAGGCGTGTAGGCCAGGGACAATATCAGGGGACAATCGCCTTCAGGAAGCCAGAGTTTCACAATGTAAGGACGAGGAGCGAATGTTGAAGAAAAATGGGGGAAAGGGGGGCAGAATAGCTTCGTCAAACATGGATTTAAGGAGAGGAATCACACTGAACCTGAAAGTTAGGATAACCTCCGCAGCTTTTCACTAAACTTTGGCTAAAAGAGCAAAAAAATCTGTACTTTATAATTTTTTTAAAAATTGACTTTTGTTACAAAGGTTTTGAAGTAAGAGGAAAAAAATCTGTTTTTTTTTTCTCTCTATAAATATTTGCATTTTTTTTAATTTGTCACTTCCATAGTTAGGTGACACGGGGATATGTTTCCTTTGGTACAACCGAGGGTCGCAGAAGCAGAACCAGACAGAGGCGTGTGGTCTGTCGTGCTTCAAACATTTCCACCAAGGCTGACTTCAAGCGGCCAATGGTCCAACGATCAACTCACAAATTTCCTGGCGACTTAACCAGTCTCTAGCAAGCAGCACCAGCTGGCTCCAGCACACTTGTGCAAGGCATTCTGGGTAGGCAGATGGCAGGTGGCCCAGCACAGAACCACAGGCCAGAGAAAATAGCGTTTCAGAGGGCGATGTGAGGAACCCCAATAGCTCTCCTGCTCCACCTCCCCCTGACGCAGCTCCTCTCCGACACTACAGGAAGCCTGCCGACCTGGTCATTAAGCTTCTCACACCTAAAGGACGGGTTTTGTTCTTTAGGAAGGGTGGCCTTGTCCCTGGAACACTGTGATGGTGCCACCTGGAGCTCAGCCACGAGGAATCTCTCAAATGCTAAAATGTCAGTAAGAAATTGGCATTTCAGGAAAGGAAAAGAGGAAGGGATGGTACAGGCAGGACTGGATACAGACGCAACCAGGGGCGAGGGGGCGGGAGCGGGGAGGAAACCGGAAGGAAGAACAAGAGTTAGAAGAAAATCTTCACTAATCATTGGAAAACCAAGAGCTCAACTTTCCCCGGGGCACTTCCTAAAAACGCCCATTATGTCCCCCATAAAAGAAGATATTAAAAATGAATTATTAAAATACTTTTAATGATTTGGCTAGACAAGTGCTGAGTGTTTTACCCTCCTACAAGGCAGTTCCATTACTCCGCTGCCTGTGACCAGCCATAGATACTTAAGACTGGCCTATACTTTAAATAGTCATGTATAATTCATCTAAATCCGTCCTTCAAAAGAACTGCCAGCATATGCTTTTGTTTCCAAAACAAGACCGAACCCGGAAGCCAGGCCTGGGGTTTGTACCTCTTACCCCTCAGTGCCTGGCGCTGGGCTTCCTGCTCGGCCAGGGTTCAACACATCCTGGTCCTATTTAGTTCTTCCCGGTTCCCCTGCAGAAACTCACCAGGGGACCCTCTCTAAAGGCTCATGCCAGTCACCTGTAGGTGGTTATGAAAATCTTGGTCCGTAAGTCAGAGAACCGGGCAGAATCTGAGCTGGCAGCAGTAAGCATTAAAGACTTGATGAAGCCGATTAATTAAAACACGGCATTAGCATGCGTAACCTGGTGGCTCTTATTATATGTATGTGAGCTATCCATTTAAGAAGCCAGGTAGAGAAAAACATTTAAACAGTGCGTGTGCAAGAAAGCAGCAATGGCCTGGGTGATGTGTGTATTTCCACAGCCTCCGGCTGTGCTTCAAGCTCAAACTCCTTGAACTAAGAAACCACAAGAAGCCGTTACCGGGACCGGGATCAATAAAGGAGAAAGAGTGACCTCTACTGGCCAAATGAGGTTTCCCCCCCCCCGTCATTTTCCAAACTCTGTAAGGAAGTGACGTGTGTACAAAATGCAACAATGCCCTCGATGAAATATAAGTCAGTTGCTTTTCTCTACGCTGTGATATTTACAATCTCATCAGCAAAAGGCCATTGTTTACATGGCTCAAGAACTCCGTAATGACGTGTAGAAATGAGATTCAATTAGGTTTTTATATGCTTAATAATTATCCTCTAGAAAAGTAAAGAAATGCTTTCATTTGACAAACAATAATTTCTTTTCTTTGCTTCTTATTTATACGCCACTGATGAAATGAAGGATTTGCGACTTATTTTGGAATACAGAAATTAACTAGGGTAATGATGAAATTGCTGTCCCTGAACAGCTCATTAGCATCTGTAGTCATTTGATGGATAAGCCCTCAGTTCGGAATTTTTTTATTTTTATTACATCTACTTATTCTGTGGATGTGCGTGGGCTCACAGTGTCACCTACAGACTTAGTCCTCTCCGTCGTATATGTGGGCCCCGAGGATCGAACTCAGGTCACCAGGCTCGGCGGCAATTCCCTTACCCGCTGAGCCACCCCTCCCCGACTCTTTCAGATAGTCCCCATATTTTGTAATCCGTTGTGTTATGCAAGACTGGAAACGAGTTAGTTGCTTGAAGACTCAACAGTGTTCAAACACAACCATTTCCGTCCCACCCTCGCGTGGTCTGATCTCTCCACAGAGCTTCTGCCGCCTTTGAAAGCAAGTGGGCCTCACTGCGGCTGGCTCTCAACTACTCTCCAACTATCAGGCTTCTTGATTGCAGACGCCACTTTGGCCTTTAGTTTGGCCAAATTTAAGACAAAATACCTTATTTCCGGTTTTCCACAGAAATGCTGGGCAAAATCTCTTTAAAATAACTAATAATGCTGCCAGTGTGGGCCTTAAATCTATGAAAATAGGCTTGTTTTAAAAAAGATGAAAGAGGAAAATTATCCAGAAAGCAAGCTCAGAGCCCCATTCGGTGAGAGAAACTGGACTATATTTCGATAAACTATAAAAGTTCTCAAATGCCTATAAAAAGCATCAGTACCCAATGTCATAGAACTCATGCTCCATCGTTACCAATAAAATATCCAGATTAAATAAAGGATTTACTTTAAATCCTTTTTATATTCCCTACATAATAAGAGACTAGCATTTCTGTCACATGTCTTTCTGAGGCCAGCGCTCTCCCTCTCCCTGCTCTCTGGAGGACTAGAGACCAGACTGTTTTATGCTTGGCTCCTCACTGAGAACTGGGCAGAGGACATGGAAGGATAGTGAGAGGTGACAATGCAATCGTGATGGTGTACACTGGTCTCCTGTGCTGGTCTCCTTCGCTGGTCTCCTGCACCTGCTGGGGAAGGAGGAGAGACCAGAATTATCCATGGCCTCCCCCCCCCTCTTGCTTTTCAATAAATACACGCGCTCTTCCCTAAGAATACCGCAGAGTTTTAACGCTCCTCAGCGTGAATGATTTTGCTTTGCTTTACTTTATGAAAAGGTGTAGGCCTTGCTATGATGTCTTGAATGTGTCCTCCAAAGCTCGTGTGCCAGGAACTTGGTCCCCAGTATATCAAGGTTGAGATGTGGGACCCTCTAGGAGTTGGTTAGATACTGAGAATGACTCCTTCAAGAATGGATCAGCAGCCAGGCATGGTGGTGCAGGTCTTTAACCCTACCTAGCACTCGGGAGGCAGGGGCAGGTGGATCTCTGAGTTCGAGGCCAGCCTGGTCTACAGAGCAAGTTCCATTACAGCCAGGGCTACACGGAGAAACCCTGTCTCAAAAATTAGATAGATAGATAGATAGATAGATAGATAGATAGATAGATAGATAGATAGACAGACAGACAGATAGATAGAAGAATGGGTCAACATCAGTGCTTGAGGAGTAGGCCTGTCACTCACCAGAGTGAGTTTACAATCAAAGCCATCCAGCCCTCTTTGTCCATATCTCATGTGCATGTGTTCTCACACACCTTCCGCCCTCCTCTATGGAGGCACTTGACAGATTCTGGTGCCTTAATATTGAACTTCCCAGCCTCCTAAACTTTGGTATATATTAATATATTACCCGGTGTGTGTTGTTCTAAAAAGTAGACTTGAATTATGAAAATTAATTCTGGGGCTGGGAACATAACTCAGCTGGTAAAGCGCTTGACTTGCATGTTGCCTCGATCCCCAACACTGCATAAACTGGGATAGCGGTGCACAGCTCTAATCCCAACAGTTAAGAGGTAGAGACAAGAGAGCCAGAAATTCAAGGTCATCCTCGGCTACATAGGGAGTTCCAAATCAGCTTTGGTCACATGAGACCTGCCTCAAAATGAAGGAGAAAAGAGAAGAACTGGGAAAGATGGCTCAGTGGGTAAAGCGCTAGCCATGCAAGCGTGAGACGCTGAGTTCTGATCCCTAGCGTTCACTTAAACAATCTGTGCCAACCCCAGAGCACAAAAGGCAGAGACAGTGGCTTCTAGTCACTAGCTAGTCAGTCTAGCTGAAATATCATAATTCAAGGAGAGACTCAAATAGAGTCTCAAATAGTGAAGTTGAGAGCAATAAAGGAAGAGGCCTACTGATTTCTGTTTCTTGCATGCACACACACACGAACACATGCATGCATGTATTTACCATCCACATAAACACATACCACAAACATATGTGTTTATATACCACACACCAAAGAGAGAGAGAGAGAGCTGACCATAGTAACATGGGCCTTTAATCCCAGCACTCGGGATGCAGAGGCAGTCAGATCTCTGTGAGTTCAAGGCCAGCCCGGTCTATAGAGTAAATCCATGCCAACTGAGGTTACATAATGAGACTCTTCTGCACAAAAATTAAAATTAGAATTAAATAACTCAAATTGTTCTTAAGCATCAGTATTCATTTAGGTTTTTTATAAAATCCAAAACTTTGAAATAATTGTATGTAATTTTATGAGAAGGTAAAGTAATGACAAAAGAAACCTATTCCTGAGACTATCTATATTACTTAACAGAATAATACCTCACAGGTACAATTATTTATTTTGGTATCTGAAAGACAAACAGCAAGTACCACTCTACAATTGCCTGTCATTTCTTATTTGATTACTACTTATTAAGCATCCACTGAATACAGTGTATTGGGCTGGGCACCCGGGAAATGGTGGTCAACAATGCCACACACTCTCCTGGTCCTTCTGAAGTTCATCGTACCTCACCAGACTTCAGTCCACTACCCACACCAGGAAAGACAAAACTACAGCATGAGTGCTAAAAGCCAAGAGATAGATGGCGCTACTGAGCACTGTTTATTCTTAAATTTAATGAGTCTGTTATTTGGGGGAGGAGAGTGTTCCATCTTAGGCAAAACCAGCATTGTTGAACTGTGATCTAGAGGATGGATGGATAGATAGATAGATAGATAGATAGATAGATAGATAGATAGATAGATAGATAGATAGAGCTCAAATCGAAGAATCAAAATCAGCATTTTAGAGGCACCATCTGACCAAACAAACTACAAAGAACCTGGTCAAAAAGATGCCTGCTTTAATTAAAATATTGTTTATCATTTATGCTGTATTAAGCTGTGCTTCTCAGACTTGGATGTGCCAGGAGTCCCTTAGGTGCCTTGTTCAAGTGCTGGTTCTGACTCGGTGGGTCCAGGGTGGAGGCTGGGAGTCTGTATTTCCAATAAACACCTAGCGGTTGCTGATACTTAAGGCCTGTTGTTCAAACTCTGAGTGGCTCCAGTTCAGGCCAAGATGGTTAGCCAGCATGGCTGCTTGGTCCCCACCCCTACTCCTAGTGACTCCCCCACCCCTATCCTAGTGACTCCCCCATCCCTATCCTAATGACTCCCCCACCCC
>JAQHUG010000154.1:3135553-3165315 GCA_028555095.1 Dicrostonyx torquatus | reverse complement strand
TCCTAGTGACTCCCCCACCCCTATCCTAGTGACTCCCCCACCCCTATCCTAGTGACTCCCCCACCCCATAAGGCCAGAAAAGCACAGAAGAGAATTATGAGAAGTTCTTAAGTTGGCTGGGGCTGCTTTTGTCAGTGGCTCAATCCTAAGGGAAGGCACAAGTCAGCCGCACCATGAGAACCAAACAGAAAAATTAACAGAAATTCTGTTGCTGGTTCTCCCTTCTCACAATGTATCTCCTGGGGACAGAGGTGTCTGCACCTCACCTGACAGACATCAACATCTAAGCCAGGTGTCCTCAGAAAACCAGAGTAGACCAGCTGACCTCCAAAAGTCATTTCCATATCGCGTCTTCGAACTGCCAGTACTGGAGAATCCCAATGGAATCTTGATGCATCCGAAACGTGACTGTCCATGAAAATCACCCATGAGGCTCCAGAAGCACAGATGCTTAGATTCCACCAGAGTCCCACGAGCCTGCTCTGGGGCATGGCCTGGGCATCAGAATAGAGGAGCGTCCCGGGTGATGTGAATGAGCAGGCAGGAGTCAAAACCACTGCATCCCTGGCCTCTCTTGTAAATCTGTTTCTCTCTGTGAGGACAAAGGATGGGGACCTGACCTGAAGGCTTCTTCCATAGAATAAGAATGAATTGAAGGGAAATTCCCAGCATCTGGGCTTTCCACCCTGAGGTTCACCCACTGCATCCCAAGTGCACTGTGGGTAGTAGAACTGTGGGTCTGACACCTTTCCTCATCATGGGTTGCCTGAGTAACCAGAGTGATGTGGGGAGGGAATAAATACACAAATAATAAATAAAAATAAAGTAATAAGACATTTGAAGGGCAGTTATCCCACCATGAAAATAATCTGCATCACAGGTTACATCAAAAGCAGACACATTAGAAGAGATGAATTATACACTTTTAATCAGCCTGATAAATATATTTTAAAGAGGAAATAATAAGCAAGAACATGGGAAAAGAACCAAACAGATACATCAGTAGTGAGGATACAGTGGGATAAATAAAAGCAGAATGGATGCTACTGAAGAACAAGGTAGCGATTTGGGAGATTGAAGGAACAGGCTAGAAAGAGGACGTTGATCCAAAGAAGAAAGAGAGGTTATATAAAGGAAATGCTAACAGAGAGGAAAGATAGAAGGGTAGGTACTAACATCTGGGTAACAGGAAGTCCATCAAAAGAAAGGGAGAGAACCAGCAAGAAGGCTCATAGGGAAAACACATTTTCTACACTCATGAAATCTTACCAACACGGGTGCCTAAGCAAGACCAGCCTAATGATGTTGATCAACGTGCCAACTCACCCTGAAAGATGCAGGTTATCAGTGGCTGCTGAGGGAGAGAAGTGATCTCTATGAATGCTTGCATCAGTTTTATTCTTAGTAGCCAAGAACTTGATTGCCAGCTACAAAGGGATGAAGTAAATGGCCAAGCACCCATGCCTTGGAGCATGGCTCAGCAATAAAGAGAAACCAAGGACTGACTCACACAGAATGGAAAAACTGTGGGTGAAAGGATACAGGCTCAGCATTGTAGGGTTCCATGGATGCAACTTCCAGGAAGCTCCAAAATTACAGAGAGAGTGTTAAGCAGTGGTTGCCAGGATCAGGCGATGCCCACACAAAACATAATCTCTTACCTCAAAAGAAACATGACAGTATTTATTCTGAAGCAATGTGAGTGGCCATGACCCAGTGTCTTAGTTAATATTCTATTGTTATGAAGAGACACCATGACCAATGCTATAAAATGGAAGGCATTTAATTGGGGACTTGTTTGCAGTTCCAAAGGATGAGTCATGACCATCATGGCAGGGAAGACTGCAACAGGCAGGATGCATGGTACATGAGCAGTTACTCAGAGCTTGCATCTAACCCGCATGAAAGAGATAGAGAGAGAAACTGGGCCTGGTGTAGGCTTTTGAAACTTCAAAGCCCATGGCATACTACCTCCAACAAGACACACTCCTAATCCTTCCCAAATAGTCCACCAGCTGGGAGCAAAACACTGAAATCGATGAGGACAATTCTCATTCAAGCCACCACACCCAGGAACACAGATTCATGTTGCCCCCAAATCAAGTCACATGAACTTTTATAGTCTTAGAAAAAATAAAGTCACAAATCAATGCATCTGCCAAACATGATGGTGGAAATAAGTTGTCACAACGTGGGAGAGGACTGCTTTGGGTTTCAGACACTACGTGATGACATTCTTAGCTTTCCGGTTGCTGGGAGCTAATGGTGGAGGTTTAGTGAAATATACACTCTGAAGGTTTTACCCGGTAGTCAAAAGAACATTATGTCATACAGCTTGGTTAACAAACTGTGGACTAAAGATAGCCTGAGATAATTTGCCTCTGAAACATCTAACATCCCAGCTCCCTACAACCACAGAGCTCTGAGTGAGTAGCTGGGTGGAATCTTTGACAGAGGCATGGCTTCTTTTCCTGGGCATTTCCATTCACAGCTGATGTGGGTTCTCTCATGGCAGCAGAGCCTTTCTTGGCTTTGTTGTTGATGTTGTTGTTAATATGTATGGTGTTACATGGATGCAGTGTCCATGGGAGCCAGAAGAGGGCACTGGATCCCCTGAGACTGGAGTTAAGGAAAGTTGTACATTGCCACATGGGTGCTGGGAATCATGGGACTAGCAGCCAGTGCTCTTAGCCACCAAGCCTTCTCTCCAGCTCCCCTTTCTTGACTCTTAATGAGCTTAACTCAGGGAGTTAAGGGTACCAGACAACCAATAACCACCAAAGTCACCCTGAGCCAAGGGTTGTCAAGTTCATTGTTCCTTGCCTAAGAATAAGGAAATTCAGATAAGGAGTAAACAGAGCAAATGGAGATTAACGAAGGAAAAGCAAGACAGAGAGGGGTTATAAGGGAGAAAGAGCACTGTGCAACACTGCCCAGGGGCCTTTCGTGAATCTTGTGGTGGAAACTGGGTAGAGATTGCGGTGGGCTATATTGGGTTGGCCAATTTTCAGCACATCACTGACTGAGCCAGTAAGGAGTCCACGTACTTTTTGTGCCCTTCCTCGACCCAACCAGTTACTTGTCTGTTCAGGGGAAGATTCATGTGTGCTACCTGGACAGCCTATAGTCCACCATGGGCCCTTAGTTTACTTCCTTGGAAGGGACCCACAGCAGAGAGGTGACAAAAGGCTCCTCTATCTTGGTTTTTGGCAGTTGTTACACAGCTTCATCTCAAAACAAAATTAGAAGCCTAAAGAGTCAACTTCACTGTGTGAATTATACCTGTGTGTACGGTGTGTGTGTGCAATGCATACACGTGTTTATATACACACATCAAGCGTATATACATACATCTGACAGCACATGAACCAGGTCCTCCATTACACCCAATAGCAGCTTTCTACCTCTTAAACAAAGGACCAAACAAGAAGTTGTAACACTGGAAATGCTCTAATTAAGTCACTGTAGGGACCAGGTTGAATAAGGACTGGGAACCACGCGGGGGAGTTTTAACAATCAAAGTGATGTATCTAAAAGGGAGTCTAGAAAGGGAGCTGAACATTCATTTATTTCTTTTGAGGACTGGGGATATTTAAGTCAAAGTCAGGAGTCACCGGGTCAATGTCCGACAGACCACCTGTGATACAGAGTGGCCCTCCTAAGTTGGTAGCCCTATTTCCTCCACGTTCACTTTGCCCTGGAACATCCTGATAAATGGCCCATTAGCAGCCGGGGAAGAGATTAAGAAGCACTTTCCTTTAAGGGGACACAGTTTAACCAGATGATCCTTGTGTCCCAGTGTTCTGCCTCTGGTATCTTTTATGAAGAAAGGGAGCAAAGGTTTTGAGGTCATAACAAGCCTGGCCATATTTTGTTCTTATCTCCCTATTTTCTACCCCGTAGTGAAATTTAAATAGCCTGCTATCACAAAGTAAATAATTGGCGCCATAACAGCCTTCTGGAAGCTTTTAATTGTGTCAAACTGGCTCTTCAATTCTAAACATTCCTTACAACCGAAAGATATTTAGAGCTTTAGGTGTCTTCCTGGCAGACGGAGACAGAAACACAAAACGGCGTAAGAAGGCAGGAACTTGCCATTAATCACGACCCATGCTCCTTTATGCAAAGATTGTAAAATGCCCAGAGTGACCTCTCTGGCTGTATTGGAGGACATGGGGTGGGGGCTCTGATTAAGAGGGGGAAGTCTGGAATTTCATGCCCGCTGTGTCCCTGCCTAGTTTCTGGTCTGGGACAAAGTAGTCAATAACTCCTTTGTTGTCTTCTCTACACCAAGCTCTGTAATCAGGGTGCCCCTCCCCACACCCTGAGTCTCAGGTCAGGATGTTGGAGTAGGGATGAGACTCCCACAAATCTCCAGAGCTGGGGCTCCTCTGCTAAATGTTGTTGTGGGCGCAGAGATCTGCTTTGGTCTTATCAGGGTCCTAGGAGCATTACAAGGAAGTGTCCCAGAGGGTAACAGAATAATGGAATCCAAAGAAAACACCAGGTATGGTCTCGGACTGCTGAGGGTAGAGCACTGCCACCTAAGGCAAAGGCTTCCAAGATGAGAAACTACTGGAAAAAACAAACAGTTGAAACAAATCAAATTCCCTTGCTGTAAGACTTCCCAAAGCCTTTACTGGCTGATACACCTTGGGATTTCTCTGGAAAAGGGTACAGTATTTGGCCAAGAAATCCTTTCTGTAAAGATAAATGTTCAGATCTGGGATGTCATGAATAGTTAGGTCCATGGGTGTGTTGCTATTTGGTTAGTTTTTAATTCATTCTCTTCTAATCAGAAGGTACTCAACCCAGACTGCAGGATAGCATCTTCTGGGCCCGTTACCTGGACCTCATCCCAGAGAGTCGGAACTAATTGCTCTGAGAGCTTAGGGGCTGGGCAATGGAATTATTTTGGTTCCTCGGGTGAATCTAGAATGCAGCTCCCCCCATATGGAGAACAGCCGGCTCAGGGACTGTGAAAGCTGTCTACTCTTTTTCTGCCTACTCTAGAACATATCAAGAGAGTACACCCCACCTACCTCCACATACATGAACGGTAATATTCACCTGTGCTCTAGAGACAGCCTGCTCTGCTGGGATGGTCTACTTGGAGGGTCCAGAATGAGGGACTCACATTTCTCACCGGTCACTCAATTAGGATTCTGGCCCTAATTGTCTCTTTTTAAACTCTGTGGACTTTTCCTTTCAAAGCGGAAATAGCTTCACTAATTTTTGGTTGTAATTTTAATGCCTGCTCACCGTGGGGTGGGGTGGACAAGACTAAAGTGTAAAGTGAAAGCATTCTCAGTTTCATTACTGTGAACATTTTACATTTACTTCTAGACTTTCTATGGTCTTTGCTGGTGGTTTATCCAATGCTGGGGATGGAACTCAGGGCCTTGGACATGCAAGTACTCTACCACTGAACTCTGTGTCAGCCCAATTAGATAGATAGATAGATAGATAGATAGATAGATAGATAGATAGATAGATAGATAGATAGATAGATAGATGATGGATGATGCATAGATAGATACATAGATATAGATGATGGATGGATGATGCATAGATAGATAGACAGACAGACAGACACACAGACAGATAGATAGATAGATAGATGATGGATGATGCATAGATAGATAGATAGATAGATAGATAGATAGATAGATAGATAGATAGATGGCATGTATGTGTATGTAATATACATATATATATATGTATGTATGTATGTATGTATGTATGTATGTATGTATGTTTATGCACCACATGCATATCTGGTGCTCACTGAGGAAAGGAAAACCCATCAGATCCTCTGGAACTGGAATTGTAGAAGGTTGTGAGCCACCATGTGGGTGTTGGGAACCAAATCCCATTCCTCTACAAAAGCAGCAAGTTCTTGTGGCCCCAAGACCATTATACATCTTCACAGTGTTTCATGACATGGTTCTTCAGTGATCAGCAACTCTCAACTGTCATCTTATTACAGCATAAAGAAAGCCATCCCATCATTCCCAGGGTTCCTATCATATCCTGAACAGAGTGCAAAGTCACCAATCTCTGCTTTGCTGTCCTGTTCTCCCACCAGAGGAGGAACAGACACTTGTTCTCAGTTATCTGATTGTTTCCTTAGAGTAAATTCATGAGAGAGGATGTGATCCATCCAAATTCAGAGGCAACTGAACCACTGCACAAGGCTTCCCTGTCTGTCCCTCCCGGGTTCCCCTTCGCCTGCTCACGCCGTCCCAGCACCCTGAGCTCCCTCCACTCTTCAGCCTTTCCAAGGTGATTTCCAGTTGCTCTCATTGTTAAGTTCCTCCACCCTTTGTCAAGTTGCCCTCTTTTCCTTTAGAAAACTTGGCTTCTTCTCTGCACCTCCTTGTCTCATCCCCAGCAGAGGTCACCAAACCCTCTTTGAGGGAGACACAAGCTAAGATTGTCTCTTCCATTTATGTGGCTGCACCCCAGCTCCTCTCCGTCACACCCCTGTCACTGGGTGCTAGAGTTGTTTACTGTCTGCCTCCCATAGGACACAGAGCCCCTGGTTTCCTTGATCCCTCCACCTCCAGCCTCAAGCGTGGCCCTGCAGAGAAGACGCCTTCCGGGTTTCCTGTATGTCTGCTAATAAAAGGCCATGATGTGTTTGCTGTTTGTTTCTCCCAGGAAAAACCCCAAACTGCCTCCCTTCCTAACATAAAAGTACTATATATGACCCACACGCTACTTCCACCTCCTACAGCCTAAAAGCCACAGCTTCAAGTTCATCCCTAGGCTGGCTCGTGGGACCTCGACAATCACTTAGAGAGCATGTGCCGTGTATGTAAGTAACCAGGAATACAAAGCATTTGTTTTTCCACACCAGTGCCCCTGACCATTGGCAAAAACAGTTTGCTGGAAGAGCCCCATGCCTTGCTTGTAAGTGACCTTATCAGCAGCAGGCCCAGTGAGTTTGCTTCAGTTTTAAAATCTTTTACTAGATTTATTCATTTGGATGTATGTGTGTTTTGCCCGCGTGTTTATCTGTGCACCATGTGTAAGCCTGGTGCCCATGGAGGTCAGAAGAGGGCATCAGATCCCCCTTGGAACTGGACCTGGGGGTGGTTATGAACCACCACGTGGGTGCTGGGAATAGAACTCAGGTCCTCGCAAAGATGAACCAGCGCTCTTAACTGTTGAACCATCTCTCCAGCCCCGGGTCCGGCTTCTGTAGCTCTGCCTAAGAACATTCACCGAGTCCTGGTGTATTTAGTGAGTGTTGTGAGATAAAGCAGGGCAGGCAGAGTCCAGTGTTCAACGACGTTATACCACAAGCAATCACACAAAAGGAAGCTTGCATGATTATTTTAAAGGAAACAAAAAAAAAGAGAGAAGAAAAAGGCTCTTACTGATCACCCTCCATGAGCAAGGTAGCATGGGAAGCCTGCCTGAGGACAGAGCAGAAAGAACCCCTCAGGTGCCTCTGGTGAGCTAGGAGGGGTGTTCCAGGGTGGGGAACCTTGCGACAGGGCAGGAGCCTGGTGAGGGAAGGAGACAGGAATGACAGGTGAGTGTGGGAAGGTGGCATTCACTAAGGATATTTAAATATATGAGTTTTAAACTTCCTCAGAATCTAGAGTCTGATTACTAATTCCTATACAGGTGACCTGGATTCAAAATTTACATATTCTGAGTTTTGCTAATTTTTTTTAAATCTCCCATAAATAATGACTGTCCTTGACACCTCGAAGAATCTTAAGCCATGATCATATCCAGACAGCCCCTCTGCGGAACAAAACTGGGACAATATATTGATGGCGACTCAGATGAGAACTTGCTGAAATTAATTTTACTGTGTTTCTAATTTCTTTTAATGAAAGAAACAGCATGAATATACAGATGTCGTTTTAGTTTATTTTTTTCCAATGCTTTAATTATGGGATCTTCACAAATTATTCTTTAAAAAGGGGACACAGGAAGAAGCGAGACAGGAAAGAACCATTTTCAGCCATTTTTAAAATAGAAATGTAGACCCTTTGTGTACTCTAAATAACATCGCTTCGGGCTTCCTATCCGTACCCCATCCACATTTCCTCTCCATCTGGGGCCTCATTTCCAACGCTAACTTCTTTGAAGATCTTCTTGTCTCGATCCTCTTGCTTACACATCTGATCCCTATGCAGCCAAGTGTCCGAGTAAACAAGGCCACTTGAAAGCTCTCCATGTATGGAGACCTGTTTGCTCCTTTAAGGAAGGGGTGGGTCACACAGGCTCATCCAGAGGCATGTTACTAGAAAAGAGGGCATTCGCACGGTCTTTCTTATTAGGGTCGTGAATGAGAAAAGCTCGCATTGGCTCCTTCCGAGCACTGTGTTCAATACCCTGACTCCAGGTAAAATACCTCCAACTAGTCTGCTTCAGGGGGGCAGCTTTGTGGATTTCCACAAGTAAGTGGAATCCAGGTACTGGTGGAGGAAGCAAGAAGGAATGGAAGACACAGTTCTACCACCCATTGTCCAGATTAGCATCTCTCTGCAGCCTTTTTTATTCTTACCCTGAAAACTAATTCCTAAAGCCAGTGTTTAGGAAAGAATACACTTTGCACAGTGGGGTCTTAGAAGGCCTTCACAGCAGTCTTTGCAAAGCTGTCGGAAAGGATGAGGAATCTAAGATGAGCCATGAGCCTTCTAACGAGATACAGTTGAGCATTCCCTGAAAGGCTCTGAACCTCCAACGGTGCGGAAGAGCCCACCAGGGGCACCAAGCCCACGTAGGAGAGAAATCATGCTGAGACTCAAAGGAGGGAATTCTCTGCCCATCTGTGAGCACCCAATGGAGCCCTCATGGAGAGCACAATAAAATCTCCTCCTCGGGGTCTTAGGCTTTTTATTGAGGTAGATGCCAACCAGGGGTTTGAGTAGGGTCAGATTTTTCTTGGCACTTAGACTAAGAGGAACTAGAACAGTGTTTATCCAAGTATAAGAAACGCCAATGTTCTGAAGTCTTAAAAAAGACTGGGATTCTAAATGTCAAGATGAACATACCAGTCAGATAAATTCAAACAAGGTGCCAAGGGGCGGGATGTACAGTGCGCTCTGCCGTCTCCTGCTCTGAGGGTTTCTTTGTTGCAATGGGAAGAAATGTGTGTGCAAGAAAATCACCCAAAGTCTCAGCAAGGGGTCTGTGGTTCTCCTCTATCAAACTGGGGGCACCACAGACAATGCTCCTTGTTTCATAAGAAAATACATAAAATGACTCCATTCTTTCCATATAAACAGAGCCATGAAGAATCACATAAACTGTTACCTGGTCAACTTTCCAATTCTATACCCCAAGCAGGCATCACAGATCAATCACAACACTCATTCTTATTAAACCCAAATGCTACTGGAGAACCATCCTCAATACAGGACTCAAGAAAGTTACTACCAATCAATGGGGAATATCCTAAGCCAGCCATGAAATCTTTAGGGGTGTGTGCGGGCGTGCATACGTGCGTGCGTGCGTGCGTGCGTGCGTGCGTGCGTGTGTGTGTGTGTGTGTGTGTGTGTGTGTTGGCTTTTGTTTTCTGTTTGTTTGGTTGGTTTGGTTTGGTTTTTGTTTTGTTTTTTCCAGACAGTGTTTCTCTGTGTAGCCCTGGCTGTCCTGGAACTTGCTTGCTCTATAGACCAGGCTGGCCTTGAACTCACAGAGATCTGGCTGCCTCAGCCTCCTGAGCACTGGGATTAAAGGTGTGTGCCACCATGCCCAACTTGTTTTCTTTTTTTTTTTTTTTTTGTTTGGTTTTTCGAGACAGGGTTTCTCTGTGGCTTTGGAGCCTGCGCTGGAACTAGCTCTTGTAGACCAGGCTGGTCTCAAGCCCAGCTTGTTTTCAATGTTTTAATTACATGTTCTTCACGGGTTTATCTGAGGAGAGGAAAGGATCCATGAAGAATTAGGCAGCTCCCTTACCTTTTAGGTAGCTCTGTGTTAAAGATTCGGCTTCCTGTGGAAAGAACTGTGGGCTGTAACGCAATCACAACCTTGGACCTTATTAAGGTCCCAGTTGCGGTAAATCACTAAGACAATAGCTGTGTTTTCCAAAAGAAACTGCATGGGTTAGGTACGGCCCTTCAAAACTCAATGAAGAATGTTGTGCTCCTTGTCTCATAGCCATGGTGAAATAAATACACAACAGAAGCAACATAAGGTAGCAAGGGTTTGTGTTGACTTTCCTAGACTATTCTTAGAGTTGAGAAGCCTGATACCTTCCTGGGTTTTCACAAACACAGCCCATCACAGCGAAGAAGGCATGGATGTAGACTACATCAACTCATAATGGCTTATGGCTCTGCTTGCTCACATCTTGGCAAATATAAATATAAAGAGCTCAGGTCAGAGCCCCAAAGTACATGTCACCTTCCAGACCTACTTCCAGTAGCCATGTCCCTAAGGGTCCACAACCACCCAAATACTGCCACCATTGGAGGTCAAGTGTGCAAACCCATGAGCCTGTGGGGGAAGTTCCTATTCAAACTGTAATGATACTTTATAGTTTAGTTTGTTTGGGTTTGGGTTTTGATTGAAATGCATTGAGTGTGCCTTTCAGAACTGGGCTTGGGGAAGAGTGCTATTCAGCCACTCTCCCAAAGGGTTTGCTGAAGCCTCTTCTAAATGCCACAGCCCCCTCTCCTTTAAGAACTCTTAAAGAAAAGAAATGAGAAGGAGGAGGGTTAGGTAAATACAAATCCTACCAGCCGTGAGGTGCCAGGGCCATTTAAAAGGGAGCTCCAAGTTATAAGAAGATATTTTAAAAGTACGAAGGGGCTGGAGCAATGGCTCTTCAGTTAAAAGTACAGACTGCTCTTATAGAGAATCCAAGGTTTGTCCCCAGCACCCACATCAGGAGGCTCACAACCTTCTGCAGCTCCAGTTTCATGGGATATGACGCCCTCTTCTGGCTTCTGCATGTACTACATTCATGTCACACATACACACAGAGAGAGAGAGAGAGAGAGAGAGAGAGAGAGAATTTAAAATAAACAAAACTAGATGGATATCCCGCTCTTCTCCTAAATGTCTCTCTAAACTTCACAGCCATAGATGATTATTGCTCAATCTACCTAGGAGAAAATGCAATTCTGTCTACCCCATCTTTACCTAAACACACTCTGAAAGAATCATACAGTGGGCTTGGCAGGGCCTCATCACTACATACCTGACAAGCATAAATCACAAGTGAAAACCGTCTTACAGAGAACAAAACCAGTCATGTGTCACTGAGAACACGCCTTAGACCTTGTCCACAGACACACACCAATTGTTGTGAACTTCTCTAAGGTTTCCAACCAATCACAAAGCACCTCTCACTCCATACTAAGGTCACAGGGACCACGTCCAGCTTAACTTAGATCAGTGGTGACAAGATTCACCTGGAGGCTTCTCCAGCTGCCCAGCTGGCAGCAGGAGATATAGTGGACAGGACCCTGATAAATCAATACCCACACGTTTCCACCAAAGCAGCCTTCCTGGCATCACTTCTACAACTTGAAGCTCCATGATTGCTATGAAAGGGCTTCGTGACCAACAAAAAATTTTAATCGCTATTATCTAAAATGTGATCAGACATCAACATGGCTCGTCAGAACCAAAACAAGCAAACAACAGGGGCGTCTTAGTTACGGTTTTCGTTTCTGGGATGAAACACCTTGATCAAAAGCAAGTGGGAGAGGAAATGATTTGCTTATACTTCCATACCATAGTCTGTCACTGAGGGAAGTTGGGGCAGGAACTCAAACAGGGCAGGAACCTGGAGACAGGAGCTGATGGAGAGGCAATGGAGGGGAGCTGCTTACTGACTTGTTCCTCATGGCTGCTCAGCCTGCTTTCTTACAGAACCCAGGACCACCAGCCCATGGCGGTACCACCCACAAAGAACTAGGTCCTCCCCAACTAAGAAAATGCTCTACAGACTCGCCCTCAACCAGAACTGATGGAGGCATTTTCTCAACTGAGGCTTCCCTCCTCGCAGGTGACCCTGTGTCAAGTTGGCATAAAACTAGCCAGCATGAGGGAGAAATAAAAGTTCCTGAATTAGTGTAAGATGTGCAATTGTCTTTAACTTTTAATTTGAAAATGATTTTAAACTCAGAAAATGTAGGGAGGATGGAAGCAGTAAAAGACGGCAGGGTTTGGTTTGTTTGTTTGCTCTTCCATCAGAATCCACGTCAGCTCCATCATGGGATGCCTGCTTTTGTGCTTTCTTGTACTCTTTCCTTTCGTGTGTGTATGTGTATGTGGTGAGTGTATGTGTATGTTGTATAAGGTGTGTGTGTGTGTGATAGGTGTGTATGTGTGGTATGTGTGTGTGGTGTATAGTGTGTGGTGTGTGTGTGATATGTGTATAATGTGTGTATGTGTGGTGTGTGTCTGTGGTGCATAGTGTGTGGTGTGCTGTGTGTGGTATGTGTGTGATGTCTGTGTATGTGTGTGATATGTCTGCACAGTGTGTGTGTGGTATGTGTGTGTGATGTGTGTGTACAGTGTGTGTGTGATGTGTGTGCATGTGTGTGTGATATGTGTGTATGGTGTGTATGTGTGGTGTGTAGTGTGCGTAGTGTGTATATTTTCCCCTCAAACCATTTTAGACAAAGTCAGATACCTCGTGGCCTCCTACCTCTAAATCAGTAGGTGCATTTCTTATGCATAAAGATGTCCTTTTACGTAACTGGAGTATAGCTAGCAATCTCAGTAAATTTAACATAAAATAATACTTTCACTTCAATGCCCCCGGCCCATTTTTATCAACTGACTCAATGGTGAATTTATAGAGCTTTTCCTTTAATACAGAAGTCGGTCTAGAGTCAAAGATTGCATTTAGCTTTTAGGTCTATTTATGTTTCATTAATCTGGAACCTTCTAGGACCTTCCTTTGTAATGTACAATGTGACCTTTCTCCAAGCCTGGCATTCTTTAAATGACCATTTTTCTCATTTAGAGTTTGTCTAATATTTCCTCGTGGTTTGGGTTAGGTATTCTTGGCCAGGACACAACACAGATTACCACTAGGCCCTCAACATGTCACCTCTGTCCATCTGCACACATTGTCCGTACACTCTCGTTGCTGATGCAATCCACTAAGATACTGAATTTTCCTGTAATAGGTTTGACATTATCCCCTCCATAATAACTAGTAGGCTGCAGAGTCTTTGAAACCTTACGGATATCCTACTCTTCACCCTGAATTCCACATACATGGATGACTCTCACTTGATCTAATATTTGCCATTATGGTTGGAAATGCTAACTTTCTGGTTTCAGTACTTCCTCCTAATTTACCTATTGATTTTCTGTATTTCACAAGCCAGACTCCCCCATATGCTGACAAAATATGTGTTATTCATTCATCAACATGAAATCATAAGTTCCTATTTTAAGATTTATTTTATTTTTAATTATGTGTGGCTTCGTGCACTGGGTGCAGTGCCCAAAGAGGCCGGAAGAGGGCATCAGATCTCCTGAAAGTGACGTTACAGATGGTTGTGAGTCATAATGTGGGTGGTGGGTACCGAACCCTTGTCCTCTAGAAGAACAGTCAATGCCCTAAACCTCTGAGCCATCTCTCCAGTCCCATAAGTTCCTATTTCATTTTTTTTCTTTTTTCTTTCTTTCTTTTCTTTTTCTTTTTCTTTTTTTTTTGGGGGGGGGGGTTTCGAGACAGGGTTTCTTTGTAACTTTGGAGCCTGCACTGGAACTAGCTCGTGTAGACCAGGCTGGCCTCAAACTCACAAAGATCCTCCTACCTCTGCCTCCCGAGTGCTGGGACTAAAGGTGTGTGCCACCACCGCTCAGCTAAGTTCCGATTTCTAATGACATAATTAATCATTATACTTAAATTATCCCAGATTTAGCTACTAGAAACCTATTCCCACATGGCCTTTCAACTGTGTCCTTGTAAAATACTCTCATCTCCTTATGACTGCTTCCTTAATTTTTCACCTAACAACACATTCTAAGTTCACTTTGTACAGCCTTGCCCTGGCCCTAGAATTGCCTGTTCCCCCCAGGATCTTTGGTATAGTAGTCAGTGTTCTCTAAAGGAAAAGAACTGACAAAATGAATAGATATTAAAGGAGCATTTGTCAGGTTGGCTTACATGATATGGTCTAAGTCAGTGGTTCTCAACCCGTGGGTCATGACCCCCCCCCCCTTGGAAACTGAATGACTCTTTCACAGGGTCACACGAGACCAATGTAAAAATACAAATATTTACATTGTGAATCACAACCGTAGCAAAATCACAGTAATGAAGCAGCAACGAAAATAATTCTGTGGTTGGGGGGTCACCGCAAATGAGGAACTGTATTAAAGGGCTGCAGCGTTAGGAAGGTTGAGAACCACTGGTCTAGGTAATCCAACAATGGCTGTCTTTCCTACTGGAGAGTCTGAGAACATGGGGGCTACAGAGCCACACTTCAACAGTCCCAGTCTGACTCCTGGGGAGCCCCTGGTCTCCAGTCTATGTTAGAAGGCTGAAGAAGCCAGGTTCTTTTTTTTTTTTTTAAATCTTATTTCCTTCTTTGGTTAAGTTTGCTTTATTTATTTATATTTTATATACGAGTGCTCTGCATATATGCCTACATGCCAGAAGAGGGCACCAGATCTCATAACAGATGGTTATGAGCCACCATGTGGTTGCCGGGAATTGAACTCAGGACCTTTGGAAGAGCAGCCAGTGCTCTTGCTGAGCCACCTCTCCAGCCCAAGAAGCCAGGTTCTAATGGCAACAAAGAGTGGTGGCAGCAGTGACAAACAAAGATGCCAATGGGGCAGATGAACTTGTCAACAAGAAGGGGTGGAGGAAAAAAAAGTAAAAAGTATTATCGACATTTAGAGGGAGCTTTCCCACTTTACTACCTGAGCAAGAAAATCTTCGGTGCAACTATCTGCCAAAGTTAGCCAGTACAGATGAGAATGGTATTACAGACCAAGATCTGGATACCAGGTGTGCTCACTGCTGCTCTAATGTCTGCTTCTTAGCCCTTGCAGCAAAGCTGCATGGATGCACATGATGCATCCATATGCGTGCTGATACATGCATGCATACGTGCATTTTAGAAATATGGAGTACCCTGAAGCCTCAGTTTCGATCCATTTCAACAGGGATTTTTTTTCCCTTCCCCTAACTTCATATTATTTATTTTCTTTCCTCCTAATGAAACCTGGATTGCCAACAATGACATGTTAGCGCTAGTTTGCTGTGTTCTGTAACATATCAAAGTGTTTCAGAACTACTTTTTCCTATAATTAATTATAAAGGCTGTGTCTCCCTCTATTCCTCCATTTAAAATGAGGGTAGGGAATAAGGGCAATATTCCGTGGTAGGGTGCTTATCCAGCATGTGCAGAGCTCTGAGTTTATCATCCAGAACTGGAGAGGGACTTAAAACTTAGGGCATAGGGCTGGAGAGATAGCTCAGTGGTTAAGAGCACTGCCTGCTCTTCCAAAGGTCCTGAGTTCAATTCCCAGCAACCACATGGTGGCTCACCACCATCTGTAATAACGTCTGGTGCCCTCTTCTGGCCTGCAGCATACATACTGAAAATACTGTATACATAATAAATTTAAAAAATGAATCTTAAAAAAAAAAACTTAGAGCATATAGTCAAAGGCAGATCTCTCCCCCTCTCCCCTTTCCCCCTTCCATCTTCTCTCTCTCTCTCCTTCCATCAATGTGGTAATGTTATTCATCTGAATTAAAACTGATGGATTAGTTTCAGTTTGTTTTCAGTTTTAGAGGCTCTTTCCTATCCATATTAATCTGTGAATACACAAACACTAGCATGCATCCAGAAGTCAGAGCTACACAACAGACACTCAGAGAAGTAGTGCTCACTTCCTATTCTTCTGCCCGCTCCTCTTGTTGGCAGCCAACTTTAATGTTTCCTGACTCTCTGAGTCGTTCCGGGAGAAATAAGCAAATACAGACACTGACCTGTCTTTCCTTCTTCCCTACATAAAAAGCAAAACGCGGCGATGTTAACCTTGATGGCTGGATTGAGAGGCTCCTAGCGTGGGAAGGCACACTTCTATGAGGGCGTTTCCAGAGGGCATTGGCTAAGAACCCTTAATTTGAGAGGAGCCCACTCCACCGGCTGAGAGCTGAGGGTAATAAAAGGGAGAAAGGGGAAGAACATATATTCTCCCTCTCTCTTTCACTTCCTTCTCCCTCCCTCTCTGCCTCTCTTCCCCCTCCCCCTCTCTCTCTCCTTCCTGGCCCGCACAAGGAACTACTGTGCTCTATCATGCCCTCTGCTGGAATGGACTTAAGCCTCTGAAACCTTGAGCAAAACAAATTCTTCCTCCCTTATATTGTTTGTCAAGTATTTTGTCAGTAACACAGTCTGATACATACATAGATAGATAGATAGATAGATAGATAGATAGATAGATAGATAGATAGATAGATAGATAGATGATAGATAGATGATAGATGATAGATAGATAGATAGATAGATAGATGGTAGATGAAAGATAGATAGATGAATGATACAAAATGATTTCAATTTGTATATTATTTAATTTCAAATATAGATATGTACTTCATATATTATATATTATTAGGGCAAATTAAGGATGAATTACTATAAATCATGTTACTGTACCAAAGGATAAATACCAAGGTTTATTCAATACTGCAAAATAATACCCTGTTCTAATTAGTTTACCTGATAAAACATTAACCAAAACGACTTGAGGCGGAAAGGGTTTATTTGATTTACATGTCCCCGTCACGGTCCATCTGCCATCAGAGGAAGTCAGGACAGGAAAACAAGGCAGAAGCCATGGAGGAGTGTTGCTTCCTGGATTGCTCCCTGTGGCTTGCTCAGCCTGCTTTCTTACACAACCCAGGACTACCTGCCCAGGGTGACACCACCCACAGTAGGCTGAGCCCACTCATGTAAATCAACACTCAAGAAAATACCCCACAGACATGCCCACAGGGTAACCTCATGGGGACAGTTCCTCTCCCAGGTGACTCCATCACAAGGATTGTTAAACTAACTGTGTATGTGAGAAAGATCCAAGTTTGCAGAATGACAGCTCAATTCCAGGGTTACCCATTTACATGTGATCATACCAACTGCATATTTTGCCTTCCTGTTGAAACGCCAGCTGCATGTATCACTCATGAATATTTGTCCCACTGAATTAGTTAATTTCAAGGTTGTCTTCTCTCCGTCTATAAGGTTATTGAGGATATAATTATATTTGATTCTTGTCTATGTCTTTATCATAGGGAAATTATAAGTGAATTTGGTCCCCAGCAATTGAAGTTTGTCTGACGGGAAAGGAGGTGTATAATGGAAGATAGAAATACTGAGTAACAACGTAGAATGGGTACCATCTATCAATACCTCAATGTTTGACCAAGTGTAAGACTGTTGTTCAGAGAAACCTATTTCTTGGTGGCCAGGAAGACAGCTCAGCAGGCAGGGGGCTTGTTGTTGCACCCACATAAAAAACTCAGGCACTGTAGCACAGGCCTGTAATTCCAGTGTTGGGGAAACAGAGACTGTAGAAGCCCTGAGGCCTGCTGGCCAGTCAGTTCAGCCAAGTTAGTGAGCTCCAGATTCAGTGAGAGACCTTGTCTCAAAAGATGAGGTGGTGCACAATACATCTGCACACATACATGCATGCACACACACACACACACACAAGCCTATGGACAAGAAAAGTAAGCTATTTCTTCCCGACTGCTTTATTATAATTTCTACCACAATTTTGTTTAAACAAATACATTTCCTAAGTATGCTTAAAAGCAACCCTCTATCAGATTAAAAGAAAGATGCCTTGTTTCAGAGATGGTGGCCAAAGCCTAGGGAACTTAAAATAAATAAATAAAAGGGAATGATAAATTCTGTTAAGCTTGATCTTAGGGTGCCTAAGTAAATCTCCAAACTTTGATTAGATGTGTCATTGTAGAGAGGCACCTTGGTGAGAAATGGAAGCAACTGGGATTCCCTGAAGCATGAAATCTAAGTGTATCATTCTTTACCAACATGCGCTTATGACCAGCAAGGCAACCTTCTTAGTTGGGGAGTAAATAACCAGCCTTGAGAGCTTGCCAAAGCATCCACACACTATTTCTTCGAATCTTGACTGCTTTAGAAAATGTTTTCTAACAGTTTTCTTCTAGAAGGAGAAACCCAGGTAGGCCTTGCTTTATCTAAGACCAATGGGTTGTGGCTTTCTGAGACTACACAGCACGGGCCAAAGAAGTCAAGTTAAAAGCTACCAGGTGATATGAACTGACTGGAGAAACAGGAATCCAACTTTAATTAAAGAAATTGTTAATTACCCTTCTCTCTACAGACATTTCTGCACTCTTGGTCTTCAGCCCTGGCATGGACATGGCTTCCATCATGCTAAGAATATCCCTTCCAAGTTCTATTTGGCCACAAAAGAAGCCTCTTCTGTCCTTCCTAGAGCCATACGTCCCAGTCCTTGAAGCTCAGATCTGTCACTGCCGCAGAAACCATAAGGAGAAACCACCTAGCTAGCTCCTTCCTCGCCCAGGCATGAGATGTACAAAGCACTGGACCCTCCCAACCTCCCTCCTGATTTTTCTTCCTTTCTTAGTTTCCTAGGGACATAGGTTCTGGGCAGCCTACTTCCTGAACAACTGGGAAATCTGAGATGCAACCCCCAAAACTAACCCCGAACCCAGAAAGCATTGTCAATGTTCAGTGACCATCAGTCCACGGCTTGTAACTGCCAATGACCAAAATATGTGGGCAATCATGAACACTTTGACAAGTCTCCCAAGCCCACATGTGATCAGGTTCAACACTGACTCTTGACACTTGGGAGTAGCAAGTTCTCCTCGCTATGCCTCATTGCCTTCATTCACAAGGTAAGGACCATCCATATATCCATTTCTTTCCTTACTGCTGTGACAGAAATGCCTGAAAATGACATGTTTAAAAAAGGAAAAGAAAATCCCGGTTTCTGCACAAGGCAGGTGGTCAGTCATGCCCACCATTGGGAGGCAGAGAAAGACATGAATGCCGGTGGTGTGCAGGACTTCTTTTATTCAGTAAAGGACCCCAACCCACAGAATGAGGCCACCCTGAGTTCGCATGAGTTTTCCTACCACAGCTAGCCCAAGGATGTGAAAACACTAACATGGCACCTGCCTGTTTAATGTCAACTGTCTCATCCACCATGTCACTGTATTCCTGTTCCAAACCTTGTATTTTTGTCCCATTTCCAACCGGTTGTCAAGCACAGGCATTCTGCCTGGGGACATTTCAAATCTTCTTCCTCTCCCCTACGTCCTCTTTGCCACTGCTTGAACATCCCATCCCCTCTTCCCCCTTAACAAGGAAGTCCTGAATTTTGGCAGGTCACAGAGCCAGCCAGCCAGAGGAATGCATTTTCCAGGTCTCATCGAATTAGGCGGCTTTGCGGCTAAGCTCTAACCAATGGGAAGTAAGAAAATATGATAGGTTAGACTTCTGGAGTTTCCCTTTTACTCTTTAATATTTTCAAATTATGTGTATATGAGTGTGTTTGCTTATGGCTATGTGCACATGAGCGCAGTGCCCACAGAGGCCCGAGGTATGAGCATCCCCTGGAGTTGGAGTCACAGGCAGTTGTGGCCCACCCAACACCGGTGCTGAGAACCAAACTTGGGTCCCCTGCAAGAGCAGAATGTGCTCTTAACCACTGGGCCATCTCCCCGGCTCTGAAGTTCCCCTTTTAAAAGTATGGTTTTTCCAGACCCTCTCTTCACTTCACTGCTGATATGGTCTAGAAAGCAACGGCCCCACCCCAGGGCCAGCAGCACAGAGATCTGGAAGATGACATACTCCCTGATAACTTTACAGCCTACGCAGCCATTCTTGGCCACCTGCTACTGTCTAAGAGACAGAAATAAACTTGTGACAGTGACAGATACAAGTGAAATTAATCATGACTAGTATCCCATCACTTCTCTCTCTTCTAGATTACAGCAAAGGCTTTCTGTATTTAGTTTCTTTGCCTCTCAGTATCTCTCCCCATCCATCCTCCTGTGCCTACTTCACACACACACATATACACATACACATATGCACACACATACACATACACATACACATACATATACACACACGTACACACATATACATACACGTACACACATACACATACACGTACACACATACACATACACACACATATACACAGACACAAACACATACACACACACACACACACATACACACTGCTTCCAGATCAGTCTCCCAAGAACACGGCTCTCTTTATTCCCTCACAGACCCACCCACCCACACGGACCAATCACTTCAGATACCATCATTTGGCCCCACCTACCTCTCACCCTTACCCTGACTCCTCCCCTTCTTACCCAATCAAACTCAATCTCTTCTTGTTTGACTCCCTTACTCCACTCTCCCCTAGCCTTGCATCTTCACCCATATTCTGTTCTTTCAGAGTTTATGTGCTCAAACTGGAACTGTCTTTCAGGGCTCAGCTGGCATGTGATCCATCTCTGGAGCCAACTGGTCTACTCCCAAGCCAGAAGTCTCTGCCCTCAGAACCTCCCCAGCGCTCTCTTCCTATTCATGTCAGGGATCCCTAAAGGCCTTCCTGTACCAAGACCAGTCAAACTCCTGCCCTTCTGGCCAGACATCTCCTTTGCCTAGTGAGGCCCTGGACTCACCTACTCAACTTGTCTCTTGGTTCTCTTCCTACCCAGGGACATTGCTCTTCAGCCTTGTCTAGCCCATCTCCTCAGGTCCCACCCACCTCCTGGGGATGAAGCACATAAGCCATGTCCACTCTTCTTCCTAAGATCCCAAGCACAAACTAAGGCAGGATCCCACCCAAGTTCACTGTGGGGAGCCAATGAGTTCACTAGGCTTACTTACCGAGCAGTGGGTGAGGGGTTATGGGCAGGTGCAGGGATGAACTTAAAGCAGCCACACTGAAGGTCCGCACCCATGGATGATGACTCCTCCGTGTCTGTAGATCAATGGTTCTCAACCTATGGGTCACAACCCCTTTGGGGTCAAATGATCATTTCTTGGGGGTTGTATATCAGATATCCTGTATATCAGATATTATCTTCATACTTCATAACAGTAGCAAAATCATAGTTATAAAGTGTCAATAAAATATTTTTAAGGTTGGGAGTCCCCACAGCATGAGGAACTGTAGTAAAGGGTCACAGCCTTAGGAAGGGTGAGAGCCACTGGTGTAGACAGAGCCTCCTCGCGCAGTTCTTCCCCTCCTGTATACTCTAACCCCTTCCTGGGGTCATGGGCAATTGGTGCAGAGCTGCATATAACTGACTGGGAGGAGCAGCTGAAAACCCAGGTAGGGTCCCATGACCCTCCCCATCCCTCTTTCTATGAGAACATCAACAGTCAACAAGTCCAGCGGTGATGATCTTTTGTAAGCAGTCAGAAGGAATGAGTTATCAATCCATGGAACAATGGGAATCTCCAAGGAAATATTCTGAGTGGAAAAGTCAACCCCCAGAGTTAGAATTGCATGATTCCATTTATATGACTTTCCTGAAGTAGTGTCTTAGTCACTGTTCCATTGCTGTGAAGAGACACCATGACCAAGGCAACTCTTATACAAGAAAACATTTCATTTGGGCTGGTTTCAGAGATTTAGTCCATTATCATCATGGCAGGGAACATGAACACATTGGGCCTAATGTGGGCTTTTGAAACCTCAAAGCCTTCCTCCAGTGACATACTTCTTCCAACGAGGCCACACCTCCTAATCCTTTTCAAATAGTGCCATATCCTGACTCTTATACATTCAAATATATGAGCCTATGGGGGTTATTTTTATTCAAACTACCATAAGCAGTACCTGCTGCAAGACAGACAGCAGAGTAGGAATGGCTGGTGTTGGGGAAGGATCGGAAAACTGGGGCAAGGTGGATAGTTAGGAAAGACGGCGTGAGGAATCCCTTCACATTGGACCTGTGCTGTACCTTGGCTTTGGTGGACACACACCAGGAAAGTGTATGAGACTAAACATACATATACATACTCTTCAGAGCAGATAAAACTGGGAACTTCAGAATAAAATTTGTGCATCATATCAGGCCATTTCCCTGGTTGGGATTACAATATGGGACAATGAGCAAAACTGGGAGAGAGTACATGAGATTTCTTTATGTAGTTATTACAGCATTATGCAAATCTAGAGTTCTCTTGAGACAAAAAAGCTTAACTAAAACAATAGTAACTACACTGTGAAGTTCACACATTCATCGTGTTTGTTCTCCATCTCCCCATCCCGTGGCATACTGCTGTATAGGACTACCCTCTGGGGCAGACTGCCACCATTTTCAGCTGATGAAAATGGTATTGGTATACTGCTGGACCTCATGGCACTGGCCTGTGATCCTAACTGCTTGGAAGGATGAGGTGCAAGTCTTCTTGGGCTACAGAACTAGTTCAAAGCCATCCTGGACAACTCAGTGAGACTCTGTTTCAAAATAAAAAAATATTGCTCTTTGTTCTGCCTTCTGCTCTTAATCTGTATAAAAGCAAGTTCTGAAATAAATTCTGGGCGCTTAGGCTGTTTTGACATGACCAAACAGACCTCCCGATTCTATCCTGTGTTTTTGTCTCAGTTTCTTCCACCTTTTATTTTCTTAACCTTAATGTCCCTCCAATCCAGGAACCCTAGCTGACTTTGTTGAAGCAGGCTCCCACACAGTACCATAAAAAAAAAAGTGTGAAAGTGTGGGGTCAGGGAGGGCAGGCGCTTGTGTGAGGGATGTGTGTGTGTGTGTGTGTGTGTACATGTGTGTGTGTAAGTGTACTGGTATACATAAACATGTTCAGTGCACATGCTGAGGTCAGAGCAGGATACTAGTGTCTACCACTCTCCACATTGCTTTAAGACAGAGTCACACACTGAACAGGAAGCTCCGTGATTTTTGACTTGTCTGGCTAGTCAGTGAGCTCTTCCAACCTGCCTGCAACGCTGGGGTGGCAGGCATATACAGTTATGCCCGGAGTTTTACATGGGTGCTGGGGATTCGAACTCGGGTCCTCATGTTTACATAGCAAGTGCTGATACCATTGAGCCATCCTTTTTTTTTTAATTTTTCTTTTTTTTTTTTTTTACAACTTTCAGTGAAGAATTTATACTGCTGACAGAAAAAAGAAATGGTGCAAGAGGGGGCTGTTATAATCTGAAACTAATGTTTAGTTTATGAAATCTTCCATCTGCCTCTGTCCAAAACACAACCCCAGTGTACTCTGGGAAGCCTGGAGCTACAAGGCCTTCTCAGGAACACAAGTATTTCTGAAGCAAAGCATCTAGGACTCTAGGATCCTAGCCATCTCTGGATAAAGAGGGATTTTGGAAAATCCAATAACTGTGTCCAGGGAAGCCTCAGACCCAGGTCTGAGAGCTTGTGCAATTTTCCCATCCCTATAACTTCAATCCAGTTTTGGCATTTAATAACAGCAATAACCAATGACAGTCAGGTAATGGTGGCTGACGCCTTTAATCACAGCACTCAGGAGGCAGAGACAGGTGGGTCTTTGTGATGGTTCAAGGCCAGCCTGGTCTAGAGAGTCTCAGGACAGGCTCCAAAGGTACACAGAGAAACCCTATTTGGAAAAACCAAAAAAAATAAAAGAAAAGAAAGGAAGGAAGGAAGGAAGACCAATGGAAGGAAGGACTGGAACAAACTTGTTAAGTAAATATGGCATCCCAAGCTCTACCATCTGGATAATTCGTCTCAAAGATAAAGTCAGTAGACTCAGAGCAGAGATCATCTCCATGAAAGCCTTGGGAGTGTACTAGAATTTCTTGCACTCAAAGCAACTTCTTTGGGAGAGAAGTTGTTACTATACAAGACAAACTACCAACCCAAAATAATTAGGAAGGATCCAGACCAATTAGGGGGTTTTGTTCACGTTGATTTCATCCCAGCTTCCAACATTCTGAGGCGTCTCTGCATAATCCAGGGCCGTCCCTCCCAACCGCAGGAGGTCACAGATGAGATGGAAGGCCTGACCCAAGCTTCATGAAGAACAGATGTCCCCACTTGGTGCCAATTAGGAGGCAGGAACTACGCTCTCGAGTTCTAGCCTCCGATTATCTGGTTATGTGAAGTTCCGTGCAACTGAAACTGCTTTGAAAGCTGTGCCACATGGCAGCTATTTGAAATTATCTCATTTCTAATTATAAACCAGATAGAGCTGGATGTCTGCAAAGGGGCATGGGGACACTGCAGAGATAATCTGGGTTCACCACATTCCTTGGGTGGCAGGTGGTTGAAATATTTAAAGAACTTTCTGTGCTCAAGATAACCTTGAGCCTGGAGGGGTGAGTAGGAAATTCGCACACAAAACATTTACTTAGACCTGATGTTAGAGACATGGTTGGGTTGAACCACTCTTTTTACAAAGACACATGGTGGCAAAAGTGGGCTTAGGGCGGGGCTGGAAAGATGGCTCAGAGGTTAAGAGCATTGCCTGCTCTTCCAAAGGTCCTGAGTTCAATTCCCAGCAACCACATGGTGGCTCACAACCATCTATAATGAGATCTGGCTTGCAGGCATACAGAATATTGTATACATAATAAATAAATAAATATTTTTTAAAAAAGTGGGCTTAGGGCTTCAGTGCTAAACTGAGTGAGCCTGGTACGTTCCTAAGTCTCTAAAGCCTCAGGTTATATATCCATAGAAGGGGAAAGCTCTTGAAAGTTTCAAGAGTGGTACCATGGTTTGAATAGCTATGGCCCCCATAGACTCATGTGTTTGAATGCTTGGCTTGTAGGGAGGGGCACTATTAGGAGGTGTGGCACTGTTGCAGTGGGCGTGGCCTCATCGAAGGAAGTGTGTCACTGTGGAGGCAGAGTTTGAGATCTCATATATGCACAAGCCGTGCCCAGTGAGACAGTCTCCTTGCGGATCAAGATTTAAAATGCTCAGCTCCTTCTCCAGCACCATGTCTGCCTGCACACCGTCATGTCCCACCATGATGATAATGGGCTAAGCCTCTGAAACTGTAAGCCAGCCCCAGTTAAACGCTTTCTTTCTCAGCGTTGCCGCAGTCATGGCATCTCTTCACAGCATTAGAACACTGACTAACACAGGTGGTGTTCTGAAAATTGGGATAATGCATATGAAACCATCTCACCCTGAGTGCAGCATGTAACCATTGGCCCATCATGTGGCGATCGTTATTCTAAAGATTATTATAATTACTACACATCATGATTGTGTGTTTGGAATTGGAGGTCAGCATAAGTCTATTGCTTACGACTAGCTGTTCTCAGGAAAGGTCTGTTTACAGTGGCACTGAAAAACCAAAAGAGAGGAAAACAATCTCCCACTTCAGCATTATTACATGAACCCCCAATTTTTCTTCCTCCTCCCACCTTGTTCTCAATTCACAGCCCTTTCGGACAAAGGGCTATCTCAGAAACACAATGTAAGCAGGGTACCACACTCAGACCTAAGGTGCTCTGATCAGGAGGTCACATGAAATTGTGTGTCCAGTCCCCTCCAGAGCTGGCCAGGCAAGCTGACCCATGCCAGAACTGTGAACGCAGAATAAGGCTGGTCCACATGAGCAGACCCATGAGACTGGACTCTAGGAAGGAATGGTCCCAGGTAAGGGATGTGACTCACCTAGACATAATCACACATGATCAACCTTCATTGGCAGCCCGCCCACTAGAAGTTTAATGAACTGTAAATAAAACAATTATTTCAACAGTATTCGGTTGATGAAGCCTGGGGTAGCCCCTTGTAAATCCCTTACACTTCATCAGCTGCTCATAAATTTTAGGCATGTCATTTGGTGCTTATTTTCATAGCTAGACATAGTATCTTGGGTTACAGCGTGATAATCCGACCTACATGTGAGAAAAGGAAAAGAAGTATAGAAGTAAGTCAAGCAATACTCAAAATATTTTGACAGCCGGCATGACACAGACATGGACCGCTCAGGCAGAAGTCCCACTTCAGAAAGGACACTGTCACTTTCCACAAACCCAGTGCCCCAGTACCAGCATGTGCTGGCTAAGGGCCTGAGTGGAATTGATTTTTCTTCACACAGTCAGAATGAGTACTAACCAGCCAGAACCAGCTTGGCACAGAAACCTGAATGCCAAGTTTAATCCTGTGTGACTGAAAGAAGTTGAGCCTCATAGCCCCCTCCCCAAACTGGTAAAATCCAGAACTCCACAGGCCTGCAATTACATAGTGCCACCATGAGCATGACTATAATACCGTTTTACAGTGCATAGGAGAACTGTGGAGTTCTCGTTACAGAAGAGAGGGTTGCAAAAGACTCCTCTCACCATGGGGGAGACTGAAAACATCACAACGTATAGTTTTCTGTGATTAATTTTTATGAAACCAAGCATATAGGATCATGTACCTGATTTCTGTATTTTTTAAATGTGCCTTGGGGGACTTTCAGAAAACCAGGAGAGGCAGAAACAACAATAAGATCCATCCGGATTTTGACAAAGGGTAAAATCCCAGCTTCCAATCCCTAACTGTCCTTCTTTCTGCCCCCACCCACATTACTAATCAGGGAGAGCTACACAAAATCCCAAGTCCACCCCAAATGAAGAACACTTTCTTATTTCAAAGATGCTGCAAGAAAGTCCTTTTGGTCTTTATACAGTGACTAACACTCTAGCTTGCCAGAAACGCCTGTGTAACAGAGATGGCCAGTCTCTCTGCTTGCCCACAGGTCCCCCAAGGCATTTACGTGGTTTGGCTTCTTTCTAAACAGGGGCACTACAGGATAGTAGGTCATCTACAAGGACTCCCCAAGGTCCCGGGGAGCAGAGGACAAGCAGGAGGGAAGAGCAAGGCGAGACCACGAATCAGCCAGCTGTGGTCCTCCACTCCGGCTCACATTGTGGTGTTAGTACAGCCTTCCCTCTATGCTCCCATGGGCCTCTGCTTCGGGACTGCAAGCCAGCTCTGGTGTGCAGGGCACAGGTGGGTTCACTTGCCTCAAGGACCCACAGCTCCGGGCACCTTTCCTTCCCTCAAGCCCTGATCCCCAAATAGCTCGTAACACCCTTTTTTGGGAGTAGGGAGGCCCAGAAGACTGTGAGAGCCAAAGCTACATTTTAAGTTTTAATTACAAAGCCTGTGAGATCCAGGAAACAAAACTGCCCCTTGCCCAAGGACAGACAGTCCAGAAATGCTGGAGGCTGTTGTTCACGGGAGATAACGAGTCACATGCTTTTCATTCCCCTAAACAAGTTTGTCTAACTCGTGCACACCGATGGATTTGGTCCCGTGTGGAGAGAGATTCACAGACTGGAGGGACAGCAGGATGTATGCTTGCCCCTGATTGGACCTGATGGGAAATGCAGTGCATTATGGGTTTTCCTTCTTAAGCCCTTGCCATACTTGATTCTGGGCCATTTCCTGGGGGTGGACCTGATCAGAGACCATCCACCTGGCCAGTATGTAGTTAAAGCTTGTTTCAAATTTGGCTTTAAGCTGTGTTGGTGGTCTTTTCTCACCACTGGGATTAACACTATTACTTTTTCTATGTCTCTGAAAGTCCCAGCCATCTCCCTGAGCAGAAAAGTGAAATGATTCAAGATGGTATTTTCCTCAAGACAGCCAAAATATCTTGCTAAGACCAGGAGATAATGAATATTTACTCTCTAAAAGAACACACTGCTGGCCGGGCGGTGGTGGCGCACGCCTTTAATCCCAGCACTCAGGAGGCAGAGGCAGGTGAATCTTTGTGAGGTCGAGACTGGTCTAGAAGAGCTAGTTCCAGCGCAGGCTCCAAAGCCACAGAGAAACCCTGTCTCAAAAAACCAAAAAAAAAAAGAACACACTGCTATACTTTAATGTACATTTATTTTCAAGTTTTTGAATGCAATGTTTTCTTTAAGAATCTCATGAAAGCATAAAATGTATTTTGATCACATTCAATCCCCTCCTTAAGTCCTTTCACACACAAATACATGCTTGCTCTGTCTCTCTCATGTGTGTCTGTGTGTGTGTGTGTGTGTGTGTGTGCATGCACACCCACTCTATCACCACCACCACCACGCCCAACTTCATGTCTTCTTTTTGGCGTTTGCTTATTTGTTTATTTTCCAAATCCACCAAGTCCATTTGTGCTGCCCATACACTCATGGGCTAGGATCAATCACTGGAGTGTGGTGGACCTACAAAACCACAGACTCTGCCTTCTCCAGAAGCCACCAACTGTCAATGTCACCTCAGATGGGAGAGGGACTTTGTGAGTCCCTCCCTAATCCATGCTAGAATCTTGACTGGCTTGACCCTGTACAGGCCTGCTGCAGGCCACGGCACTCATACTGTGAGTTCACAAAAGGGTCCTGTCATAGCCAGAAGAAGTGTTTCACCCAGGTACTCTCTGACCCTTGGGTCTTACAATCTTTCCAGCCTTTCTTATACAATGGCCCATGAGCCCGTGGGGCCCATCTCTGGCTGAGCACTCCCCAGAGACTTACTGTCTGCAGCTTGAGCATTTGTGCTTCTCCTTTAACTTGGAAGCCCCATCCCAAAGTAGCTCAGGTACGCCTGAAGGCAGGGCCTCCTAAAAGTTAGTGACGCTGAAATGTTTACACAACTGAATTGTGTAGGTATAAAAAATAGACATCAGGGCTAGGAAGACGACTCACTCGATAAAGCGCTTGCCTTACAGGCATGAGGACTTGGACCAGTCCCAGAACTCTCTTACAAAGCCTGGAACCATGAAGCATGCCTAAGTTCTAAGTTCTAAGGAGGCAGAGACTGGTAGATGCCTGGAGCTTGCTGGCCAGCCAGCCAGGCCTAATCAGTGACTTCTCGCTAATGAGAGACTCCATCTCAAAATAAGGTAGGCAACGGCCGAGGAAAAAGAAGACAAAGTTGTCCTCTGGCCCACACATGCATGCACACCTGCCACACATGTTCACCCGCACACACATGAACATGCATGCATATGTGTGTATACATGTATGTGTGTATATGAGTATATATAAATATACAAAAAATAAAGTATACAAATTAGAGATTTACTGATAATAAATGATAAATTTATTTTAAGACAATTCTTGGCTATTCTCTTTCTTCAGCTGCTTTTGGCTCAGCTCTAAATACTCAATGACAGCCATGGGAAGGCTCTTACAGCCCTCTCTCTCCATCATTCGACACAAGTCCCCAAGCTGCCTACTGAAACAGCACCACCTTGCACCAAGGCCGTCGAGTGCAGCAAGGATGTTAAGGCAGGTGGTCCCCAAGCTGTGATCAGCTTTGTTTTTGAGACCCTGGAAGCACCATGGAGCATCATAGCCTATACAGCAATCTAGGCCGCTAGACCTATCCATGGCTTCCTCCTACAGGAGGGTTCAGACTTGTATCAGAAGCTGACAGCTCCTGGGCTTTCCAGCTCACTCCCCACTTTCTTGCCCATAGGAGTCCCTTGTGTGTTTGAACCTGTTTTGACATCTACATCTTCAAGGACTCAAGTGAACACAGCGTTCAAGGCGGGGGGGGGGGCGGGAATGAGGATGTATCTCAGTTGGTGGAGTACTTTCAAAACACACGTGAAGCCCTAGGCTGGATTCCTAATACTACATCAACCTGCATGGCAGCACATGCATGTGAGACCAGTGCTCAGAATGTGGAGACAAGTGAAGACAAGAGAGGGAAGGAGAGGGGAGGGGAGGAGGGGACGGGAGAGGAAGAGAGGAAAGGACAGGAGAGGAGAGGAGAGGAGAGGAGAGGAGAGGAGAGGGGAGGGGAGGGGAGA
>JAQHUG010000154.1:3108115-3135355 GCA_028555095.1 Dicrostonyx torquatus | reverse complement strand
GAGGGGGGAGGGGAAAGGAAGGGTGGGGAGAGGAAGAGAGGAGAAGGGAGGGGAGAAGAGAAGAGGGGAGGGGAGAGGGGGACAAGAGGGGAGGAGAGAGGAAGAGAGGAGAAGGGAGGGGAGAAGAGAAGCGGGGAGGGGAGAGGGGGACAAGAGGGGAGGAGAGAGGAAGAGAAGAGAGGGGAAGGAAGGAGAGGAGAGGGCAAGGGAGAGGGGGAGGAGAGGGGAGGGGAGAGGGGGAGAAGAGGGGAGGAGGAGAGGAAAGGGGAGAGGAGGAGGGGAGAGGAGATGAGAGGAAAGAGAAGGGGAGAGGAGGGAAGGGGAGGGGAGAAGAGAGGAGGGGAGGAGAGGGGAGAAGAAGGGAGGGGAGAAGAGGGGAGAGAAAAAACAATCACAGCACCTGCAGAAGGTTAGGTGAGGGGAAAGAGTTCAAAGTGAAATGAATACAGCCAGCCCGAAGCCTGAGGAAGTGACAAGAAGCCAGGCTGGTTCCACCCTAAACTCTTAAGTAAACTGTTTCTTACGCTGCCCCCTCTGGGGAATACACTTAAAAGATGGTAAATATGTCAAGAGCACCCGTCCTACTTGGCTGGCAGGACCCATAGCAGTAAGGTAGGCAAGGAGAGTGGAGGATTAGAAACTGCAAAGGAAATGTGCCCTAACGCACACCAAGATGCATAATCAAACTGAGCGATTAAAACGGTTTCCTTGTAACAAGCCTTCATCATGAAAGCCCATAAAGTCGCTGTCAATCAGGTGCTCTTGTAAAAGTGAGGTTTTTTTTTTTTAAATCAATTTAGATTCTTAATGAAAATGAGTCCTAGGGCATGAGAAAATTTTGTTAACCATCCGTGTCGCCTAATCGTCGCTAACGAGGATTCTCATACTTAAACTTGGCCGAGGACTAACATGCTGACAGCAGGTTTATTAAATGAAATCATTGTAATATCGCAGCCAGGGACTAGCGCTAAGAGCGTCTTTGGGGTTTGTGGTGGGTGTCATTTAACTAAGAGCACGGAGTTGATGGGCCTGGGTAACCAGGTTAATCTGCCTTTTAGCTGTGATCTGGGGGATACAGCAAAAAAATGGAGTTTCAGCATGATCTGAAGACAAGGTGGAGCCGGTGAGTGATGGAACAGAATCTCTTTATCCCACCATGAAAACCAAGGGGCCTGGAGAGTGGTTAAGCCTCTATCAGTCACTAGCAGGCTAAACGCTCCAAAGAGCTCTTAAAGGCAGGTCTGTAACAAAGAGGGCAAAGGCAGGGCTTAGGCAGCCTCATCAAGCTGACTTGGTTTTGCTGCAGTGTTTGAAAGGTCTTCGTAGGCCGGGGGATTACTGCTAAGAGGACCAGCTCTGGGCAAAGCGGGAACAAGAGAACAGGCTCCTGGCCCTCGTCACTTCTCCCTTCCTCTGACTTAAGGTCACTCATCCAGGACTTAAAATGGGGAGTAGGGCTGGGGACATAGCTCAGAAGTTGAACACTTGACCTCACTCGATGTGCTGACCTGGGTTTGACCCAGTACCACACAAATAAAGGGTGGGAGGAGGAACCACTGTGGGATCTGTCCTATCGCCTTACCCCACAGTTAGCACAAACCGACTGTGGTGGGTTTGCTGAGATCTTCTAAGAACATTTCGGTTGAATCTGCCCTATCCTCCACCCTGATTGCTCTCTAGCATCTCCAAAGAGACCAGACCAACTCCCCTGCCCATGTCACTGGTGCTTTTAAGGGGAAAGGCGTGGGTCTCTGCAGCAGGAAATGGACTGGGAGACATTGAAACAGAGAACAATGAAGCGGCAAACGGCCTCCTCCATAACTATGCAATACAAGCCTCAACATTAGAGGAAGGCGCTTGCTGAAGGGACAACAGCATCTGGGGGAATGTTTACACCTAGTTTGATAACTGCTTTTTCTTTCTTTTGTTTTTTGTTTTGTCTTGTTTTACTGCTATAGTATACCCAATTTTAGTTGTTTTCGAGACAGGGTTTTATTGTATCTCAGGCTGAACTCAAACTCCTATTTAGCAGAGGATGACCTTAACCTCCTACCTTTGTCTCCCAAGTGCTGGAATTACATGCCTGTGCCAATATACCCAGTTCCTGGGGTGCAGAGGGGGGAACCCAGGGCTTCACGGCAAGCACTCTACCGACTGAACTACCTCTCCAGCCCCATAATATACATAATTAAAGTAGACGATGATTTGCGATGCCCTATGTCTCCCTGAAGAGCAGAACTCCCATTACATAATGAGTTATGCACTTTCTAACTCTGGCCTTCCAAGATATTCTCAAATATAGTAACCAAATAACTTAACGTTTTTCAAAAGCCTAAAGTTTAGGGGCTGGAGAGATGGCTCGGAGGTTAAGAGCATTGCCTGCTCTTCCAAAGGTCCTGAGTTCAATTCCCAGCAACCATATGGTGGCTCACAACCATCTGTAATTGGGTCTGGTGCCCTCTTCTGGCCTGCAGGCATACACACAGACAGAATATTGTATACATAATAAATACATAAATATTTTTTAAAAAGCCTAAAGTTTAATCATTAAAGCATAATCTAAGCAAAGTCGTCACAGAAAAAAAGTCTTCGAAGTCTCAAAAGGTCCTCAGTGAAAGGGGTTGAAAGCAAAGACGGCTCCATGTCCAAGTCAAAGCTCAGAGAATCACAGTCTGCAAGGTCACACAGCAAAGATGAGGCTCCGGAGTCGGGGCTACTGCTGGGCCCTTGCCACCCTGACCCATCTGTCTTCTGAACAAAGGGACTCTTTTCAAGTCCTTAGACTTGAGACCAGAACTTCTACAGGACAAACAAAGCCTTGTCTAATATGTCTTCAGACCAACTGTTTTCCCCCAGGAATCTGTGCCCAGCCGTCCCACCTCCTGACTTGATTGGAGCTCCTGGCTCTATTGAGCTGCGGTTAAAGAGCGAGGCGAGGAGCCGGTGTTGGGCATCTCTAATAAGCATAAGCCGGCCGGCTGCTAAATCCTTTTCAAGAATTGAAGCCCTGGCTGTCGAACTGCTTTTCAGTCAAATTACAGAGGATCGTGTTTTGGATGATTAGGTCTGTGATGAAACTGGTTATAGAAGCTATTTCAGAAGCCACAGTGGCTCCCACTTAAATCTGGACACGAAGCCCTGCCAAAGACACTCCATCTAAAGCGATTGCAACTCGTTCCGCTCTTCTGCCCATGTCAATATTCTCTCCTTCACAGAGGTAATCAATAACTAAAGAGGAGGCAAAAAAAAGCAAATCTTGGTTTTAAAAATGCATGTTTGGCTGTCTCTGGAAGCATAAGATACGACCTCACCGCAGCAGCCTGGAGACGGGTCTGATGACCCTAAGGAGGAGGCTTTGTTCCATGTCTCAGCCATCCTCCAAACCACTTCTGTCCTCTGTTTACTTCGGAACTGTTTCATTCATAGCGTGCCAAGGATGCTGTCGTAGACAACCCAAGCTTCTGCGCATAAAGTGGGTGGGAGCTCTGATAGCAAGCTGAGCAGGTTGATCACCAGCAAACACATCAGTACCTTTAATCCCAAAAGCCCACTCTCTGGCCTGAGAGATCCCACCCAGCTCTGAAAAATCAACCCATTTCAACTGGGTAATAGCCAAACTCCAGATGCGGCACACACGTCAGAAGTGTCACTAACCGGCGTGAACTATTACCGCTAAGTACAAGCTCTTGTCTTAATTTGTACTTTATGAAGAAATTCCCAGAGCAAATCTTACGTACTATAAGGTGTCACGCAACAACCAAAACAAACACACACACACAAAGAAAATATAAAATTGAGTTGGGTAATGGTTTTCTTCCTTTATGCTGTGGTTTGGGGCCCTGTTTGGTTTTGATTTTCATTTTGCTGTCTTTAGGTTTCATGTGGTTAGGTTTTGCTTTGTTTTGTTTTTTTTTTAATTTAACCCTGTAAGAAACCCAGAACATTTAGGAAATGCTCTTCTGAACAAGCTCGAGCAGCTGTTTCTGCCCTTCTCTTCCCTAAGTCGTAATCCCCGGTGAAGCAGATTTGAAGAAAACTACACCACACTTACTTTGGACAAGTGGGATCACTCTTTCCACTCCAACTGTTAGTAATCCCTAAAGGGGTTTGATTTCCTGCCCTGAATTCACTGCAGATGGGATGTAATAAAGAAGGTAGGAAATAGCAAATGCCCTCGGCACCAAGGCTCTCCAGC
Source organism: Dicrostonyx torquatus (assembly GCA_028555095.1). Taxonomy (NCBI): domain Eukaryota; kingdom Metazoa; phylum Chordata; class Mammalia; order Rodentia; family Cricetidae; genus Dicrostonyx; species Dicrostonyx torquatus. Next base: position 3,131,160 of record JAQHUG010000154.1, on the reverse strand, counting down.
AAGTGCACGCTGGAGGGGCATAAGCTGGCTCCGAGAACACTGAGAGAGGGCTTAGGTGAAGAGCCTTCCCCACATACAGCTGCCCAAGAATTGCCTGAAGCAGAGAGATCTTTGAAAATGTGACATTAGCTAATGAGAGTGGGTGTTCTCTGCAATGATAACTCTGGCCATCCTAGCTGCCTTGGCCAATACAAGTGCAAACTTCTGAAAATATTCTATAGTGATGAACACGATGTTTACTACAAGGGATCTGCCATGGTCCAAATGTGAAACAACCCCACGGGATCATGGGTTTGGACACTTGGTCCCAGGGGATGGTGCTTGTTTTGAAAGGTTGTGGACACTTCTGGAGGTGGCCCTTTGCTGCAGGGCCCCCGGAGCATGGGTCTCATTACTTATAATCTATCCTGTTGTCACCAGAGCTCCCTGCTTCCCTACTGCCTACCTGACATCATACCACCCTTTTCCTACCATGAGGCACAGTATCCCCAAACCCTGAGCCAATACATATCCTGTCTCCCTGGTTTCTGTCAGGTACGGGGACAAGATCCAGGAAGCCTTACGCTTATCCCCAGCTGCTTTTGTGACTTCCTCCTGTGAAAGGCCTCCGATGTAGAAGAGTAGCTCTTTTCTCTCTGGACATCTCCCACTGGCCCAATGTGATCAGGTATAGGGCTCTCCATAACTAACAACCGCCAAGGACAAAAAAGAACAATGGTATTGTCTAGCATGCAGACTGTGGAGGCGAGGAGAACACGGGCTGTGCCAGCATGCTATCTGCAGAGAAGAGTGTGCATGGAAACATGCTGCACACGTAAGTTTACCATAAGTTTTAGGGACTGTGGGTAATAGCAAACTAGACAACATTTTATGTTAAATATCACACAGCTAGTAGCTTCCCAGACAGTGCTTTGTTGATTTCTGCCCTGCGCTTACGTATGGTTGCAGTTAACAACTGAGTGTAGCTACGTGGGTGTTGCCTATGGATTAATACTTAATAAATCAGCTTTAAAAATACCATGCATAAGCCAGGCACAACGGAGCTGAAGCAGGAGGATAGCAAGTTTGAGGTCAGCCTGCACTACATAGTAGACCTTGTCTCAACAACAGCAACATCAGAAATATAACCACATGTGGCTGCCAATGGGGACTGACTGAGAAGCCAATGATAATGGCACAGGGACCTATCTCTTCTGCATGTATTGGCCTTTTGGGAACCTATTCTATATGGATGCACACCTTCTTAGGTTGAGATGGAGGGGGAGGGCCTTGGGCTTTCCACAGGGCAGGGTATCCTGTCCCATCTCAAGGAAGTAGGGGGAGGGCGGTGGGGTAGTGGGGGGGGGGCGGGAGGGCCTGGGACAAGGGGAGTAAATGTAAATTTTTCTAAATAAAAAAAAACGGAAGAGACAAAAAATATAACCACATATACACAGGACACACACAAACACACACAGAAAATAAATAAATGCAACTTTGTTTTTTAAAAAAAGTAATAAATAGTTCTTGTTTTCCCCACGATGTTTGGGGCCATTTGTTACATAGTGGAAGCTAACGGATACAGTTCAGGTTGCAACTTTGTAAAGTTAAGAACACAGTGAAACATGCCTAAAGGGTCATTGAGATAAAAGATTTGCACACACACAGCCTTCACAATTCTTTAAGTGAAAGAGATGTCACAAAAATAGCTACTACAGTTCAGTACAATAGCTAACCAATGTATGGGGCAGGGGGTGTTCATTTTAAGTGATTTTTTTCCAGTGTCTCCTTAGTGCTGTGACCACTTTACCCATATAGTATTTTGTAAGTTAAGTTTAAAAGTGATAACTGATGGGCTGACAAGATGGCTCAGCAGATAGAAGCCCTTTACACCAACCCAAGTTCCATCCTTTTGACCTACTTGGTGAGAAGGGAGAACTGACTCCTACAAACTGGCTCCTGACCTCTGTACGCGCACCGTCCCCTCGCAGTACGCCTGTGTAGGAAGAGACGGAGAGGAAGGTAGATGCTATTGACATCTTTAAAACACAATTTTTAAATAAAAGCGGTAGCTCACAACAGTTGGGCCTGCCTCTGTCTAGAGTTCCAGGAGACAGGAGACTGACTTAGAGTCCCCGCTCCTGAGCTCACAGAAGACAATAGCCATATCCTCTCACCTACAATCAGATATCAAAGTCAGAATGCCCGCATCTACCCAAAGTTATCTACATTATCATTTCAATTAAACATATGGCTGAGGGATCTAATGCAGAAGGTTTGAGTGACAGTCACAGAATCAATGGAGTCTTTCTGGACTTATTGATTTAACATTCTCCATGCAGTAGAATTGATTTATGGCTTCAGATTTATTTTGATAACTCAATGATAACTCCACTATTCCTAAATTAATGTCATCTTTTCTTCAGGGCCAAATTTTTTTTCTATGCAAGGCCGAAAAAAAAAAAAAGACTTACATCAAGCAAACTGATTTTGCTAAGTAATTCCATGGCTAACAGGATGCCATAAATCAAAGAGAGCCATGAACCGCTGTAATTGTAAATCACCCTTGGCATGGAAAAGTACAATAGCATTTATTTGTCAGTATTGAGATTGCATTGTTGTCGGGCCTCTTCCCTGTCAAAATTCATATCTTCCAGTAAAAATCCTATTGTCTTACATGACTCCAAAACTGTGGTAGATGGCTTAAAAGCCGTATTAAATCCCACTTCCCCCGCCGAAGCTTCCAGAATGTGATAGGCAGGTCCCAGTTCCTAACGAGCATGCTCTTATTGAATGAGATAACCCACCCTCTTCCTGAGAGGAATGTTCATCTCGGGCATACACAGGCAAGACAATTAGTCAATGTCGTGTAAATGGAAATATTTGAAGTGCTTTGGGGCAAAAGGAGAAAACTATATTTTCTAACCGAAGCACAAACCCAAAGGAAAAATAGAAATTTTTTTCTATAAAAGAATGTCAGAATAGGACAGCCCCATTAATCACCCAGTGCTATCATGCTTGCAACCTACACATCCCTGCAGTCTAACCAGCTCTCCCGCAGTATAGCCACCATCTCCCCGGGGCGTCACTGCTTGCTGGATGCTACAACAGCCTCCTGGCTTCTTTCTCCTCACCATGCTGCCTTCTTCAATTATTTCTTCATTTAATTACTTATTTTTTACATAGCAGCTAGAGGGCTTTTTTATTTTAAAAAATTACAGATCTCATCGTGACATTACTGCCTCCTCCTTCTGATGGTTCTCAAGTGAGAGAAACGTTGCTAAAATGAGAGTCACATGACACTGCCTGCCTCGCCCTCACCCTAGCTTCACCCCCTCCAGCCAGACTGGTTTCCTCAATGCCTCCAGCATCCCACACACACAATGCCACCCCCCACCATGGTGCCACCTTTGCCCCACCCAAACAGATTTTTTTTTTTTATCAAAAGCCCCCTTCTCCTAGGAAAGGGCTCCTTAGGTCCCCAAATGGGGCAGGCCTTCTACAGCTGGGCTTCTCTTTCCCAGTTTCTGCAATGCCGCTTGACCTGCACCGGACTGCTGCTCCTAGAGATGGGGACAACCGCCTCTGCCTCTTCTGTCTCCTGCCCCCATCACAAGTGCCTGGCTCTAATGTCGAGTGACTTCCTTGCTGAGGTAAAGCATCACAGTGGGGACAGGGAACAGACAAACGGCCATTCACTGGCACAAGTGGTGATTAAATCCAAGAACACATAGAGGTGTGTACCACAGGGAAGACAAACCAGGCAGCTGATGATCACACAGAGGTGTACCACAGGGAAGACAAACCAGGCAGCTGATGATCAATTGCTGTGGGACCATGGTCTGTATTCTGTCAATTATATTTTAAATAAACGCTGATTGGCTAGTAGTCAGGCAGGAAGTATAGGCGGGACAACCAGATAGGAAGTAGAGGCAGGTCAAGGAGAACAGGAGAATTCTGGGAAGAGGAAAGCCCTTTCCTCTGCAGTTCTGACCCGATCACAGAAGAAGCAAGATGTGACTGCCCACTGAATAAGGTACTGAGCCATATGGCTAACACAGATAAGAATAATGGGCTAATAATGGGCTATATAAGTTATAAGAGTTAATAAGAAGCCTGAACTAATGGGCCAATCAGTTTATAGTTAATGTAGAACTCTGTGTGATTTCTTTGGGACTTAACAATTGCGGGAACCAGGTAGCACAAGGACTGGGTGGGTCAGAAACCCTGACAACAATCAACTGTCTCATGTAACAGGTTTTCTTTGGGGCTACCAACCAGCTCCCAAATCATGACATGGAGTTTTTTGTTGTTGTTTCGGGTTTTTTGTTATTGTTGTTGTTGTTTTGTTTTGTTTTTAGTTTTTTGAGACAGGGTTTCTTTGTGTAGCCTTGGCTGTCCTGGAACTCACTTTGTAGACCAGGCTGGCCTCAAACTCACAAAGATCCACCTGTTTCTGTCTCCTAAGTGCTGGGATTAAAGGTGTGTGCCACCACTGCCCAGCCGACACAGAGACTTATTACTTATGAATGCTCGGCCTTAGCTTAGGCTTGTTTCTTGATAGCTCTTATAACTTAACCTGTTTCCCTTCATCTATGTTTTGCCTTGGGCCTCTTTACCTTTCTTTCCTTCTGTCTGCCTTACTCCATGTCTGGCTAATGGTTGCCTGACTGGTCCGGGCATCTCCCTCTCTTTCTCCCATGTTCTCTTTCCTCATTCTCTCTCTCTCCTCTTGTTCTCTCCTAATTATTTTCTCTGCCTACCAGCCCTGCCTATCCCTCTTCTGCCTAGCTATTGACAGTCAATTTTTTATTAGACCAACAGGTACCTTAGGCAGGCAAAGTGAAAAGCAACACATCTTTACATACAAACAAATGTAACACAACTTTACATCATTAACATAGGCAGCAGAAACAAATGTAACACACCGTCACATAGTTACAGTAATACTCTGCAACATAAACAAATGTAACACACCTTTGCCTAGTTAAGCAAATATTCCAAATCAGTTTCAGGAGCCTCTAGACTGTTTTCCTTACTCCTAATTAATGAAACTTCCTTCTCAAATAACCTCAGGCCACCACGAAAGTTGGAAACACATAATCAATGAGTTGCCATGTACCCTTCACCTAGATTCCCCTTTCTTCCCCCTTAATTCGCTTAGCTCACCATTAACACATCTGCTTTGTGTCTGTCTGTGTGTTCACATACGCACTAATCTAATGTGCACATTCTATAATCCCCCTCCTCCTCTCCCTTATTCTTTTCTGAAGCATCTGAAATAAGGTGCTATATTAATTTTCTTTGACCATATCCAAGGGAGAAGAAATTTATTTGGGGTCCCAGTGAAGAGGGCTCAGTCCATCATGGCAAGGAAGGGGTGGTAGCTGAGAATGAGAACACAGGAAATCCTTCTTTTCTGCTTTCTCTACCTTTATCCTGCCAGGCCTCCAAACCATGGGATGGTGTCATCCACATGCAGGGGTCTCTTCCCTGCATGGCTATCCCTCTCTGGAAACATCCTCACAGACATGCACACTGCTGCGCCTTGCCAATCCTCTAGGCAATTCTACATAAGTGGACAGTGAAAACTAGCCATCACGGATGCCCCATCACGACTTGCCCCGACCTATCAGGAAATCCGTCAAAATTATAATACTATAATCCATATTTAGGCTGTCCTATTTTGGGCTCCCGTTGCCCAAAAGCAAGTTGGGAAGGAAAGGATTTATTTCGATCATGCTTCCACATCATAGTCTTTCACTGATTGATGACAGGAGAGGAACTAAAGCAGGGCAGGAATATGGAGGCAGGAGCTGACGCTGAGACCCTGGAGAGTGATACTTGCTGACTTACTCAACCTGCTATGTTTTTGAAGCCAGCCCGGTGTGATACCACCCACAATGGGCTGGGCTCCCTTCCATTGAGCACCAATTAAGAAGATGGCATAGAGGTTTACCTACAGCTCCATCTTAAAGAGACATTTTCCTCTGTCCACATTCCCTCCACTCTGAGGACTCTAGTTTCTATCAGGTTGGCATAAAACTAGCCAGGACATGGACTTTACCAACTTACTACATATATTTAAATATCTTTTAAAATTACCAGTGAAAGTAAAGGAAGAGGGGCCAGAAATCAACAAAACTAAGTATTATTAAAAATGCCATAAGAAAACCCACTTTATATGCTAACTTAAAAATTAAGGTTGTTTTCTTCTAATTATCAATAAAAGACTATGGAGATGGCTCAGTAGTTGATAGGGTTTGCTGCACAAGCATGAGAACCTGAGTTTAAAATCCCAAAACCCACATAAAAAGCTGAGCAAGGCCCAACGTGCACCTGTAAGCCAAGAGATGAGGGCCAGAGACAAAGGAATTGGCAAGGCTGGTTGGCCATCTGACCAGCTCCTAGATCAGTGGGAGACCCTGCCTCAAGGAATAAAGTAGAGAGTAAGAGAGCGAGCATCCAGTGTCCTCCACAGGAACATCCACAGGCGCGCGCGCGCACACACACACACACACACACACACACACACACACCACTCATACGCATACAAACATAAATATATAGATAAACAACCAAGTAGAGGAAGCTGGAGGTGAGTGCAATCTCGTCAATGGGTCAGAATTTTGTTTCAGAATACTAGAACAGAGAGAGGCTCAGGTAAAAGGAAGTCTGTGGGCTTTCTCTTACCAGAAGCTACACCGCTAAGTATGATGCCAGGCTCCTTATGGGCACTCAGCAGCCCTCCCACAAACGTTTCATTGGGAAAAAAACAAACAACTTGAAATCTGACCATAATGTGTTCCATCTCATGCATTGGCTCGTCCCCAAATAAAAGTCCCATTTCTTCAGACCAAACCAACGTGAGCTATGAAAACAGTAACAAAGGACAGGGACAAGGACTGGTCTGGGACAAACACAACCAGGGACACTTGGTAAATTAAGCAACCCATGGGAGAGACAGTTCACACTCGAAAGAGCAATTTAGAGTATTTATGATGGCTGATAGACCCTGAATTAGTCATAACTTCTTAAAGACAAGATCTTGAAGCCATCAGGGATGAACACTGCAGAGTGCAGCTGGGACGGCCGGAGGTCAGAGAAGACAATGATGTATTATTAGTCTGAATTAAGGGGCCACAGTAATGGCGAGATGGTGTGTAATACAAATGTGCACTCCTGACCTTGAGTGCCATTCCGGTCTGCACACTTCATCTTGGAAGGAAATAGGAGAAGCCACAGGAGAGCTGCGGGGTGATCCGCATGCCGATGAGGGCTCAGAACCTCCAAAGGAGTAGAGGTTTAATTATTCAAACAGCTAGTTAGGAAAATGAAAGGGGCGTGTGCAGAGAGATGTGGACAAGGGGCTAAAGAGATCTGGGGCGGAACTGTGCAAGGGCCCCAAAGGCTCTAAATTAGATTTTGATAAAATGGCCATGAAGTTCTTGGGAAAAAGGATTTTCAATGGATCAACGTCTGTTTATAAAATAAAGAGCCAGCAGAGGCAAACAGTTCCAAACACCTAAACGGGACTCTGCCAGCTTGCAATTAATAACAAACTTTAGCCCTTTGTGAACTGTGCTTTAGCCAGAAATCTGAACAGAAAAGTTCTTAACCCATTTGTTCCCAGTTGTTAGAAAAATTGGGAGACGGCTCAGCAGAAAAGGCCCTGTATGGGCAGGCCTGATGTCCGGAGCTCAATGGCCGGAGTCTACCATTTAAGACCATCAATGCTGAAGCAAGTATCTCCAGTGCCTCCGCCCCTACTTCAAAATGAGTGGCAGTAACCAAAGAACCACCCAGAAGTTCTTGGGCCAAGCGAACTGGAGTACACAGCTGCCCCAACAAGGCGAAAGGTGAGAACCCACTGCCCAATGCTGTCCTCAGAACTCTGCGTTCAGACAGTGGCACGCATGCGGCTGTACACACGCACACATGTGCACAAAATAAACAATAAATAAGTAAATGATTTTTAATTTAAAAAATTTAAAGAAAGAAAAATTGCTATCAGCAAGAAAGGGCAAGGGATGGGATACTCTAAGGCTGGGTAACCAAGCAATATGGATTGTCATTAGAGAATTCAACTGAATCAATAACTAATACAGGAATATCAAGGTATCTTTGAAAGCAGTAGAGCCTTAGGGGTGGGGTGCTCAGAAGTCAGAATGCCAGATACTCAGGTCACATAGAACTAATAGGCTTTCTGTCCCTCAACAACAGCGTTGTCCACCGACTCTGCAAGAAACCAGACTGATCCAATTGAAAAGGTCTAACAAGAGGTTTACCTGAGCAAGGCAGATCCCCAGCGAGTTCTTCAGTCCCAGAGATGGAGGCCAGAGAAGATGCACCTCCAAACTAAAGCAGAGATACTTTATAGGTTGTAGGGGAAGGGTGATGATGTGTCTACCACAAGTTGAATTTGTGCCCAAATATGGTCAAAATCTGAGCCTTAGGCAGGGATCTGGGCTGCTGGTGGCAATAGAGGTGGAAGGTGCAATAGTCACCGAGAATGCCGAACTGGGCCTTTTGGCACCATTTCTCTGTTTGGAGACTCTCTGAGTGGCAGGAGAGAGAGAGAGAGAGAGAGAGAGAGAGAGAGAGAGAGAGAGAGAGAGAGAGAGAGAGATTGAACCGTGCTGGAGGTTACAAACAAAATATTTCACTGTCAGTGACCTTTGGATTCTTGTCTCAAAAATTTAAAGAATGAAACTCATGAGCCACAATGAGTGAGATCTAGAGAGAATTTTTTTTTTTAGAGAATCCTGGGTGGGTGTTTAAGATGAGGGTAGAGCTCCCCTGTCACAGAAGGAGTGTCAGGAAATAGGGCACCGTTGAGCTGCTAGCTAGTCTGGGAATATTTCTAAAGACCTTAGCAGAACTGTGGGAGGTAAGGGGGGCAGGAGCTGATTGGTCCAGCTGGCCCAGTCGAGAGTCCAGGTGCCTCCTCTCAGAGTCTATCACCTGTAGCTTTTAGGCAGAGGAGATAACAAACAGGTACCAGAAGCTGCTGGCATTTCTGGCATCCAGCAAGAACTTTCTCAGAGCTACTTGCTGTCTTAACATCCCTATTCCTGCCTGACCGGAACAGTTTCCATGTCCCTTCTCATCTCCCCACCCCCACCCCCGGTGAAGAAGTAATCCCAAAATGGTTTAGGAGACAGAACAGGAATCAGAGTCCCCAAACCCTTTTTTTTGTATTTCTGGCTACCAGCCAGGATAGGAACAAAGACATTTTTTGGATTATGAGCAAGACCGTGAGTCAAGACCCTCTCCTTAAACCAACGCCCTGTTTCTATCTTCTGCCCTTGTCACTCTCTCCTCTGAGGTGCTAACCTTTACTGCACTTATGGAGTTGGAGAAAAGACTAGAGTCCTTGTCCTGAATGGGGTCACTGGGTGTGGAGCTGGTGTACTCCTCCAGTAGACCCATCTGGAAGATCTAGAAGTTGCACGATGCCAGGGAAATCAGAGCTCCCTCTTGAGGTTTTTCATCTGTAAAGGAGTTAAACAGAAGCTCAAGGGCAATTTTAAAGAAAATGCCAGGTCAGGAAGATGTAAATCGAGGTTGCTTCCTGGAGGGGGAGACTGGAGACAGAAGGTGGGAATGTCACGCTGTTTGAGTAAAGTCAGCACCATGGAGGTCAACTACACGGAGATAAATAGTTACATGGAAGGGAGGGGGAGACCCAAGGTGTCAGGAAAACATGTAGAAAAGAGATAAGGATCACTTCTCGGCCTTTTGGCTAAGATCAAGTGTAGAAAAGAGATAAGGAGAAGGAAAAGTTATGCTCTTCTCAGTAATTCAGAAAAGTGGGTCAATTTAAGAAGCTGCATCTCTGTGATTCTGTAAGAAACTGCACTCAGGGGCAGGAATTCTGGCAAGAAAATGTACTTATTCCTCCTAGCTCTGTATCATGGCTTAAGATAAATCTGTCTTCCTACGGGTAGCCCCGGCTTCCTGAGCGGTGGTCCCTTAGCCAGGTGATTGTCCTGACCAACGGGATTAAGGCTTTTATATTTGGAAATCTTGAAATAAAGACCTCGACCCAAGCCAGAGAAATCTGTCTCAAACGGGCCTCTGCAGAGCCCTGCTCAAGACAACTGTAACCTAACAGAGTTCCTGAACTCGTTCATCGCTACTGCGGCTGGGGAATGGCCTATGTCTGGGAGATACATGCTGTCAACTTCTAAGGAAACGGTCATGATGTTGAGAGCTAGGCACCCAACAGCAAGCCAAGAGTGATTCTTCTGTTTCATGTGAGAAATATTAAAAGAGGAACATTTCATCATATGTAAAAGCAAAGAAGTCGTAAACCTTGAGGGCTTGTGAAGTTTGACTGGAAGGACCAACCACATTCATTCCTGTGGTGCATGGCCGCCTTTGACCGTACCAGCAGAACTGTGAATCTTACACTAAGACCCACAAGTCTAAAACATTTACTCCCTGGTCTTTTGCAAGAATAAAAATAAATAAATTAGCTAAAAATAAAATAAACTAGCTGGGCAGTGGTGGCGCACGCCTTTAATCCCAGCACTCAAGAGGCAGAGGCAGGTGGATCTCTGCGAGTCTGAAGTCAGCCTGGTCTACAGAGTAAGTTTCAGGATAGCCAGGGCTACCCTGTCTCAGAAAGATAAAATAAAGCCAAAAGATCAAATAAAATAAACTTATCCAGCCTTGCTCTAACATACTGTGAGTTTAATACTTTCAGCAAAGGCAAAGCCTTTGACAAGCCTCAGAATGAGGGCATGCTGACCCCACGCTCTGCGTCTGAGCTGCCGGTGAGACATTCAAGCCTCTTGCAGGGCCCTAGCCTGGGTCCCTGTGGGTGGGAGGTGATATCGCTCATCAGGAGCACGCAGGTCAACAAAAAGGATCACGTGCCACGCCACATCAGACCAACCTGGACCACCTACTCCCTCACTCCACCCCTCCCCAACCCCCAACCTCCAGTGCACAATAGGACAGCTCCTCCTGGCTACCTGGGGTCAGCCTGCCCGGAACTCTTGGCTCCACAGAGGCATTTGGTGAGCTCACCAAGGCTACTCTTGCCCCAGATGCCCTGGAAGGCTGTGTTTGCCAGCAGGTGAAATGAGTCAGGTTAGAAGGGATAACTAAGGGGGCAGAGAAAGGACAAAGTGGCCCCTCATCCCTCATCTAGCTCTTAGGGGAGCTAGCACACAACTTCCCCGGGACAGTACCTCTAGAGAGGTGATACTCTTTGTATTTGGAGATATTTTATCTCTAACGTTAACGTAGCAATGAGCCACGCCTAAGGTTAAGCGTCTGTGACCTCTGAACTTTACTCCTTTCCCGTTAAGATTTGAACCTTATCCACTGTGAAAATATGCATCTTGACTCCTGTGACGCAATGCAGTGAGGGCCCTTTGACTCTTCTAGCCTTCCCTGTCAGCCTGCGAGCCTTACAAACTACACCTTAACCTCCTTTACTACAAGGAAAGGAAACAGTGCTCAGAGACCTTCTGGACAGCGTAATTCAGAAGCCCACACAGTCTCATGGGCGGCTTCTGAGACAAAGGCACAGGTTCTCTCTGAAGAAGCCCTGCCCACCCCCAGGAGCACGCTCTTTTACCTAAGTGCCCTCCACCATGTCCATACTAAAATCCACCTTTAAATCTTCCTGTGGCAGACTTCAACCTGGGTTGGCAAGGTTTAGTGTGCAAAGGTCCTTGTCAGCCAAGCCTGACATCCTGAGTTCGATCCCCAGGGTCTATCTGGTGGAAACAGAACCTACTCACAAAAAGATTGTCCTCTGACCTACACACACACACATATACACACACACCACGAAATAAATTAATATAATTCAAAAATTTTTTAAGCCAAAAAAAATTTTCAATTTTCTGCTTCACTGAAATCAAGAATCCTAATAAATTCTCGCACCAGAAGGTGATGGCGCACGTCTTTAATCCCAGCCCTGGTGTGGGAGGAGGGCAGAGACAGGCAGATCTCTGTTAGTTCGAGGCCAGCCTGGTCTACAGGAGCTAGTTCCTAACCAGGCTCCAAAAAAAGAATTTTTTTTTTTAAAAAAAGGAAGCCTAGTAAATTCTTTTGCGTGGAATTCTCTACAGCATGGTGGCACACACCTTTAATTCCAGCACTCATGAGGCAGAGACAGATGGACCTCTGTGATGTTGAGGCCAGCCTGGTCTACAAAGAGAGTTTCAGAACAGCCAGGGTTACAAGTGAAACCCTGTCTCAAAAGACCCAAAAAGTTTAAAAAAAAAAAAAAGGCATTCTGTAGAAATCACACCTCAGGCTTCTGCAGCCCAGAGTGTCAAACTGTGTCCCCAGCTCCTGAGCGGCACACCTGAAACATTCTGAGTACAGGACACATTTCAGTTTTGTTTGTTTGTTTATTTGGTTTTTCAAGACAGGGTTCTCTGTGTAACTGTGGCTGTCCTGGAACTAGCTCTGTAGACCAGACTGGCCTCACACTCACAGAGATCTAATTGCCTCTGCCTCCCAAGTGCTGGGATTGAAGGTGTGTACCACCATGCCCAGAACATCTCAGTCTTGTAGAAAGTATTCTGGGGAGGAAACACAAGCTGTATTATTAAAATAGTTTTAATTAAAAGTGCTTACTATTTAAATGCATTAAAATAGTTCATTTTTAATACACCCACAGCCCATCATCCTGAGAAAGAATTTAAAACCAGAGAGCTAGGGGGAAAAAAAAAACCTCAGCCTCTATAAATTGGGAGAGTGTTGTAAGTACATTCTTAATTTGTACATAATCATATGAGTGGAATTATCCAAATCCTGTGTTCATTAGTGTGGTCTCTTGCGTGTGTTTTCGAAGTTGATGAAAATTTGTTTGGCTAAAATGTGTGTTACCAGATTCTGTCACTAGGGGGTAGCAAAACCCACTCTTTTACCTTTTTCAACCATCAATACCAAAGTTACATTTACAGGAAAACCAAATGTAGTAAGCTATTGAATACTGTACAATGAAACATGCTGTGCATATGTATACTGTGTCATATCACTACATATATACATATACATAGTATGGCAAATTAAATGTATATGAATTATAATTAAGGTCTATGTTGCATCTGTAACATAATTTGGGAGAGAGTAGGAAGATATCCTATACACAGGTATAAAGTAAATCTCACTGAAAAACAAATTTTTCCGAGGTTTCCCCATTCCTGTAATGAAATCAGAGAGGCTTAAACTTAAGAGAACAATGGGAATGTAAGAGCCTCGAGGCCAGCAAACACTGGAAACGTTTAGATTGAGTTGTCACCTGCAGCCTGAGGAAGGAGAAAAGGAGTCACAGAGCAAGGTCACTAGCCAAGGAATCTGAGCAATGCCCAGTTAAAATTAAAGAGACCAGGAGAGACAGAAAGACTCAGTCAGCACCAGGGAGCCAGAGGTGGCGTGAGGAGCCAAGGCAGGGTGAGTGTCACAAACAGCAGCAAAACACAGAACTACGAATAGCTCAGTAGGTCACATGCGGGGAATCCCAAAAATGTGACTTTAAACCCATTTCCAAATTAAGACTAGGAGCGGCAGGGGTTGGCTGAAGTTCTAGCCTGTGTAGACGTCCTGCCGCAGAAAAGTGAGAGTTTGGAGGCCCTTGATCCAGAAGCTGTCACTCCCTGCCCTCCCTTTCCTGCCTTTATGCTCCCTTCTCTGCTTATGTAACGTTGAAGTCCCCATGTCCCAACATAAATGCCAGATGCCCCACGAAACTTCACCAGCCCCCACTCCTATGCCATCTCCTTTCTCCCACCATACCAGACACTTGTCCTGTGTCCATGAGGATGGAGAGAACTGAAAATCCCTGACGACTTATGGCCACTTGGGTAACTAGGGGCTTATTTTTCTCCATGGTAAGAAATCTCAAGGCAGGTGTCTGCCAGCTGTGGTTTGGAGGCCTGTCAATATAAAGGATGGTATCTTTTCAATAGTCTTTGTCTCAGGCTTGTTGTCTGTGCTGGACAGTCCCCAGATAGCCTTGACTGACCCTGTCTCTCCCCAACTCCCCTTTGTATGCATAGTTCTCAAAATAACTGTAGAATGTGTTGGGAATGTAATGGGGGAGGGGTGCCTGCTTGAAGCAACCTGGACCCTTGTTCCTGTCCCTCCTCAGGAATATGAGAAACAGCCTTGGGAGTCTGGCCTTTCTTCTCTTTCTGGAAGCAGGATACCCTTGCCACTTTGTCCCAGGAGTATGAACCCCCAGGCAGGCTGCCTGCTGGGATTCCTGTTTGGAAGTTCCATCCCAAGCCCCCTCCATCTCCAATAAAGCCTCAGACATCTTCCGCTCAAAATTCACCTAGATGGAGTGGAAAGATCCAGGCACATGCCTTATCCAGGCACCACGAAGGGTTAAACCATTTTTATTTCAGGTCTCAGGTCACCGGGGAATGCTCACTGGCAGGAGGGTATATTTGGTGCCTTCAAGGCAGGCAATTGTGGAAATTCAGAATCCAAGCGCTCTCTCTCTCTCTCTCTCTCTCTCTCTCTCTCTCTCTCTCTCTCCTATCCCCTTGATATCCCTAGAACAAAAGCAGCAGTGATGTTGTCACTGACCCAGGTGTTGAAGAAACCTTGGATTAGGCCACAGAGGCCCTTGCCTCAAGTCCTGTAATAACAGGCTCAGCCCGCAGAATTGGATTTAAATCCAGTCCTTGGCTGCTCATTTTAGCACGGCCCTGTCCCTACACCTAATCTCATCTTGTCCTCAGAGTGTTGAAAATGATGGCAGTGCATCCACCGTGGAAAGCGACTCTGTGAGCCTTTTTCACACGAGAGAAGTTCTTAATAAAAAGTAAAAGTGATTTCGATGCAGAAGTCTCTCCCGCTGCTTGGGTACTGCAGGGACAGTCCCCAGCTTCCGTGGCCTGCCGTGGGAAAGGGACCACCAAGCACCCACTTCTCCTGGACACCCAGAGTTGATGTGGCACGTTATAGGACTCATGATGAAACCTAACACAAGACTGAGACAGAGAGAGCATCGTGGCTCCCTGCCCACTAGCAGGTGTCGGGAGAAGTGTAAGTAGCAGAACAGTTGCACTTATTACACACTAAGAGTATGGCACACAGCCTCCCTAGAGGCAGGGACCTTCATCACCCCGTGTCCCACATGAGAAAACCATTTGCGTATGCAGTACCACACAGCCAATGGGTTGGCATGCCCAGGTCCACACCAATAGAAGACCCCGAGGTGGCTCTCCATCATGAGAGGTGGCAGAACCAACCAAGAGTTTTAAGTCTGAATGAACCAAGTAAGTCTGAGTTTCTGGCAGTGGCCAGTGCGCTGAGGTTTTGAGCTCCCCCTTACGATACAAGTGAGCCCATATACAAACCTAATCCCCAGCTGATAGATAGTATTACGTTGTGGACTTTTCGAAGTGATTCGAAGTATGGAATCAGAATCTTAATAAATGAGGTCCTTTATAGGCAAGAGCCCTGGCCTGCCTGCTTCTGACTTGCGAGGACATAGCAAACGCTCCACCCGAGAGCCAGAAAGCAGGCCCTCACCAGACCAGTATAGGTGTAGGGAGATCCCCACTGCCTGTAATGTGGTGAGTTTATCACATGGGAATATCCCATTCTACTGGGCATTTTTACCTGTGGATACCTGAAGATGATTTTCTCCTAAGCTGTACTGTTTAACTGAAGCAATGACTTCATACAATAGTGTTAAAGATTTTGATGATTGAGGGTCTTTAATAAATAAGTAAGGGATTATGATAGAGCTTAGTTTAGCAGGAAAACTAATATAGGTAAAAGCAAGATGTGGTATTGCCCTGCCCCAATGAAGAAGGGACTACAGAGGATAGAAAATAAGAACAAGGAAATGTCACACAGTTAGTTAATTTCTCTTGAGGAGCCATATAGAGTATGTTTTAGGATAACGATTACGGAAAACTATTGAAGCCGAGCAGCGGTGGCTTACACCTTTAATCCCAGCACTTGGGAGGCAGAGGCCAGCCTGGTCTACAAAGGGAGTTCCAGGACAGGAACTACACACATAAACCCTGTCTCAAAAAAGTAGGAGGAGGAAGAGGAAGGAGAAGGATAGAGAGGGAGGACGAAGAAGAACTATTGACTCCTAGAAGCTAAGTTAGTTCAAAGTCTCTTAATCCTAATGTTGAGATATGTGTTCCCAAATTTCAGTGTACATCATAGCTAAAACAAAGCTTTAAAATTAAGTTTAGGTTAAGATTTTTTTGTTGATGGCTTTAAGGTTAAAAGTCTTGAAAAACAATTTAAAGGTATACTTTTAATAGATGAGTGAGAGACTCATTGAAGTCAAGAAACAAAAACAATGACAGCCTTGCTATTACTGGCTGATGCACCTTTCTTGCTAGGATGGGATGGGTAATTCCTTGTACCCATTTCTGCTTTAAGCTTCCTGACATGAAAAATTATTGATAAAGCCAGGCAATAGGGGTATGCCTTTAATTCCAGCACTGGGGAGGCAGAGACCGGTGGATCTCTGTGAGTTTGAGGCCAGCCTTGTCTACAGAGCTAGCTAGTTCCAGGACAGCCAGAACTGTTACACAGAGAAACCCTGTCTCAAAAAAACCAAAACCAAACAGACAAAAAACTGTTGAGGAATGGGTATGCATTCTGAGGATTTGAAATAGAGCTGACTGATTCTTTTTCATATGTAAAAGTTTAGATTTGTGATTCTTTTAAGATTCCTTATAAGATTGCCTTTTGAGATAAATAATAAAACAATTTGGTTCCTTAAACTTTGTAACCACAAAATGCAACTTGTGACTAAAAGGACTGGCTGAGAAAAATATCTTGCTTATTGACACTATGTTAAATCTATAACAAGTAGCTTGAGTATGGATATATGTGGGTTCTTGGGACAACTTGTTTTTCATCTTAATATGTAAAATGCTGAAATGTAAGGGATATGAGAAGCACACTGTTTTTAACTTGTATTCATTGAATTATTTACTTGAAAAATAGAGTGTAACCACATTGTAACTTTTACATTGCTTGGAAGATTTTGCTGGGGTATATAAACTGTATGGGAAAGAATAAAGACACGAGAGAAGGAAAATAGCAGGAAAGATGTAGAAGGAAGACATCAAGGGAGACAGAAGGGAAACATCAGGGTAGAAGAACAGAACAGAAAAAGACTAGAGTAAAACAAACAACAGTAAACATAATAAAATAAAGAAGTAAGCTTTGAACCTCAGAAAAGTCTCGTTGTGTCTGTTTGTCTGTCCATAGCTCACCTGCTCTGCATCTCCTCTTCAGGTTCTCCGCCCTGCTGCAGGCTTACATTCATCAGCACCCTCAGTGAAATCCTAACATGTTGGAGGTGTGTGCATGTGTGAGTCCTTCTTTCACCAGCCCAGAGAATTAAGTTTTACTCCCACAGATAGAAAAGTCAAGTTGAGTGATACAACTCCATGACTCTTCCTCAATCCCCGAGATGCTAGAGGCTGGTCCTCACAGCAGCAATAGCTCTCCACGCGTGAGTGGCCGGACAGCACGCATCTTCTGCCCCATCAGAACACCTCTGACAGAGAGAGGACTCCACTTCTCACCCAATAAACTGCACCTTTCTCCAACAGCACCGGCAGGGCCGGGCATCACGAAGACAGTCAGTACGGCCTCAACATACGGAGCTACCTCCACAGGCTGGATGAGTGCGTGTTCCCCACATGCCACCACTGTAGCCATACTCCATTATCCAAAGAAGGAAACCGTTGCTCAGAAAGGTTGTCACATCAGGCGAAACTCAGACCCTCCTAATTCCAAAGCCTGTCTCTTAGTGGGTGACGCACCATACAGCAGCTATGTGTAACCTAGAGTCCACAGACCACTGAGGGCGCTCTGGGCAGGAGCTGGAGGTCAGAACTACTGAGGGAAAGAATTACATATGCATCCAGTGGCGTAACCAGGGAAACAGGCAGTGGGAATCCTTGGACCCTCGGGCAATAAAGTCATTTCATCGCTGAATTATTTAAAAGTTGGAGGTAATGAAAGCAAGACCAACTTCACTGTTGTTGTTGTCATTTGTAAACCGGCTACAGACCAAGTCCCCCTTTTAGCCCCTAAATAAAATTCAGCATCTCTGTTATGAATGGAAGTACCTCCCCGACACAGAAATACTCATAGTACCTGTGTGAAGCTATCAGCCTTAGAGGTCACAGGTTTTATGTCACACCATAGATACTCCATAGCTCATTGTAGCTTGTATTGCCTGTGAGCATACCTCAGGAATCACGGTTGTTTTAGTTCATGTCAAACTAATTTTGCTTCAAGTTGTGGTGATTATACTACTTCTGGGATGGGCGTGTGCTCATCGTCAACCAGGTCTGGAATCGCCTAGAAGAGGGGCCTCTGGGCATGCCTGGGAGGGATCCCCTGCATTGGGTTCACTGAAATGAAAAGACTCACCATTCCCCGGGCAGGGGAATCCTGGACTGTGGACAATGGAGAAAGAGCTGAGCGCTGACTTGCATCCGCTACCCCTCTGTTTCCCGGTTATGGTTGTGGTGTGACCTCTGCTTTACGCTCCTGCTGCCCTGCCATGACTGGGCCCTGAACCACGACCTAGAGTAAACCCTCTCTCTTCGGTTGCTTTGGTCGGGGCATCCTAACACAGCAACAAGTCCGGAACCGAGGCCATTGCTAACCTGTATTCATGGGCACGGCACGGGCTGCCACCATCCACACGCTTCCTTCCGTTTGGCTCTCATGTTTGGAAAAGAATAGTTTTGTTTACAATCCTATCATTGTAAAAGAGGTTCCCAGATTCTCCCAAGACACAGAAAGGCAGAGAGCCAGCCACTCAGTTTCTTAATTGAGCATATGGTACCTACGCTGGGAGCACTCAAAATCTTTGTGCTATTTTACTTCACATGTATCCTCTTCCCCCCAGTTCTCAAGAGCGTGGGCTGAGGTTGATAGTTCATTTCTACCATAGGCACTTCAAAGAGTAGTCAGTCAACCACTGTTTGTTGATTGACTAGCGAAAGAAATCCTTCAAGTGCCAGTAATCTAAAGCTGCTGTTGTTCCCAATAACTAGGAGAAAAGCCATAAGCAAGAGGAGTCGGACCCTTTGGGTAGTTGTCTATCCCGGCATGAGGTACTGGAGCGTGCTTCTTTGAGACTAAACATAGCTAGAGGGGGGGAAAGGTTCATGGAATTTTCCATTGAGACTCCTAGGTTAGGGCCCAGTGCCCAAATGCCATGGGAACTGAACAGATTCCAAGCTGGGAAAATAATCTTGGACAATGGAATTGTTTTTGTACACTCCGGGTGCCTTATGAAATGACACCAAGCGGCCTGGGGTCTCGGGTGTCTGTAAAGAGCTCCACCCTTGTAGGACCTCAGTCTCTAGAACTAGGGGGCTAGAGAGGTTCCCAGGTTCTCAGGTGTAGTTGATATCAAGAGATTCTGGAATGTGGCCCAGTGAGCAGAGTGTTCACCTAGCGTGAGGCCAACAATGTGTGAGTGTAAAACCCAGGTGTAATAGTGCAAGCCTGTAATCCCAGCACTCAGATTAAGGTAGGAGGAACAGGAGGGACCTGGGGGGCTGTTCTCATTATTATCTCTGTTGTGTAAAAGATACCCGGGTCACAGGGTCCAAGGGAATCCCAAGTAGGACTACCCTTCTCTCCTCCAGAATGTCTGGAACCCCCAAGATGGCTCTGAACCCACATGGGTGGTCCTACAGCTGCAGGGACAGCCAGAACATGGCCTCTCACAGGATGGCCAGGGAGAAAACCTCCGTAGCATGGAGGTCTGGAGAATGAGTCACTCAAAAATATCAAGTGGAAACGGCAGCTTTTCTGACTTGGCCCTTGAACACTCTCTGCCCAGAACCAAGAGAAAGGGGCCTGATCCTAACCTTTCATAACAAGAGCACCCCAGGGATTTTGGAGTCACCTTCTCTAACTCCCACCCTCGTCAAAGAAACAGGATTACTTCCAAGTCTGAAGCTTAAATCCAGAGTCATCAGTATAATAAGCAAGGGCTGTTCCCTGATCTGGGTGCAGCATGTGGCCCCAGCTGGCCAATATCCCCCTTGCCCCAAGAGGACCACCTCGGAGTAGCCTCTACTGAGAGCCCTTTACAGATGAGAAGACTGGCTCTTGTCAGTCTTAGCCCCGCCAGCCTCCCTTGCCAGCCTCTCAGACAGCCCTTCACCTCCAAGCTACCCTCCAGCAAAAACCTGCTCCTACAAAGTGAGCTCTGCGTGCCGGTTCCTCTATTAAGACGTATCGTTCACAAACCCGGCATTCCCTTCAAAACACCCTCAGCTGTCACTTATGTAAGAGAACTTGGCAAAACAGATGGAGCAACCCAGCGGTGTCTTTGCCTGGGGCAGTGTATGCTAATATCTTGGCACCGCCACCTTGAGCCGCTCGCTCGTTTCCCAGCGAAGTTCTATCAGCTGGAAAGTTCAAGATCAGGAAACGTGGAGACGCAGAGCTGTTCCTTTTCTCCCTTCA
Organism: Dicrostonyx torquatus; assembly: GCA_028555095.1. Taxonomy (NCBI): domain Eukaryota; kingdom Metazoa; phylum Chordata; class Mammalia; order Rodentia; family Cricetidae; genus Dicrostonyx; species Dicrostonyx torquatus. The sequence goes on along the minus strand of JAQHUG010000154.1, from coordinate 3,110,715 downwards.
GAAGATAAAACCACCTTCTTGTTAATTGAATGGTGGTGGAAAATCTGTACCGCAAATCGTCCAAGTCAGTGGGGGAGGGAACCGGATGCTGCCTGGGGAAAGATGCTTCCTCTCGCTGTGATGAAACCCTCTGACCGAAAGCAATTGTGGGAGGAAAGAGTTTCTTTCCTCTTACACTTCCCGGCCACAGTCCATCACTGAGGGAAGCCAAGGCAGGAGCTGGAGAAACACTGGAGGAGTGCAGTGTGCTGGCCTGCTCTCTCTGGCTCACCCACTGCCTCATGCTCCAGCTAGCTTTCTTATACAGCCATGTCCTCCTTCCTAGGGATAGAACCACCCACAGTGGGCACCCCTACACACATCCATCAACACTCAAGACAGTCCTCCACAGATGTGGCCACAGGCCTATCTGATCTGGACAGTCCCTCAACAGAAGCAGGCTTTGTTGGGTTGACAGCGAAAGTGGACTAGAATAGCACACACAGGAAGGAAGGCTGTGACACTCAGGACACGGGAGAGAAAGGCTTTCGGGGGAGGGGAGAGGGGACAGTTCACACAGTGAGGAGGCAGAAATGTGCCTGATGTCTCCAGAACCTCCGGAGATGGCTCATCTACTCAGAGGGGAGGGTTTGTGCTCGAGAATTGTGGGGACCAATTAAGTATTTCATTTGTCCAGAACAGGAACACACACACACCTTTTTTAGGAAACACTTCTACTCTCTACAGCCCTGAGAAAGGCAGAGGACTCGGAATAGATTACACCTAGCAACTGGTCCCTTTGGTGCTAGCTAGTGATTGGGCCAGGCGTGGGCAAACAATCAAGTCAGACCAATCACAGCCCATTTGGTTTCAGGACTATTTCCAGCTGGAGCTGGCAGGAAGAACTTCTCTCTCTCCCGAGGAGACTCTGTAGGGCCCACTGAGTCTCCATCCTCTGGGCCAAATAGCGCCAACCTCTTCATTGGCTTTGTGAGTCTCTGCAAGCTCCTTGGTCAGACTCCACTTGCTCACGAGTAAGACGAGTGTAACCGGATGGAGGTGGAAAGGGAGGGACAGGGGTATCAGTGACAACCCTACCCACACCACCACACCACCAACAGTGGATCCGGAGAAAAACCTAAGGTTTCCAGCAGGGAAAGGCAGGCGCTGTGTAAATGCTCATAAAAGCTCCAGCTCTAAAGGGGTGGTGCCACTGAGCTCCTCACCTTCTTCTCTGGCTCTCTGATCCACGTCCTTGCTTGCACATGCTCTCATCCCAAATAAACTGTGTTTCTACCACGACCCATGTGTCCCTGATCTAATTCATTGTTCCAGCACACGAGAACCTGGAAATCCCGGCAGGTGCCGCCAGCCTCCAATAGCTGCTCATACGAATACCTTATACCTTCATCCCAAGGTTACCTGCAATAAGTCTGTTATTTGCTTATTTGGATAGGATTGGCTCTTCCTAAGGTCTCAGTAGACGATTCCTTCCTTCAAGGTGGCATCTCAGAGCTGCTGACACTGTAAAAGCTGTATTAGAAACCAGGAAGCAGAGGGTGCCTGTCCTCGAACCAGAGGGAGTCTTGTAGCAAGTCATCCTCAAGAAAGTCAATCCTCAAATGAAGTCTGTCTTCATAGAAAATGGTCACGAGGTTAATTGAGCAAAAACTCAGCCTTCCTGCAATTTGGTCACAGGAGTCAATAAATTCTCTCTCCTTTTTTGTCTTATTACTAATGTATTTTTTATTCCTTTTTAAGTTTTTTGTTGGTCTTTTTAAGATTTATTTACTTATTAAATATACAGTATTCTGCCTGCATGTATGCCTGCAGGCCGGAAGAGAGCACCAGATCTCATCATGGATGGTTGTGAGCCACCATGTGGTTTACTCTTAATCACTGAGCCATCTGGACCATCTCTCCAGCTTATTTTTATTCTTTAGATTCCCCTTTTGTCAGTGTAAGCAGGTTCAAGTTAAATTTCTGCAAATGAGCTCTTAAAAGTATTTGACTAGCACTGTTTTTAAAAAAGGGAAATTTTATTCAGAAATACACGCATGCTGAATACCCCTAATTACACAACCTGTTTATTGAAACAATGGCAAACTTTTCTGTGTATTCCTTTGTTCCTTTTTCCTAAAATTACCTGCTAAACTCCAAGAAGTCAAGTCAAGCTGGGAGAGATTCCAAAGGAGGGAGTGGGGAAGTCGGACTGGACATGATGAGTCACACATGGAGAAAGTGACATCGTCTGGCAATGTCTTGGGTCCCAAATTCTAAGAACCTTCTGGAGCATGCAACCCTGCTCCCCAGGGACAATGAGAGGCCAAGTCATAACTCGGGCTCTAGATTTCAAGTCATAAGCAAAGTTAGAGGCGGAAAAAACTCAACTGAAAAGCCAAGAGAAAGAGAGAAGGCCTGCTCGCCTCATGCTACCCAGCATGACTGTGGAGAAAGAAGCCATTAGCATCCATGTCATCCAGCATGGCTGCAGATAATGAAGCCGTAAACACGAAGAAGGAGGAGGAGGAGAGGAGAAGGAGGAGGAGGAGGAGGAGGAGGAGGAGGAGGAGAAGAAGAAGAAGAAGAAGAAGAAGAAGAAGAAGAAGAAGAAGAAGAAG